>CM076578.1:1461702173-1462302173 GCA_034641835.2 Pinus albicaulis | reverse complement strand
TGGTGAGCTTTGTAATTAAATCATCTTGTGTATTTGATCTCATTTTTTATTTTGATTTCTGCTTATTTTCATATGTTTAATTTACTTGGTTATACACTCTTTTATATGCAATTCTGTATGCATCTATGAAGTAAAATATTTGGATCAGTTGTATAGTTGGATATGGTTTGAGATATGAGTTGGGTGGTGAAAAGAATCTGCAGAAATATTTTGATTTAGAATGGGCTAGGAGTGTCAAGGAAAAAAAGAGAATCTCAAGGTTCTGCTTTAGCTTGGGATCAGTTATGATATCTTATTTTAGGAGGCATTAGGGGAAATTTGAGGTCTAAAATGTGCCTCCTAATAAAAATGTCAACCAAAATGAAATTTATAAGAACCAATAGCATTCAAGATGATGATGTCAACCATGGGGGATGATTCATCATTTTTGGAGTAAAAAAGTAAAAATATTAAAAACTAATAAAATACTAAAACTACCTTTTCAATTCATATTTTCAACTTATCTTTGTAAGGTCTTACTCAAATTTCAAGTTGGAGCACTCACTGGATGAAAATTTTAATTCCTCATCCAAGGAGTACATATGCTTCATACTTTTGATGGACACCGCTACATGAAAAATGAGAAATACATGAAAAAACGTAATTGCAATCATGTTTTTCATGTATTTCTCATTTTTCTTATAGAAAGTTCCATAAAAAGCATGCAACATGGGTGATCCTTGGATGAGGAATCAAATTATGCATCCAATGGGTGTTGTCGCTCAAAATTTGAGTAAACCCATAGGGAGATTAGTTGAAAACACGAGCTGAAAATATAGTTTTTTTCTTTTTTCCTTCAAAATTTTGATGATGTAATCTAATCTTATTTGATTATTTCCACTGATATTTTATAATTCCTTATGATGTTCATTTTAGACCTCAAAATTCTCCTAATGGAAGCAGACTTATGTCACACTTTGTGCAACAAAGGCAATGCATATCGTAGCGAATCCTACAAGTTAGGAAGCAATATGGCTTCAAAAGCTGCTTCCATGGATATTTTACCAAAATCTAGGGAAGACCTTCATACATTTCTATAATAAAATTTCTATTATGCTTTCAAAGAATCCAATATTTCATGATAGATTGATGCACATTGAGATCAAATATCACTTCATCCGAGACATAGTGTATAATGGAGTTGTAAATCTCCAATACATATCTATAGACGAGGAGATTGTGGACATTCCGATAAATCCTTTACCTATAGTGACTTGTTTATACTTCAAAGATAAGCTTGGTTTGATATATAATGCTTCCCTTTGAGATATGGAATGTTTATGTTTATGTACAATTGGTTACATATTCTCCCGTCAGGTCATGTTGATTTGAATAGTGGGGAAATGATACAATCACCAAGGCAGCCATGCTAGTTTGGCTAGGTGTGAATGACCGAGGGAAACTACAGGATAGGGAAGACATTCCTCCATTTGAGCCACGTTGATTTCGCATCCATAGGGTCATGAATATTTGATTTGGGAAGAATGATACATTCCCCCAAAGAAGCCATGTTGATTAGGCTAGGGGTGGATGGCCCAAGGGAAAACATTCTCCGAAGAAGCAATGTTTATTTGGCTGGGTCATATTGAGTTAATTATGTTAGATTGATACATTTACCCATGGAGCTCTGTTATGGTAAATGGCCCACATTACTCACATTACCTTCTCTGGGATGGATTGATCTATATAAATATATTTCGAGATGGAGTGATCTATATAAATATATTTCCATGTGAGAAGAAACTACGTTAACATTGCAATCTCATGAACTTTTTTAGTGGGGGAGAAATTTTAGCTAAGGAGAAATATTTTTTCTGCAAAGGAGTGTACCCTGTCAGTAAGAGGGAGTTTTTATTTATTGTGTAGGATTGGGAGGTGTTCTGAGATGACTAAAGGGTCTCCAATTTAGCTTTAGATGAATTATTTCATTTAGATAAGTAGGCTGAAAAAAAGTGAAGTCAACCATCTAGTGAAGGGATGTTTCCATTGGGTTTTCACACACCTTTGACATGTAGAAATAATATAATGTGATGTATCGTTTGAACACCAAGCAAGATAAAATATTTAACTCTCTTCATAATCATTTTATTTGTCTTGGACAACCACACCTATAAGAAGAATAAGCCAAGTTTGACCAAATGCATGTGCTAGTTAAGTTGAGCTATTTGACCAAAATTTTCCCTGCATTGGTAAACCTATTTGACTCTAGATTTGAATGTAGTTCATAAAGTGTTGACTGAGGTTTTGACCATAGAAACAACTACACATGTAAGAGTTCTCGACTACATGGTCAAGGTTAACCATCGAGTTGAATTTTACCATAGCTTGACCCTTTGACTAGTGTTGACTTTGAAGCATACTCACATTTGATAGAGCTTTGAATAGTAATACAAAGAAAATTTTAAGAAAATCAAAAGGAAATAAGAAGGGTGGAATAGAAAAGGTTGGGGTATCTCATGCATCCAGGATTTCTCCCTGCTCACATCTATATGCCTAGAATTTTGATTTCCTCGTCATTTATACCCATTTTACCATGGAATTTGTCCTTGAGACTCTTTTTTTCCCTCTGTTCCATTCTCATTCACTTCCATTTGGGGGTTTGAAATTCCTATTAGGTCTATTAAGGACTCCTACCTATGGAGATAACACCATCACTTGAATAATGCCCCAACTTTGGAACAGGAACCTTGTATGAACTGTCGCAATTTACATTTCTTGCAAGCTTGTCACAACTATATGAAAAAGTGATTAAATTCTCTTTGCAATATAACTTGTAGCACACGATAGTGTGTGATTGGAAGATGGTTTCATTATGGATTGGGTAACTTAACTCTAGCCCAATCTTGCTAGAGGACCATATTGACACCGACAGGTGTTTCGTTGAGATCAATAAGTCCCGAGATAGTCATAGAACATCATTTTAATTCATGGGAGACTTTAGCACCCCTAAATTCTACCTTAAATTATTCATGGGATGATGCACCAAGACCAACATTTCCTAACTAGATAAACAATGATCACTTGGTTTGACAATTCATCTAGGGCCTAGATGAAGTTTGTCTCACCTTTGGAGACACGGTATGTCATGCACCATCTTGAATGCCCATAATGTTGGATAAGAGATATAGATTTAGCCACATGAGGATCCACATGATCTATTTTGTGCCCCAAACCATACTTGGGGGTCCATGAGATGATTTTCACTGGGACATATGGGAGGACCCCTCCATCATTATTTTAGAGTCTCTCTACATCACAAATGACACCATTTGAACTCATTTCCTTCCCTATGGAGGCATAGGAATGCATTACATCAACATTTAAACCTTGTTTTAAGTGATTTATCATTTATTAAATTTGTTTACTAGGTCATCTTTTGACCTAGAGGTGTTTCTTTCCCATCACTTTATGATTCTAGGTTATCATAGACATAATAGCACATGTTAGGACATATACATTAGAGAGATATTATTTTATCTCTCATCATCACTCAACTTGGGATTTTTATCCTCCTTAGGGAGACTCACACTTCTTGTTCTCTTGGATTATTACATAATTGGATGCATTTAAAGTTTGGAGCTTATTTTGAATATATTTTGGAGTTATTTCTTGGAATAATGGATCTATTAGGACGCCATTATTTGTTGAAAACTTTTTAATTGGTTATCATGATGAATTTTGCATGCATTAATCATACATGCCACTGTAAAAATTATCCTAGTGGTGAAACTCTTGAAGCTCTTCCCATAAAAGTCCATTATTCTTAGAAGTGGATAAATGTTTGAAAATTGTGCTAGGGCCTCAAATTTCAGCCTCCTTCAGAAAAAAATTGACATATATTTGACATCCCTGACTCCATATACCCAAGGGGAAACTCACCATTCCAGGTCATTGGCGATCAATCACAATTTTCATCCATTTTTTCTTGTCTTGAAATTTTCGGCCTTTCAAGGCTAAAATAGCAACTAAGGATTAGAGTGAAATTCTAGGGGGGTGGGTTTTGATGATTTGATAGCCTAAAAATTAAACTCATTTGGTTTTCCAAAAAACCTATAAATTTGGTGGGTATCAACTCGAGTTTCATCCACAAATTCTTGTGCCCTATATGTTTTACCTAAGAGGGAAATCCTAGTATTCCTTATCTCAACTTAAAGACTTATTTGAAGGCCTCGTGAGCCTTGTCTTAGCTGATCTATTTGTAAATAAATTTTTTCTCTTTTTCTCTTTACCTTTGGAAATCCCATTATCATCAAATACATCAAACTCTAGACCTTGTACCCCCCATTTTCTAAGCCTTTTCATTGAGAGTAAATTGTTTCCTTAGAGAAGCCTTGAACTTATATAGTGTTTATCTCTTGAATGAACCCTATAGAGATCATATTATAACTTATTTATATCCTATATATTTTATAATTGATATCTACCATTCTTACCAGGCCTCCTTCGATCATTGAAAATGCATAAAGATCAGGGGGTTTAGGTTGAGGTGAAAATGAACCTCTACCCCATTTTTATTCCACTATATAGTTTATACCTTGTGGGGTTCCCATCTCCAAGGCACACTATATTTTTTCACAAAAATATAGAAGAAAGGATAAACAAGTGTATCCAAGAAAAAAGAGAAGCTTCCAAGGAGGGGAAGAATAAGTGGAAAGGGGGAAGGACAAAAACACAACAACCACAACACAGTAGTGTAAATATCCAAGCATCCAATCCAAACATTGTAAAAATGCTAGTCATGCAAAGGAGAAGTAATGGAAGTTACATCCAAAGAAAAACCCAAATAACAAAAATAAATATACTAAGAAGAAAATATTTTCACATATTTAAGTAATCGGGGGGAAATTGGCTGAGACACAGATAAGAAATTTTTTTGTATATTCATGCATGAGGAGGTGAATTTCAGTAGCCTTAAAAAATGGGAAGAGAATTAAAGAACATGAATCTTACATATATAGATATAGGTCAACAAAAAAAATATTGATTCTTTGTTCGACTCAATACCACAAGTTAATATTCTTGTAGCAGAATTGCTCAATGTTGCATAACATGAATGTAACCTATAGAATAAATAAATAATATTTTTATTGAAAGAATGAATGAATAGTTTATCACAACCTATAATTATGGCGTGCCAAAATAGGCATTGACTCAACAAGAGATTCTTGAAAGACATGACTCTTTTCTTTTCATAATTAATGTTTATTTTTTACTTTTTTGCCATTTGATCATTATTTACTATTTAATTATTATTTATTATTATATTCATAACATTTCCACTCCCTTAGAGATTATTTTTCCTCAAAGTAGAGGTGATGTTGTATATTGTTTTCGGAATCTCTTTGTTTCCCACAGAATCTTCTTCTAGAAGTGTTTTCCATTTAATGATGTATTCTTTAATGCTTTTTGGAGCATAATAATTTTCCCTTGGTAGCAAGAATTCCTTTTGGTTCTAAAACGATTCTTCCTTCATCATCAACTTCAATTATTTATTTTTGAATTGATTTATTTCATCCTAGCATTTTTTAGGAGACGATACATGGAACACATGATAGATCTAATGGTTATCTAGTAATTTCAACCCATAAGCCACTTCACTGATTCATTTTATTATTGGAAATTTCAATTAAATTTTGGGTCCAATTTATTCTTCCATTGTTTCTTCACAAATAATTATTTTTAAGGTTTAAGTCTCACAAATACCCACTTTCCTTCTTCGAATTATATCTCTAAACAATGTTGATATGCTTGTCGTTTCATATGATTACAATATGTTGTTAAATTTTATTTCAACATTGGAATGAATTTTTTATTTTCTTCTAATTGATTCTTCATTGTTTAAACCTTACAGTCACTTAATACGAATTCCTTCCATTTGCGAGGTTCATAACCATATAAAGCGTGAAATGGGGTCATCTTAGCTGATGTATGGTAGTTGGGGTTACACCACCATTCGGTTGGATATAATCATTGCGACAATTTATTTTTCTTATTTGTTACAAAGAAACTAAGATATGTTTCCTAAAATTTATTCACTATTTCTATCTGTCCATTTATTTGTGGATGACATGATGATCTAATGTTAAGGGGTTTCCAATCCCATTTAGAAAACTCTTTTAGAAGTTCCCTTTAGATTTTATGTCTCTATATCTCACATTGACCTTAGGGAGACCATGCAGTTTATAGATGTTTTTGCAAAAGAGCTCTAAAATTTGTCATTGAATCTGTCATCTTCACTGTAACAAAATGTGTGTATTTGGTTATTATATCCAACACATTGAACAATTTTTCCTTTTTGTCAAAAATAGGCATCCATTTGATGAAATCCTATGAGATTCCCTTGCATTTCTGATTTAAGATATGTAAAGGGTGAAGAAATTATGGGGTTATAATGTTATCATTTTTATTTCTTTGACATACATCATATTTGGTGATGAATTTTTGAGACCCTTTACTCATCTCCATCCAATAGAATGATTGAAGAGTAATGTGGTTTTTTATTGAAGAATCTAGCATGTCCTATTGGTGATAGAAAATGTGTTTCCATTAAAACCTTCATTTTAAATTTTGAGGATGGGATTAGATAAAGTCTACCTTTATGCCATAACATATCATTTTTCCAATCAATGTCTTGATTTAGATCCACATTTTCAATTATCGATCAAGAGTTTGGATCTTGAGAAATTCAGTTTGAATTTCATCTAATTAATCGAGTACTACTAATAATGTTGCACATGTTGTTATGTATTCATCTTTTCATGAAAGTGTGTCAGCTACTATGTTATATTTCCCAATTTTATGTAGTATTTCCATGTCAAATGCTGAGAGTTTGTTTATCGATTTCGGTTGTTTGGTAAATAATGTGTTTTGTTGTAACAAGAATTGAAGACTGTTGTGATATGTATGAATCTAAAATTTTCTTCCCAAGAGGCATAAATGTCATTTATTCAATGGATGTATGGTGGAAAATATTTTTATATGATAAGTAGACTTCAATATTTCACTTTTGTTAAAATTTAAACTTTCAGAAGTTATCGGGTGGTTGGCTTACATTATCATTGCACTCATTATGAACCCTTAAGCATCACATTATACCACAAAAGGCTTGGAAAAATTTTGAGTTTCTAATACTGAAGTAGATGACATTACTTCCTTTAAATTCACAAAAAAATATTTTGCTATACTATTCCATTGAAGCACATTTTTTTTGACAAGTATGATAGGGGTGAATTCAAGTGTACATAGTTTTTCAAAAATATTCTTAGTTCCGATAAATTTCTTGGTTTTATCCATTCTTTGATTTCCTTGATTTTACTATGGTCGGCCTTGAATCCTTCCTTGAATATGCTGTGATATAGATATTTGACTTCCTTTCCACCAAAAGTACACTTTGATAATTTTGCTTTAGTAAGGAAAGTAAACATTCAAAAAATACCAAAATATTCAATATGGATCTTAAAAAACCTATAAGCAACATCTTCAATATTTTTAGATTTAATAATTTTATTTGTTCTTGAGTGTTAAAGTATTTACAGAAAATGAATTCACCTTTCCTACTAGCTGATCCATTATTTCCTCTTGTTACTTAAGCCTAAGAGTTGATTCATGTTTGTCTTCCTCTCTCATCTCTAAGAAGGCTCACCAATGCTAATCAAAATATATACTTTCCTCGTTCTTCATTTCTTTCAATTTTTTTTCAATATTCTTTATTTTACTCATATATATCGCTAATTGATTTTGAGTTTCAATTGTCTCCTTTTGTCTTTCTCCCAACTCTCTTTGTTGGTTTTCAACATTGCCGAGATGATGACATACATTATTGATTCCCTATCAATATCTATTAACATCGACTTGTAGCTCATCATTGTTCTCCATTTTGGGTTCGTTTTTTCTTTAGTGGAACCAACTTTCTTTCTCTCTCTCATATTATATATATAATCCTGGTTATAAATTTTATTTTTAATTGTACTTTAAATTTTATATTATAAACAATTTATTATAACTATATGATAAACTTAATAACTATATATAATGTATAATTTAAATTAAGGTATCTATTAAATTAATTTAAATCAATGGAAGGGGAAATGGATGATTATTGTGGGGATGTGATGGTGAAATTCATTGGATAAGGGTGCACTAGTCAACAGACAACTAATTTGTGTCAGAGAAGAGAACAACATGGCTCCTACATATGATGATGTATTTTTCAGAGGGAAAGGCAACGATTGCAAGGTTTTTGTCACATTGGAGGGAAATAAAATGGAACAGAAGTTTGATGGTGGCAATCTAGAATGAGGTTGAATAGAGTGCGGGTGGTTGGGGAATCAATGCCCATAATTTTGAATGGTGTTGAAATTTTTTCTTTTTGGACCATGATAGATAGTGAGTAGAATAGGTTATAGTGTGACAAACACACACTGTGATAGTTAGAGGGAACAAGAGTGGAAGAGAGATTGCATCAATGAACAAGAAACAATATACAAAGAACAAGGTTATGGAGGTAACACAGGATAAAAGGAATAGTGGAATCAGAAAGAATGAGACCATGTGGTATTAGAATGAGTTAGTATTCATAGTGAAATGATTTTCACGAAAGCATTAAACCGCTTTGATAGCACTATTACAAAAGATGAATTCATCTTGTAGAATAAATAAATATTTTTTTATTATTGAATGAATGAATAGATGATTACAAACTCTCATGATAGTGTGCCTAAATATGTATTTACTAGTCCCTAGAGTCTTGAAAGACATAACTTTCACCTTTTGGTAATGAAATTTTTTATTAATGTTTTTACTAATTACCAAAGAGTGCAAAATCGAATTTTATATCATTGCTAATTTTATTAGTAAAGTATAACTAGATGTAGTTTCCTTGATGTATGTGGAGTGGTGTTTAGAAAACCCTATATATACATGTGAAATTTAACTTAATGTGGATAAGTATATAAGACCGCCTCATCGAATATGGAAAATCCTTCACCATCAACGTGGACAATTCAAAATAAAAAATTTCACTAGTAAGTGTCAACCAAGCTAATAAATTGATCAATTATAGCCATATTTTTAAAAATTGACTAGCTTGAATTGGAAATCAGTTCAAATAGGCCAAAAAACTCAGTTCACGGGTGCATTTTCTCTAAATTTCTGAAAATTCAGCCTTCTTCAGCCAGTTTAGGATGAAACTCGTTGGTTTATGGTAAAACCTACCACTTCCGACCTAAATAGGTTGGTTCTTTTCCAAGGCCATGATGAAATCACATGGAGTGGTTTAGGAAGGTTCCAAGGTTTTTTGGAGGGAAAATAAGGGTTGTTTCACTCCAAAAACACCCTCTCCAAGCCTTTAAAATGAGCTTACCACGCTCATATGTCTCACACATCTCATTTGGAGTTTTTATGAGTTTGATTAGGAACTTGGAGAGTGTTAAGGTTTTGCTTGAGTAATCATATTGGAGGCTTGGAGTTGTATTTGGTGCTATTTTGGATATAGTTTGGAGTTGTCAATAGAGTTTTCATCTTCAAGAGGAGGCTAAGGAATCTAGTTTGCATTTCCACATAAGGATTTTCATTTTAAAAAATCCTCATTTCATTGTTGTCCATGTATTGCATTTTTTTATGTGGTCTAAAATTTTATGCTATCAAATATGTAGTTCTATGCTACAAAATTTTGTAGGCTACATTGTGCATTTTTTTCCTAAATTTATCTTTGGTTTTCCATTTTTCTTAGATGTAATTTTTTTTTAAATGGCATATTTTTTTGGAAATTTTAATTGTTTCAAACCAACATGGCTCCAAAAGCCAAGGACAGTGCATGGGATCATTTTTATGTGATTGATGCAAAAATGATATGAAAATTTTTCAATAAGACTATTGGAGGTGGGGGTATTCTTATATTGAAACAACACTTGGTTGGGATAAGAGGCCAAGTAAAGCCATGTGAAGCACGAAATGAAGTGTTAGGTCCTATTAGGGAAATATAGTTTGAGGAGATTGAAAAGTTTGAGGAGAATAAGGCTAGTGAGAACACCATTCAAAATGAAATTTCAAGGAAGAGGGAATTATTATAAGCCGTGAAAGAGAGTGGGCATGATGATTATGAGATTCAAGACTCCTCTTCTATCCCTTCCACCAATGACCCCTTTTACTATGTTCCTCCTTCTCTTGGCCAAAAATCTAAAGGAATAAAGAGAACAAACATCCAGAGTTATTTCTCATCCTTTGTTACCATTTCCTCTTCTAATCCCACCTCCTCCCACCCAAGTTATCAACCAAATTTGGATCAAAATTAGAAAAGAAATGAAAAGAAACCTTATCAATGCATTGTTATATGGTGGTATGATGCAAATATCCCATTTAATTTTTCTCCCTCACCTTATTACCAAGCTATGTGGGAATATATTATATTTGGATGAAAGGGCTTCAAAGGCCCTACTATGCATGACTTAAGGGGATCTCTTTTGCAAAATGAAATTTCTTCCATTTATGAGTATTTGATTGAGTATAAAGAGTCATTGATCAAAAAAGGTTGTTCCATCATGTCATATGGATGGATCGATGGAAATAACCACACTATCATTAATTTCATTGTTTCTTGGCCTCGAGGAACAATGTTTTTTAGATCAGTTGATGCATCTGATAAGGTGAAGGATAAAACCCTTCTATTTGAGCTTTCAAATGAGATTATTCAAGAAGTTGGGGAGAAACAATGTTGTGCAGGTCTTCATAGATAATGCCTCAAATGATGTTCTTGTTGGAAATGTATTTGAGTCCAAATATAAGACCATATTTTTTACTCCATGTGTTGCATATTGGATAGACCTCATGCTTTAAGACATAGGGAAACTGGAGTGGGAAAAAAAATTAGAGCATGCCAAGTGCATTACAAAATAAATTTGTAACCCACTCATAGGAATGAGCCTAATGAGGAAATAAATTCAAGGAAAGAGCCTATTAGGCCTGCAATTATGAGATTTTCAACTCACTTCCTCACGTTTCAATGTCTCAATTGTAAATAGAAAAACATGCAAAAAAAATTTCTTTTGATGATTGGACTGAATCTTTGTGGGCTCGTAGAGAAGATGGAAAAGAAACCAAAAATTAATTTTTTGAAAATTATTTTTAGAAAAGTTCTACATAGCTTGTGAAAATTACCGAGCCCCTTGTTAAGGTGATAAGAATGGTGGATAGGGAAAAAATGGGCATGGGATACATTTATGAGGCTATGGATCATGAAAAGGATAAAATACGAGCATCTTACAAGAAGAGGTTAACTAAATATAGTCGTATATGGGATATCATTGATAATAGATGGAACAATCAACTCCATCGTCCTATACATTTAGCTGGGTATTTCTTGAACCTAAAGTATCATTATAAAGCTCATATAAGAGATATGAAGGATGGGGAGGTCAGAGCTAGATTGATTGGTTGCTTGGAGTGCATGGGGGATCCATGCAGACCATTTGCAAATACATAAAAAACTAACTCTTTTCAGTATGGAAGCTAGTAACTTTGGAAAAAAATTGGCAAATATGACAAGATATCTGGATCAACCAAGTAAGAAATTCCCATTTGTTTTTCTTTCAAGTTAAATTATTTATGAATTTATAATTCAAATTATCTATAAATACTTTTAATTTGTAAATAAGTAATGAAATTAACTAAGTTACTAATTAATGTATTTTTGTTTGCAAC
Organism: Pinus albicaulis; assembly: GCA_034641835.2. Taxonomy (NCBI): domain Eukaryota; kingdom Viridiplantae; phylum Streptophyta; class Pinopsida; order Pinales; family Pinaceae; genus Pinus; species Pinus albicaulis. The sequence goes on along the minus strand of CM076578.1, from coordinate 1,462,290,437 downwards.
ACATTGGTGGGAGACATTTGTGGGCTAATGTCCTCAATTGAAAAATTTTGCAATTATATTCCTCAACCAAACTTGCAGTGCTTTAGGTTGTGAGCACAATTGTTCTATTTTTGAGCGCATACACATGAATAAGAGAAACCATTTGGAACAAAAAAGGTTAAATGATATTTTCTTCATGCAATACAACCTTCGACTAAGGCGGAACCAAATGATGAACAAAACAACTATCTAGATCCCATTGTGTTGGACGATATTGATCCAACATCACAATGGGTGGAGGAGACTAAAGATGCAGTGTTTTCTGTTGATTTTGATATTGACATGACATTAGTGGGTGATGGAGAAAATTTGGTAGCGGCATCAGAATTAGGATCAGCAGTTGCATCAAGTAAAGGAAAACAACCAATGGAAGGCACTAGTCGTGCATCTCGACAAAATTGTGCTTCCATTAGCTCCACTTATTTTTTTATTGGTGGCAGTACTATTGAGGTTGCATATGAGGCTGAGACATCCTCAGAATTTGAATCAAATGACTCCTATGTAGCTCCTCAAGATGATCCTTTGTCTAGCAGTGGTGATGAATTTGATGATTTATCATGTGTAGACTTGTAGTCTTGTAGTAGGCTAATGGCCTCATTGCTTGTAATAATTTTTTTGGACTTTATAGGCCATTCATAACCTCATTGGACTTTTTCAATGATATGTATTGCACTGAGTGCCATTTTGATATATTCACCTTTACATGGTATATATATGAGAAAAATTTTCATATTTTGTCTCTATTGCTTTGGAATCATGGTTTTAAATCTTAAAAATAGCTTTTTTACATTAAAAAATATTTACTTAATGCAATTTTTTTAAAAACGTCACATTGAGATCTAACTAGTCCCAGTTTGACCGATTCTTGTTTTAAACTTGGTTTATTAGGTGGAAAATTCTGGTCACCGGTTCTGATTTTTAAAACTATGATTTCAGCAAGAAGTATGTTTTCATATTTTCAAGAAAAATTCCACTTGTAGAAGATTCAAATAGAAGAGAGTCATCCCTAGAGGGGTGTACTAATAATTATAATTTACAATTAGAAGAGTTGAAAAACATTGGGTTGTAAATGAAGTTCATTATTGAAGAAAGTGAGGTGAAGAAGTAGTTGTTAGAAAATTAAATATTACAGAGCAATGAGACACATAAAATATGCGGAAAATACAAGCACACAAAACACATAAAACCAGAGAGACACAGATATACGTGGTTCACCCAGTTTGGGCTACGTCCACCCCGAACAAGCAGTCCTTCCTTTTTATTATCCAAGAAAATGAAGAGACAAAACTCACAAACATCCGCTCGTAATATCCTCCCGTTCTCTCGCGCCCCTCTCTATTTCCCCGGGTCCGAGAATACACACATAATACACACCAGAATACAATGCCCTCATATATACAAGGGGGTTGCCTTCTAGGAAAAAAAACCCTAATCTAAACATAAATTCTACCGTCAGATCATTTGCCTAATGAACGGCCCAGATTGACTAGAAATTACTATACTTTTACAAGGCAATTTTACATCTATTTTTAGCTTTGGGGGCGCTGCCCCCGAACCCCCACCAGGGGGGGGCTCCGAAGCGATTAAATTTCGGGCGGCGTTGCCGCCCCTTTTAAGGTACAGGGGTCCAAATAATCAGACTCCATACCCAACAATCTCCCACTTGGAGACTGATTGTAGCAACTCCACCGCTGCTTCATTTGCTGGACAATGATTCCTCTTTGGACCTGGCTGTTCTTCATCTTCATCGTCATCCTTGAAGACCAATTGAAACTGAGCATGTTCTCAGTTTCTCCCTGGTTACAACTTTTGTTAGCATATCTGCAGGATTCTGGCTAGTGTGTATCTTTTCCAGCTTCAACTCTCCATCTTCCAATACTGACCGTATGAAATGGTACTTGAGATGTATGTGTTTAGTCATGGAATGAAATGCTGAGTTCTTTGCAAGATGAATAGCACTTTGGCTATCACTGTATAGTGTGCCCATATCATGCTTCTTACCCAATTCATCCATAAACCTTTGTAACCAAATCATTTCTTTACTAGCCTCTGTAGCAGCAACATACTCGGCTCCTGTTGTTGAAAGTGCAACAACACTTTGGATTTTGAAACCCAACTGACAGTTGTTCCACCTACAGTAAATACATATCCTGTAGTGCTCCTCCTGTTATCTCTGTCACCTGCCATATATGCATCAACATATCCCTGTAGAGCAATGTTTGAACCACCAAAGCATAATGCTTGATTTGTGGTACCTCTCAAATATATGAGAATCCATTTTACTGCCATCCAATGTTCTTTTCCTGGATTATTCATGTACCTGCTTACAACTCCCACTGCATGTGCAATATCAGGCCTTGTGGAGACCATTGCATACATTAAGCTTCCAACTGCTGATGCATATGGAACTTTAGACATATAATCCATGTCTTCTTGGGTCTTTGGGCACATCTCCTTACTAAGTTTGAAATGGCTAGCAAAAGGTGTACTAGCTGGTTTTGCATTCTGCATATTAAATCTTTTCAACACCTTTTCTATGTACTCATTCTGAGACAGTGTTAATTTGCGATTTTTCCTATCTCTAGTTATCCTCATACCAAGGATTTGTTTTGCAGCTCCCAAATCCTTCATTGCAAATGAATTTGCCAATTTTCTTTTGCACACATTTATTTCCTGCATGTTAGACCCTGCAACAATCATGTCATATACATACAATAACAGTATAATATAGCTGCCATCATTTTGCCTTTTCAGATAAACACAATGATCAGAGTGACATCTAGTATAACCTTGTTCAGACATAAACCTGTCAAATTTTAGATACCACTGCCTTGGGGCTTGTTTTAAGCCATACAAGCTCTTCTTTAACTTGCACACCAATTTTTCTTTCCCTTTTACCTCATATCCTTCTGGTTGCTGCATGTATATCTCTTCCTCCAAATCTCCATGGAGAAATGCTGTCTTTACATCTAACTGTTCAAGATGTAAATCTTCAGCTGCTACAAGACTTAAAACAGTTCTGATTGAATTCATTTTAACAACAGGAGAAAATATTTCATCAAAATCAATACCTTTCTTCTGTGCAAACCCCTTCACCACAAGTCTAGCTTTGTACCTCTTTTTTCCTCCATCTTCTTCCTTCAGCCTGTAAACCCATTTATTCTGCAATGTAGTTTTACCTGCAGGCAACTTGACTAAATCCCAAGTCTGGTTATGCATTAAGGAGTCCATCTCTTCTTCCATGGCTTGCTCCCACTTCTTCCTGCTTTCAACCTGCATTGCTTCTTCATAACATTCAGGTTCACCAGAATCGGTCAGCAATAAATAATATAATGAAGGAGAGTATCGTTCAGGGGGTCTACTTATCCTGGTAGATCTTCTAACACCACTTTCAGGTGTTTGAGGTGCATGTTGTTGTTGTGGTGGTTGCTGCTGCTGTGGTTGTTGATTATTATTATTTTCAGGCACCTTTACTTTTTCAGTTATCTCATCAAGAACCGTGTATTCTTTGCTTTCTTTTTCCTGTTTCTTTTCCTGCAGCTGATTCTTATACAGGACCTTTTCATTGAATATTACATCTCTGCTCCTAATGATTTTGTGATTTTCATAATCATATAAGAGATAAACGAAATCATTAGCACCATATCCAATAAAGGTACATTTTTTTATTTTGCCTCAAGCTTTGTTCTATTTCTTTATTAATATGGACAAAGGCCTCACAACCAAAAGGCTTTAAAAAAGAGTAGTTTACCTTTTTACCTGTCCATGCTTCCTCTGGAATACCACCATCCAAGGAACTTAAAGGCCCTCTGTTTATTAGATAAACAGCAGTATCTACAGCATCTGCCCAAAATTGTAAAGGCAATCCTGCATGCAATCTCATGCACCTTGCATGCTCCATGATTGTTATGTTCATCCTTTCTGACACACCATTTTCTTGTGGTGTTCTTGGAACTGTCTTCTCTCTACGAATTCCATGCTCTGAACAGTACCTATCAAAATCTTTGCTGCAATACTCACCTCCATTGTCTGATCTGAGACACTTCAACTTCTTTCCTGTCTCAATCTCAACCAAAGCTTTCCATTTCTTGAAAGTATCAAATACATCAGATTTATTCTGAATACAATAAATCCATGTTTTCTAGTTGCATCATCAATAAAAGTAACATAATAACGAGAGCCACCGAGAGATGATACCTGAGAAGGTCCCCATACATCTGTATGCACAAGCTCCAATTTTTCGCTCTTCTTTTCTTTCCCAACTCTGAGAAATCTGACTCTCTTCTGTTTTCCATAGATGTAATTCTCACAGAAATCCAAATCAACATTCTTCAAACCTGGCAAAAAATTTCTTGAGTGAAGAATATTCATTCCCTTCTCACTCATGTGTCCGAGCCTATGATGCCATAATGCTGCATCTGCTCCTTTGGAAGTTAAAGCATTAACAGAGTTAGAAATACCATTGCATAAATACAATGTACCAACCTTTTCGCCTTTTGCTATTACCGGGGCTCCTTTGGTGACCTTCCAAGTTTTATCTGTGAAAGTTGTCACACAACCTTCACTGCCTAACTGCCCTGTTGAAATCAGATTTTTCTTCAGATCTGGAACATGCCTTACCTCCTTTAGTAGCCATTGGTTTCCATTCTGTTGTTATACAAGAACTTTACCCATTCCAACAATTTTACAGGGTTTATCATCACCCAAACGAACTTGTCCAAAATCTCCTTGGACATAGTCATGAAAATATTTCTTATCGGGTGTGGCATGGAATGAAGCCCCTGAATCTACAACCCAAGAATCAGTAACATTTTCGAAAGAAAGAATCAAAGCATCTTGTAACACATCACCTGTCACATTTGCTTCATGATTGTTTTCTTCCTGTGTGTCTCCTTCTTTTCCCTTCCGAGATCTACAGTCTTTCTTTAGGTGTCCTTTCTTTCCGCAATTCCAGCACACTATCCCCGATCTGGACTTGGATCTGCCTTTCCTTGATTTACTGCGATATCCCGAGCTCTTTCCTCTTTCCATTATTCTTCCCCTAGACTCTGCACTCAAAGCATTACCCGATGTCTCACCGGAGCTTTTTCGTCGCATTTCCTTGCTAAGGATAGCACCGACAACATCATCAAACTTTAAAGTACTAGATCCAGAGACAGAGTTACTAATGGCCATTACTAAACCATTTCAACTCTCTGGCAATGAGCACAAGAATAACAGAGCTCTAACTTCATCATCAAAGTTTACCCCTACAGAACTTAACTGACTGGTAACTGTATTAAATTCATTTAAATGGTCTGCAACAGATCCACCTTCCGACATCTTCATATTAAATAGTCGTTCATAAGAAATACCTTGTTTGAGGCCAAGGGTTTTTCATATAGTTTCGCCAACGTCTGCATCAAACCCTCTGTTGTTGTTTCCTTCAAAATATTGAGCGGCGCGTATAAAGACACAACCATCTTTTTTAAAGTGCCTTTCTATCGAGAATGTTCCATTAAGCGTCTGTCATTTCCATTAAGTACATCATCAAATCAGCAGAAGCTTCTCCGTTTTTCCGCTCTGTGGTAAGTCTGAATCTTTGACTCTGATAATCTTCCATCTCGCATCTTCCACGGCGCAAAGTTTTGCAGTTAAATTTCTCGACCCTAAACTTACACCATCGTATGTGCTCCCACTCGAGCAGGATAACACTCCTGCAGTTTTTATCAGCCAAATATACCTTCGGCTTCGATACCAGTTGTTAGAAAATTAAATATTACAGAGCAATGAAACACATAAAATATGCGGAAAATATAAGCACACAAAACACATAAAACCAGAGAGACACAGATATACGTGGTTCACCCAGTTTGGGCTACGTCCACCCCGAACAGCCAGTCCTTCCTTTATATTATCCAACAAAATGAAGAGACAAAACCTACAGCAGATCCGCTGTAATATCCTCTATTCTCTCTCACAGTCTCCCTCTCTGTTTCTCGCTCCGAGAATACACTCATCATACACAGCCGCAATACAATGCCCCCATATATACAAGGGGGTTGCCTTCTAGGGCAAAAAACCCTAATCTAAACATAACTTCTACCGTCAGATCATTTGCCTAATGAACGGCCTAGATTGACTAGAAATTACTATACTTTTACAAGGCAATTTTACATCTGTTTTTAGCTTCAGGGGCGCTGCCCCCGAACCCCCGCCAGGGGGGGGCTCCGAAGCGATTAAATTTCGGGCGGCGTTGCCACCCCTTTTAAGGTACAGGGGTCCAATGTTGTGATACAAAGTAAAGAAGATAATCAGGCTCCATACCCAACAGTAGTTACAACAACTACTGGAAAAATATGTCATTCAACCAAGTATCTCAACATGATGGGTGCCTATCATCATTATACCTAATAAGGATGGAAATAGAATATGTGTATTGATTACAACGTGTTAAAAAAATTCCACTCAAGATTATATACCACATACCCATTATAGATGATATTTTGGAGTAATTGTAGCATCCAAAATACTTCACCAAGATAGAATTAAAGCTTGGATATTACCAGGTTTGACTCAAAGAGAAAGGTACCTAGAATATTGAATTCAAAACCAATTTTTTTTTTTATGAATTCATAGTCATGTGGATTGGAATATGCAATGAAACATATATGTTTGTGAGGCTAAATAATTATATATTATGCCTTTTTATAGATTCATTTGTTATTGTCTATTTGGAGGACATACTATTATAGAATACTACATGGGAGGAGAACATGTCACTTTTGATGTAGGTGCTAGAGACATTAAAGAAATAACAATTAATAGGAAATTTCATGAAGTGTGAGTTTCCATAATAGTATTTGGTGCATCTAGGTATGTGATAGGTGGAATAAAACTAAATATACATCCTGCCAAAATGCAGCCCATCATGAAGTGGTTGGTGCTTACTATTTTTTCTAAGGTCAAGGTTTCATTGGGGTAGTATTGTACACCGAGAAATTCATAGATTTGTTTTCAAAAATAGAAGCACCACTATATTCCATAATAGTGAGAGGAAACAATTTTCAGTAGAGAATGTGCGAACATAGGGACTTTGAGAAATTAAAGAAGTAGATCACTCAAGCACCAGTTTTGACATTAACAAACATGCAATAACACTTTGACATGGGGACAAATGTAAGTGGGTATACTATAGGATAAATATTAATGCATGGAGGAAGGCCTATATGCTACCATTTTGAATTATTTCATGGGGAATTTCTTAACCATCCCACCTATAAGAAGGACTTGTGTGCCCTAGTACAAGATGCGAATAAGTGGAAACATTATTTGATGGGAAAGGGGATAATAATCCACACATATCACCAACCATTATAGTGCCTTTAGTCCAAGACTACTATACAAAAAACCAATAATTACAAGTGGATTAGGTTTCTACAATAGTTTCATTTAATAATAAAGTAAAATAAGGACAGCAAAAAGAAGATGCCTAACATGATTTTGGGGCCACCCACATCAAATATCACATCTACAAGAAATTTGATGCACATTGAGCCTTTCAGCCATGATGGATAAAACAATTATATGCAGCGGATGAGGACTTCAAGGAGGTGTTTCATTAGTTTTTTATCCAAACTCATGTTCTCAATGGTGACAACACAGTTGACTACCATATTCATAATGGGTTACTAGATACCTTAAACAAGTTATGTTTTCCTACAGGTAAGTGGTTATGGCTAATCAAGGAGGTTAACATCTCCAAGGTTGTACATAAATGTTTTAGGTAATATAGTGGCAAACTTGTGGAGATATGTGCACTATCCTAGGATACAAGAAGAGGTAGATCGATTTATAAGAAGATGCATGTTTTAATGCACCAACAAGCCTAGTAAATTGAAATAGGGTCTATATTATCCCTGGCCTATATCCCCTCATCTTTGAGAACAAATTTCCATGGACTTTGTGGGAGGTTTACGAATAACTAGGAAAGAACGTGATTTCTTATTTGTGGTAGTTGAGAGGTTCAACAAGATCTATGTCTTAATTCCACGAAAAATACCAGCAATGGAAAACAAGCAACAAACTTGTTTTTTAGATATGTGGGTGCACTTTTGGATATCAATCATTTGAGGAAAGGAAAAAATGTTTATTAGTGAATTTTTGGACTGCATTATGGGAAAATATGGACATCAAATTAAACTTGTCTACAAAATTCCATCCATGAACAAATGGAAAAATATAAGTAGTCAACATGACTTGGGCATAGCTATTGAGATGGTAAAATTAAAATCATATGAAGACCTAGGATGAAAATATGGTATAAGTACAACATCCTTGTAACATAGAAATGCACATTTCTACTGGTTAGTCCCCAATTGAAACTCGTTGTGGATGTTTTCCAACTTCACCTTTGAATATTTCATATAAATAGTAAAGAGGAGTGGGGGAGAATCTTACATGGTATGCCTTAACGAAAAGAAAAATTGTTGAAAAGATGAAACAAATCAGCTATATATATACGATATACTAGAAAACTCACATGAAAAACACAAGTATGTGCATGGTTAGCACATAACAAAGACGTCATTTAAGGTGGGAGAAAAAGTATGAATACAATTGAATAAGGAGAGACTACAAGGCCCTCATATAAAAATCAAGGCTCAATGATATATTCACTTTGAGATATTGGAAAGTATGGGAGATAATATCTATAGACTCATTTTTACCCCATACATGTGCATTTTATCAATGGTGAATGTGAAGATATCCAAAAATCTATGAGTGTTCCATGCTAGCTAGACTATGAAAAGGAAAAATCCCTCCTTGTTGTAGAGAATTTGTTACTAGATGTTGAGGAAGAGTTGATAAAAGATACATTTTTCTGGAATAGGTATATAGCTACAAGATATGGGTCACATGACCTTTGGTAGGTTGTATTGAAAATATAGCTTATACACAAGGATAAGTGGTACACCTGAGAGAAGGTGGAGGAAAAAATTCTTCCACGTTATTTAATAGAAGATTTTGGAGAAAACAATGCTCCTAAACTGGGGATGTGTAATCAGAATTGGTTCATTATATTATTTTGATCCATATTGATGCTTTAAGAGTGGAAAAATGATATGAATAAATTGTCTTATAGGACCAACGGGACCCAATTTGGCAAACTGGGGTGTGAAGCATTCTGAAACCAGTTTGAGACATCAAAATTTTTTTTTTGTGGGTAAAGCTTTAATTCTTAAGAACTGCACCTTTTACCATTATTCTACATATGGATACCTTTCCTACATAGAAAGAATCACTATAATGAGAGTCTGCATTAAAAAATTATGCCACCTAGAAGTTGACTAGGAAAAAAATTTGGGGCGAATTTTTGCAAATGGACTATTTTTTGGGCTTTATATGAAATAAATGTGTTTCGATTTGATTAAAAATTCGCCTATTTTTTTACATATATATGATTAAATGGAAGACATCTCCCAAAATTTTACCAATTTTAATAGTAAATTACATGCTTTTCCTTCCATATTCGCCCACATTCTATACACATGAATTTTCAAACTAGAATATCTACCTACAATACTATATATAGGAAAAATATTAAATTCTTAAAAAGTACCCTGAATTTTACCTCTTTGTTTTGACCATCTTGATTGAAGAGTATGCAATGTGAGCTCTGATTACTCATGGAAAAGGGACTAGTCACATGATCATGATGAACAATATTGTAAAAGAGTCAATATTCTAACTCTAGTTAGGAGTTAAGGAGCCAAACTTAACCACCACTAAGCTAGCAAGCTATCTTATAAACACGCGACTAGGAGGAAACGAGGTTTTATTTAGTTGATATACATTTTCTCATGTAGATGAGAATAATAACTAGGAGAGGACACTAATAGATGAAATAGAGAGGGTATGCGGACTATAACAAACTACGAGCTACAAGCTTCATTTCTTTGTATTTGCATCAATTTCCATTCAGAAAAAAAGAGCAAAATGACCTTACCTTCTAGGTGGGGTTTCTCCCAAAATGGCTTCTTAGGTTATATGCTGTATTAATTTGTGGTTTGTTCGTTTTATTTCATTTCCCTCTATTTTCAACATAATTATGATATGCAAAGGACGATTAATAGATCCTAAATCTAAGGAGAAATAAATCTTCATAATATAGATTTCATATTTTATAAAAATAATTACTAGTTTTATTATTATGATGAATTGTCTAATAAAACATCCAGAGTAGCCTATGAATCACACTCACATACGGAGTTGACTAGACTCAACATATTTATCTTCACTTACCCCATCAAATTTCAGAAACGCAATGGACTACATATACTAGGTATCTCCTCTTGATACCCTCACTACTAACAATCTTTATTTGCAAATTCACAACCAGCATTAGGAAATTTTTGGACCTCTCCATGCATAAAAGCAACACCCCAGGTTCTCTCGATTCAGCAAGGGGAGAAATATAGTGTTCAAAGCTCCGTACACGAAACCATAGATCAGACTACACAACACTTCAACAAATGATTTATTCCTCGTTAAGATCCAAAGGTTGATATTTACCCATTGAAGCCTCTCATGAGTATAATGTGGCTCACTACATAGTAATTTCTAATGAAATATTGTTGCTTAGATCCCAAGAGTTTCAAGCCAGCGAAATCGGGTTACTATCCCTTTGTGACATTAGGAATACCAGCATATGCTCCCTTCCTTCTATCCTTCATCTCTTTGGATTTCTAGCCAAACACTGCAACAGTCCCCGCAAAATTTGTTGCCATGTTCATGGGCATATTTGCGTCTACTTTCTCTGTCCACTAGGGATCTATCTCCAAATTAAAATGGTCACCTTCAGAAAGTATATTACAGAATAGGAACAATAATTTTTTTGAAATATTTGAAAAAACATTAATTTCCATGATTAGCCGTTTCTTCTACTACACCAAGAATGAGAGGGCAAGAGACCACGCTCCATTGGTAAAGGTATCATATGAGAACGTAAATGGAAGATTGTCCATTGGATGTTGGGTGATTAGGTAGGCGTTTAACATTTGAATGGATTTGTATTCCAAGTGGTCACACGCAGTTATGATACTATTAATGTAACGTACTGTGATACCATACATCAACTATGATTTCATATGTTCATATGTTAACCATGATTTCATAAGTTCAGAATCCATACCAACATGGTTTATTAAGTATATCGCAATCAACAGCACATCTATGTGTATAAAGGGTTAACACTAAACGTTGGAGCAAGAACATGTAAAAGTGATTGAGCGTGGATAGCATGGCAAGAAAAAATATCATACTTATTACTATATGTGCGTATATTTTTGTAATGCATAACGCATGGATCTTGTCACATTTTGACTTTAAAAAATCATGGTTACTTTTATATGTATTTATATATGATGATGATTTTCTACCTTTAATTTATTGAAGGTGTGTAGCAAATAATATTTAGGTATGGAATTCCTCGATGATTTGTATTCTTAAATAAATTGGAATTTTAGGTTGGTCACATGTAAAACAAATTAATATGGGTGAGACTACATCAATTTATCAAGTTTGTGTATTTATTAAGATTTATTGATTAGGCTTGTTTAAGAAAGGAAGAACTAACTATCTTTTATAATTAGATTAGTCAATAGTTTAATTTGTAAACTGTTATAAACTCTCTACATTTCTAATATTAACATCAATTATAGGCTTAGTGAGCACTGAGAAAGTAAATGTCTACTTGTTGGTTTCTACTCCCACTATTGTTATGTATTATAATGAACACTCCCATATCAATCTCAGTGTCTTTGCATAATTATTGAAAAGAACTACCTTGCATGCTTGCGTTATTTCCATCTACTCAACCTTTGTGCTTGAGAAGGCCATTGTCGAATGCATTTAATTAGTACAAGTAAGAACGCCATCATAAAATATTAAGAACACTATCATAGAAGATCCCCTTCTAGCGTAGGATACAGAGTTTGATGACTTATGTCGCTTGGGAGGTAATCCACAAGCATAGATGTGGTGTTTGTGAGACGTTTGGTGACAAAATAAGTTTGTGGGAAAAGAACCCAAGTGAAGGGGTTTTAGACACAGTTGGGGATTAAAATTCTAAAATAAAATTAAAAAGGAAAAATTAAATTCCCAAGTTTAAGAGGATCAAAACCATTAAGATCTAGAGGGTTCCAAAGAGGGTTAGGGAGATCTATGTAAGGAGGCCTAAGGCTAGGCTAGAGATCATCAAGTGAATGATTGATTTGATGAAGGGAGGTTGAAGATGTAGCCATAGAGTTCCCTAATTTGAGGGTCGTGGAGGGTTTCTAAAGGGAAGGCCAATTTTTACCATAAAGTGCAAGCGATCTAGAGGTTGAAGGCTAGATGGATGTGCAACACACTTGAGGGTTGATCTGACATGTAGAGCGAGTTAAGTAGGACACGTGGGAAAGAGAAAATGCATCTATTTTTACTTTTGATGATTGATTAATGCTAGGTGTTAAGGTCCTTTAGGACATTTTTTTGGAGGCATATTAAGTGTTGTAACAAGGGACGCTAGTAGAAGCCATCATAGCCCTAAGTTCAGTCATTCAAAAGGAATTCACAACTAATAGGAGAGGCAGTAGTGTGGAACTCATGGTATGATATTTGGAGGACAAAAGAAGTCAACCAAGAGAGCCAAATTGAAAACCCTAGTTCATTTAATAGAGAAGAACATCTACAGTGAGAGTGGGTAGCCTCCATTCCCTAAGTATATCTTCATATACCAGCAAAGGAAGGCAAAAGTGGGAAGAAGACACGAAGTGTTTCATTCTTGAAGTACAAAGGAGAAACAAGTGGGAAGCTTAGAATTTTTTGACAAATGAGGTTGTGAACAAGTCACATGAGTCCCGATTTGTTGATTCATTGATGGACTAACGATCAAATAGAGGGTAGATAGTTGGTGAGTTGTGCCGAGTCACCTAACGCAATATGATTCATTGATAGAGGAAATTTTGTGTTGTGGTAGTTTGGGATCACAAGGACCAGCAAATGTGTTCAAGGTATGTGGACCAAGTTGAGCTTTGAAGTGCACTACATTAGCTAGTAGGGATTATAGCTTCAAAGGGAGCTTCCTAATGGAAGTTTCAGATCTTCAAGTTCTGATGAGCAAGAGACACTACCGAGATAGTGTGATTCATTCTATAGGGTATATTGCAGAGATGGATGCCATATGGGATAGTGTCATCGGTGATTTTTGTTGCTTCCAAGCATTGGAAATGCCTCCCTCACTAACATGGAGTGTTGAATTATGTAGCCTGGCAGGTACTCCATAAGCCTAGATCTAGGGTTTGTGAGAAGTTTGGTCATAAGAGGAGTTTGTGGGAAACTAACCCAATTGAAGGGGTTTTATACCCATATGTGGTTTAAAATTCTAGAATAAAATTAAAATGGGAAAATTAAATTCCTAAGTGTAAGAGGATCAAAATCCATAAGATATAAAGGGTTCCAAAGAGGCATAGGGATATCTATTTAATGAGGCCTAAGGCTAGGCCACATATGATCAAGTGAATGATTCATTTGATCAATGGAGATTGAAACGTAGCCCTAGACTTCCCTAGTTTGAGAGCTTTAGAGGGATACTAAATGAAAGGTTGATTTTGACCATCAAGTGCAGGTAATATAGAGGTGAAGGTGCTATAGACTTGAGGTTTGATCCAAGATGTAGTCTGAGCTAAGTTGGATGTGTGGGAAAGAGGATTCTAGGGATATGTTAGAATATTCAAAGAGATTTGACTAGAGTGTTCTTTGATCCTAAAGGAGAGTGTCGATATCCCTATCAATATAGATATAGGGGGCACAAGCCTAGTTTGCTATAGGAAAGAAGTAAATATGTATTTGTGGATCAACAATGGGAAGAAGGTCTAAATATAGGCATAACACAGGGTGTCACGATTGGTTTTTGGGTCTATATTAGGGTGTTGACGGGAAAATATGTCCGGCCAACAGTAGGGGATCTCCCCGGTAGAAAGTCCCAATTAGACTTTGAACCGTTTGGAGTAGGGATCCCGTCCGGGGTGTGGGTCCGGCTACCACTTAAATGACTTTCTCTTCGTTCTCGAGCAACCTGATTGAAACTGAAAACATACACTTATTCACATGATACAGAATACATGACTGATGTATCAAAACAATATATGACACTGTGCGTAGCAAGGTAATAGACAAAATGCATACACCCAGAAAGTGTTGTTAGCAACACATCTATGGGGTATGCATGCAGGATGATCTGACCACCAAAGAAACAGTTCTTTAGTGGCAAGAATATCCCTTAACTTTCCGAAAGATATAACGAAATGCTAATAAAACAGTTCATTAACATTCATCATAAGAGTAAATAATAACTTGAGCATCATCAACACAATCACAGATAGCTATGGTGCATGAATGATACTATTAATAACACAGATTCATTAATCAAACAATATTCTGAAACTGTACGCAGAATACACACAGTGTTGTCACAGCTAAACACATCATCCAATCAAAGGGGTTTTAACATGTATTGTATTACATATGTCAAGAGTATGATTCTTCAATTACAATGCAATATTGCCCTTCAGTCCAAAAAAGAGAAGCCCCTAACTATGTGCCCCGCAGGGGTATTTATAGATTCAACACATGCCCTTTAGGCTTTCCGACGCTTCAACTTCCCGACGGTTCAGCTTCCCTGCGACCTTTGCCGAACATGCGACCTACGACTTAGGTGCCGATGCGACCTGCGACCTAAGTGCCCATGCGACCTACGACCTGTGTGCCGGTGTGACCTGCGACCTGGGGACGGTCGCGACTTGCACCTGAAAAGCTTAGCTATGGAGGTGGTTGTGTGATTGAGGTTTCTGGAACGTCAACTTTCTTGCCCTTGAGGAAATCTCGCCAAGTCTGGTAATCCGCCGTTATAGGGGCGACAAGAGGGGTTTCCTCTTTTATTCGATGCATACATTCTAGGGCATTTGGTATCAGAGTCTCCTTCTTCTCAGAAATCAGGATTGAGAGGGAGGCAAGCTTGGTATAGATTTGTACTGGAGTGACAAGCAACCGATTTAGGTTCTCTTGTGATGCCTCGAATTCTGGTGTGGCAGCAGCTTGTCTCACGGGTTACAGAAAAGACTGAATTTCCTACTCTACCTGCTCCCAGTCTTTAGTTTCATCCAGTGCCCCTAATGACGGAATGTGATGAAGCGCGTTCATGGAGTCAATACCACTGATCAGGTGATTATATGCAGACATCACTTTGTCCAAATATTTGGCTAGCTTGCCTTTGGACTGCATATTCATCCGAATTTGTACTTTGGCGTCTTGTGTATGACTCCAATCCTTCCTAGGCACATGTTCGGGAGCTTGCTGATACTGCGCTGTCCAGTTTATCATTTTGTCCAAAGCTACCGAGGCTTCCCTGAGCTGCTCATGCTTTTGTTTGGTTTCCTCTCGTGCCTCTGCCAACGGGGCCACTGTTTGTTTTAGGGTGAGCATTTCTTTATATACTTGCCTCATGGTCATTTCCAACACATCACACTCTTTCCTGACCGCCAGTGGGACCTCATTCACTTGGGCGGGCTTACTTTGGAGCTGTAGCATCTCACTTTCTAGTCTTGATTTCTCCTGCTCCGCTGCTTTTAGCCTGTTCTGTAGCGAAATAATCTCCCTGCTCATTCTAGTGACATTTTCCTCCGTGGCCGCGGCAAAAGCGGCGCCTGATGACGCTATCATAACAGGGTTAGTCCTTGTATCTGGGACTATGTCCTTTCCAGTGGCGACCGTAGATATGGTGGGATGGCTTTGCGCCAAGGATTTCCTTTTCTCTTGCCGTATTTTGAAAGAGAATTGGTCAAATGTCAATCTGGTCAGGTCGAAGACTTCTTCTTCTTGCTCCCTGGGAAAATCATCAACATTGAGGGTACTTTTCGCGCCACCTGAAGGGATATCCAGGGGAGATATGTCAATGTCGTCTATTAGCTCGTCCTCCTCATCCTGTGTTTGATCCTTTTCTTTCTCCTTTTGCCAGCGCTCGGCTTCCGCCTTGTCGTGTTCCTCCTTCTTCCTGCGTTCTGTCTCTGCCTCTGCTTCCTTTTCAGCTTTTCTCTTTCGCTCTGCCGCGGCGGCTTGTTCTGCCTTCTTTTGACGATCGACTTTGTCGAGTTCTTCCTTAAGTGCTTGTTCTGCCGCCGCCTGTGCCTCCTTTTCCTGTCTTTCCTTTTCCTCTTCCTTTTTCTTTTTTCGCTCTGTCCTGGCATCTTTCTTACATTTCTCTTCATCCTCCTTCATTTTCTTCTCCTCTTCCTTCTTGGCTTGGGCTTCTGCTGCCCGTTGCTGATCCGAGGTGTCAGGCCCTGTACTGGTCCGTGTTCTCTTATCTTTGGAGGAAGAAGAGCCTCCTAGCTTATGGCTCCTATCTACTAAATTCTGATGATCCTCTTCTTCTCGGTCAGAGTCGATCCCTGGAGCTAGATGCCTGTCTGCATTGTACCAGTTTCTTTTTTCGTCCTCTGCCGGGTGCTCAACATGCTGATAACTCCATCTAAAATTGGCCCTTTTACAATGCTCAGGAACTATCCTGACTGGGTCATAAGTTCGGCAATCCAGATTTCTGAAGTGGTAACTTTTTATCTCTTCCCCTTCACGCCCTACTTCTCTGAATTCCTTGACTGTATAAGCACCAATGGTGAGAGGTAGAGTGGGCCAAGGTTTCTTCTTCCCTTTGGAAAGGACATTGGAGAAGCCCGAGGTCATTTGGGAACATACCTCTTGCATGAGCACCTTATCGGTAATAAACTTAGGCAGAGCATGTGGTGCTTTGAATGAGCCAAATACTCGGATGATTGTAAATTCAGCGAATGGAAACCAGTGTGCCACCTGACCTAGTGTCTCCATTGCTCGCCAAGACATGCAGGGGGTGTCTTGACCAAATAGTTTCCCGTAAAGGGCGGGAATGAATGTATGAGAGATTTGCTCAATATCTGACTTGTACCTGGATTCCCAGAATACCTTGGTTTTCAAATGGATTGCCCGGGTCTGTTCGAAGTCCCAGTTATGTGGCCATCCCTCAACATGCAGCTGGGCACAGACAACATCTAATAAATACGAAGCCATATAAAATTCTGACGGCGCTCCCTCATCTGGGGCTAAAGCTGAAGCCAAATTTGTGTGCATGGAGCCTATTAATATACCAGCCCAATTGAACCGAGTGCCGTGTACTGTTACGTGTTCCATAATGGTTGCCCATGTTCCGTTGAAAGTGGTGGCGTCCGAACGTCCGTACTCTCTGCACAGCATGGCGGCCACTAACTTATACACCTTCCTCAGACTGGCCACCGGGTACTCCTGGTCTTTCTTGATTTTAAATTTATCTGGTTCCGCCCACCATTTTCTTATTGTATCAACCATCGGCACTTCATTTGCAGCAAACCATCTCGGGGTAAAGTTTACCTCTGGTTGGGGTAGCGAGTAGTAGACCAGTGCTTTTGAGCTCTCCAACGTTGCAAAAACTTTACCTCCACTATCTCGGATTGCGAAATTCTTAGGATCCGTCTTCTGTATGATCCAGTCTAACATTTTCGGGCACGGAAAGATGGCGGGATGTGACCCTGCTAGGTGCAATTTGGATCTCTTGACCTTCAGGTATACTTCCCGGTCCGGGAGATCTTTTGGAAACTCATCTTCTGTTATGGCGAACTCGCGGTATACTTCATACCACCTAAGGCTGTCCTCCTTTGCGAAGGTGCAAAGGGTGTCTCTGTATATTGGTGGAGGAGATGTTTGTATGTCTGTGTCTGACTCTTCCTCCACCACCTGCTTACTTCTCCTTCGGGATACCTGGGGTGCCATATTGCTAGAGTCGGAGAGGGCCGGTATCGTGTCTGCTCTAAATTCACCTGTTGCATTCAAGAAAGAATCCCAGGATGAGAAAGACATGATGATAACGGCTAAATACAGTCTACAGATGCAGAGTTTAATTAACTGTTCTCTGGGGGTCGCAGGGTCGCTGATCTACAAAAGAACTCACATGCGACCTCGCGACCTTTGCGACTAGGTCGCAGGGTCACAGAGTTGCTAACAAGGGGTCGCGCGACCTTGCGACCTTGCGACCGGGTCGCTGGGTCGCAGGTCGCAGTTGGGCCTGCTAGGGGGTTTCGAGCGCGCGCGGTTTTGCGGATAATTTCTCCCTGACGGGAAACATGCGCGGCTGGAAAGGGTTTAAACTGGAAATAAGGCATAGCCATGAGGAATTGGGCAAGACACAGGTGGCCCTGGGGTTTATGAGAAACAAAACAACAATAAAACTCAACAGAAACCCTACATCTTCACCAGAAAGCAATTAAGGCCGTGGGGAGGCTCAATAATGGCAAGAAATGCTGGGGAAGGAAACACAGGGAGGAAAAGGCAACTTACCCGGAAGAAAAATGTGCCAGTCGACCTGTCAGAGCAATTCCACGATTTTCGCCGCGAGTCACAAATGCGACCTAGCGACCTGCCCTTATAAAAAGGAGTCGCACGTGCGAGCAATAAATGAGGTCGCAAGTTGATAGGTTACTACCTTGCGACCTCGCGACCTTAAGGTCGCTGGGTCGCAAGATCGCAAGGTCGCTAATTCCCTAATTACTTAATTTTGCGACCTTGCGACCTCGCGACCTTAAGGTCGCTGGGTCGCAAGGTCGCAAATTGCCTGACTTCCGACTCTTGCGACCTGGCGACCTGGCGACCTTAGGGTCGCAGATTTGCATAGGTCACATGGGTCGCAAATCACGGATTCGCGACTTAGCGACTTGCTCTAAAAAACTTTACTTGGCTTTTTATCCTTTAGTTTCAAAGAGGCTCCAAAAATTTTGAAGTGTGTGTTATTATTTTTTTGTATTTTTGGAGGGTGTTGTAGGGGCTACAACATAGGGTATTCCTATAGTTATAGAATAACCCTACTAAGAGGGTCAAATCATGTAAAATGAGTGTCGATAACAACCATAAAATCCCTCCCAAGTATAATCACTGCAATGATGGAGATATGGTGCGAAAGTGTTTAGGACAGAAGGTATAAAGTTGTAGATTGTGAAAACATGACGAAGAACAATAGAAGTGCATTTCATCAAGTGACAAAGAGAAATCTTAGGCAAGCACATTCTATAGGAAGAATCTAAAAAAAACGATAGGTTTATTTTGTGTCTTGTTCTAGTGATCTGATCCTCCATGATAGGAAGGAGGCTAGCCAAGTCTAGTAAGGGAAATTTGGGCATAGTTTGGTTGTCTATCTCTCAATAACCAAGGGTTGGAAAACTTAGTTCCTAAGGTAGAGGTCGAAATATTTTATACGAAATAGTTGATGGTTGAATGACCTATTTTAGAGGGTTGAAGGTTGAAGGATATAGCTGGAGGGAAGTTGCAATGATTAAGGGGCCGACATAGTGATTTAAGAAGAAGTTACACCATGTTTGAGGAGGATTAGTAGTATGAGTTACTATAGGAACAAGGGGCCTAACCAAAGGGCCTAATACCTCATAATTTTCTCTTATATGTGGAGGTTTCAAGGTTGTTGGTAAACATCTTGGAAAAATTTGTGATTGTCTCTTCGATGATTGATGAATGCTAGTTTTTGATGTCGTTGAGGAAAGTGTTATGCAGACATCTTAAGGGTTGTAATGAAGGCTTCTAGTAGATGCCATTGTATGCCTAAGTTCATTCATTAAGAAATACTTTAGGATTTATAGGAGAGGTAGTAGTGTGGATCTCAGGGTCTGATCTTTGAAGAACAAAGAAGGTAGCCAAGAGAGATAGATTGATTTCTCAACTTCAATGTATAGAGATGTAATTATACAGTGAGAGTGGGAAGCATCCATGTCTTAATTATGTCTTCATATTCTAGTAGAGGAAGGCAGAAGTGGGAAGAAGTCCCAAGGGGTTTCATTTTTGAAGGACTAAGGAGAAACAAGTGCGAAACTTAGGAGTTGTTCACAAACAGAGTTGTGAACAACTCACAGAATTCCTTATGTGTTGATTCATTGATGACTAATGATC
This sequence comes from Pinus albicaulis, assembly GCA_034641835.2. Classification (NCBI taxonomy): domain Eukaryota; kingdom Viridiplantae; phylum Streptophyta; class Pinopsida; order Pinales; family Pinaceae; genus Pinus; species Pinus albicaulis. Next base: position 1,462,270,364 of record CM076578.1, on the reverse strand, counting down.
ATCTAGAGGGAAGAAAGTTGGTTAACCATGTTCAATTACCAAAAGGAACAAGATTCATTAATAGAGGCATATTTTTGTTGCTACAGTTTGGGGGCTCAAGGACTAACATATGTGTTCATCGTACATGGACCAAGTGGAGATGTGAAGAGCACTACATCAGCTCATAGGTGAGTTTGTGCCTTATTCAGGGTATAATAGTTGTCAAAGGATTGAATCCAAGCCCTAGTTGTATTTATATATCAATGATTGTATTAGGGCCATGATCCCTAGCACGATACCCATAGACATTTTTATTATAGATTAATAATATAACGAAGTTGGGTTGTTGAAAAATTGTAAAAATTGATCTATTTGTGCACTAGTTTATTTATCGTTGTATTTAATCTATTGTGAAAAGTAGTTTGTTGTGGCATTGAATTTAGTTGTGTGAGTGATTTGAAAACCCTAACCTAGATTCTCCAATCCTATAATATTTCATCCTCATATTTACACATTGTTAACCATTTTTGGCAACTTTTTTGCACAATATGTGTCAAGAAACCTCTGTTTTTTTGTTGTCATTATAATATATGGTGTAATCATGTGTTTCCTATATTAATATCGATACCCTCTTTACACCTACCCATTTTTTCTACTTGATTAATGATAATTTTCTAATAATAATATTTACTTGATCACTATTCAAAGTTACATATCCGAATAAGTAAATTTTTCATTCAATTACCCTCTTTGAGACCTTTTTCATTTCCTCTAATGAGTGAAAACATAAATATAAGTTACCCTTTTGAAATTGTCCTTTTTCTAGTTACTAAGTGTTTCGAAAAACAAAAATACATCTATCTAATGATTAGATACCACAACATCAGTATGAAGACAAATTGCAGTCCAACTGTGGTAGATAGGGAACTTCCTTGTGGTAGATAGGGAACTTCCTTCACTTCCATGGAATATGTGTATCATGCCCAATGACGAGGAAGGATTTATTTTATTAATGCTGCAATTCATGGTAGTAGTTTTATGACCAAGTGATGGTAATGTATGTATAGGGTTCAACCACTTGTTAGACCTTGTTTCCACATCATATGGTGTCTACCTAGAGTATAGGTAGTGTCAAAGGGATTTTGGTTTATGTTACATTAACTCCTCACTCTATTTATTTTAGTTTTAGGTTCACTCATATTCAAGAGTATATGGTTAGCTTGGGAAGTTGTTGTAAGACTGAAATTTTTTCATTGGGGTGCACTAGAATAGGATTATATCTAGGTTTTTTTTCCCATTTGGAGTTCAAAGGTTCATGGCTATTGTGTTGCAAAGACTCCCTATATTAGGCATGTGGATTTAGTAGGAAAGGTATCTTTTGTTGGGGATATTTGTGGGTTTCAACCATTGGTTCACGAAATGACTAGTTTTATCTTGCTAAAGAGTACAATTTTATTTCCTTTGATCATTCCTTAATTATAAAAGTGAGAAGCCTCAACTTAAATTTAGAACTATCGAAAATAAATCTAGAGAGGCCTAGCCATTTTCAAGGAATTGGGGGTGGAGAATCAATATTTGGTCAATTGCTTCATGACTATGACATTAACTATCTATTGTCCTCGATGTGAGTTAGGCCTCCATTGATGTGGAGCATAGATGGGTTGTTCTTGGTCTATTTGGATTTCTTATAAGCTAGGTTTTTTTCTTGATTTATGATTTAATAATGGACCTCTATTTCTACTTCCCTCTATCCAATTTTTCATTACACAAATTTGGAAGAAAATATTTTTCAACTTTTAGTTCTCCAAATGTTTCTAGAGATATATAGATGATCAATATACAACAATATATAATTTGCTTGAAGGTAGGGTTTGTTGGCATTTTGCATTATTTAAATATTATTGTCCTTGAGTTTATATTTCCTTCTTTAAGATATTGCATATCTATATATTTAAGTATTATTTGTTATATGGAAAATAAGATTTAAGTATGTCATAAACATGTAATAGTTTGCTATCCTCATTTTATTCTATGTGATGAGATGAGATAAGCAATCAACTTTAGTGTTTGGTTAATAAAAAAATATTCTATTTCTAAATAACTTATTTCTATTTTATTTTAATTTTCTTATTATTATCAAAGAATCATAACATCCATTATAAATACTTTTTATCTTTTTCTCTTATAAATATATTTGTAAAAAATTCATACACTCATCGTGTGCTTTATTAACTTACAATCCAATTAATCAAAACTGAATGGTAACAATATTAAGAACCACATGAATTAAAATAAAATATAAAAAATACAATACATAATTCAGGCCCTTTCCTCTCAAATTGAGGCAATCATAATGATAATTAGGACAGGTGCGTTGCATGGCTTAAGCTCGTGTTCTATCTATAGATATAAAACCATCAAACATTTCAAGCTATTTAATGACTTAAACCCACTACGCACGTTGCTTCTTATCCTTCGTCTTCGGTCCTGAAGGGTATTTTTCATTATATTTACCTTCTATTCTGTAGCCTTGAATCCTTAAGGATATGTACCTTTACATACATCTATAAAGCCTTGTGTTGGATCATGCTACAATTTGCAATTATACTATAATCATCGTCATATTTACAATCACAGTAATTTTTTTACTCCTAATTAATACCTTTCCCTAAGTAAACTTTTGCATCTAATTAGGTCGATGATAATTCATATAGCTGTTTCCCTCATTTTCTTCTCCAAAAACCACTCTGCAATCCTCCAAGACAATTCACTACTTTGTCAACTTTCTATAAGTAAACTTTTGCATCTCATTAGGTCGATGATAATTCATATAGCTGTCTCCCCTGAATTTCTTATCGAAAACCCACTCTGCAATCCTCCAAGACATTTCACTAGTTTGCTCAACATTCCCTTTAGTGTTTGGATATCCACTTCGAGAGCAGCTCGTCAATTCTATGTATCTTCGTGTTTTCCTGATTCTTGCCTACATTTTCTGTAATTTGTTCTCTTTTATAATTCGTTTCATTTCAGTACTTGGCAGTTCATCAAGGTTTTTACTTTTCTATCTATGTGCTTCGTCGTTCTGAGTGGGCTGCTTTTTGTTTGCCACATGGTTTGCATGTCCTAATTTGTGTTATCTGCTTTTGTTAATTTTGTGTTCCCTGCTTTTCTTACAGTGTGGAGAGATCAAGCTACCAACGCAGATATTGTTGCTATCAAACTTTGACAGCCCAGGCAACCTGATGGGTAGTGTTTTCACTGCGGTAAGTTGCAATTTTAAGATCAATTCCATTCCCTTTCCATGATCAAAGTGACTCTTTCTGATCAATTGTTGTTGACCAGCCACAATTGCCAAGTCCGCCGCATCTGCAACAGCAGCAGCAATTGCCAAGTCAGCCGAATCCGCAACAGCAGCAACCACAAGGAATCCCTTCAGCAATGAGGCAAACATTCCCCTGCCAATATGAAGGTCAAGATCCTGCAAGCATGCCACGAGATGGTTACCATAGTTAAGGAAAGGATGTACTTTGATTATCGTGATATCTCACAGGGAAAAAAAAAATTTGTTAAAAACATCTAATTTGTGCTAGGAATAGGAAGCTTCGAAACTGTAAAAATGTCTAATTTTAAGAGTTATTTAGTCATATGAAGTTGAATTTAATGCTATGCATATTTAGTATTTTGGTTAACTGGATGTAGAGTTTAATATTTGCTTATGTGTTTGTTTGCTTAATATTAATGGTTCATTTTAGTTAAGTTTTAAAAAGCATTTCCATTTATTAAAAAATTTCATAATGTATTTAAGTTATTTATATATGTTTTTTAAATATAATTTTATAATTTAAAAAGATATATAATTCTTGTAATATAGATGTAAATTTTTTGATTAATAATAATATTATTATCACATTTTTATTATTTTAGGATATTAAAAGATATGATATAAAATATTATATATGTTTAGGGCTTTTATATTGATGCCTTCTTATGAATCTTTGTGTGTTGTGTTTTTTGGTATTACATTATTGTTATTCATTTAACATATTGATGTTTTTTTTATGAATCTTTGTGTGTTTTGTTTTTTGGTATTACATTATTGTTATTCATTTAATATGCTGATAGATTTTTTTTATGCTTCTTCTCAAGATATGTGATGTTTTTCCATATTCTTGTTTTTTTTTTATATATTTTTGACATAACAATTGGAATTTTTTTATACTTTTCTTTCAACTTATTTTTGTTAAATTAAAAATGATGAATGAATATGAACAACAATAAATTTGAATGTAGACTCAAAATCAACTATAGGATAGAAGAGCTACAATATTCTGCTAAATTATGAAGAGAAGACACAATATGGAAGCCCACAACAAAATATGAAACAACACATAAGAACTAAAATTATATTTTTGTATTACACTTCTTCACAAGCCTTAATTACTTCATGAGAGCAACTTGCAGTCACTTGTTTATATAGGCATGCCTTCTCTAGAGGTTTCCTCTCTAAATTTTTTCTTGGGTATTCAATGTCTTAAACTACTTTAATGAAATTCGTCAAAGGAAACATCTAAATTTTTCTAAATAATTTTTTTTCTTGTAAGTGAGTCTCTAAAAAATGTTTATGCATTATTCAAGACCTTTCAGTGGCCAAAACACCTCATTGACACTATTTTAGCCTATTCTAGTGGTCGTTGGAAACTTCTAGACACTTAATTTTCTTCATGCCTCAACATTCTCCCACTTGAAGTTCAATGAAGGCATATGTAGACAATTCTTACTCCATGTATGTGCATTAAGTTACTCCAAGGCCTACCAATTTTCTACATTGCTCATGTTGGTCTTTTGGCAATATGTTTGTAAGTATATCAACAAGATTCTCATATGTGTGAATCTTTCCCAAATTGAAATGACCTTCCTCCAACGCTTGTCATATCCAATGACACGTTAGGGAAATGTGCTTGGTTTATTAATGGAATTTTGGATTCTTTGCTAAATGAATATCACTTTGAATATTCCAATACAACACATATATGTCTTGTTTTATTCCTAGATTCCAAAAGGAATCACTGCATCCAAAACATTTATTTACATTCCTCTGTTTTAGATATGTATTCTCCCTTAGTTGTGGAGAGGGCTACTTTATTTTTCATCCTAGATATCCAACACCCTATTGAACCTACAAATGTGTACAAATAACAAGTGGTGTAATTTTTAGTGTCCAAATTTTCATCCATGTTTTCATATGTAAATAGTTCAAGTACAATATCATTATTACCAAAACATAAACAATAATGGTTAGTACCTTTGAGATATCAAAAAATCCATTTTACTAATTTCTAATGTTGTTTTCTTCGATTAGCAAGGAATATGCACACTACTCCCAGTACATATGTAATATCTACCCATGTACATACAATGGCATACACCAAGTTGTGGATTACTGAAGCATAAGGAACCCTACTCATTTCTTATTTCTCATTGCCATAACAAGGACACAAATCAATGCTTAGCTCAAAGCCAGTTGCAAGAGGTGTACTACATGGCTTTGAATGCTTTAAGTTAAACCTATGAAGCACCTTCTCAATATATTTTTCTTGTGACAACCATAGATTTTTGGTCTTTATATCATGAAGAATATTCATTACCAATATTTTTCATGTTGTACCCAAATCCTACATCACAATTTGTCTACCCCAATCATTTTTTAACTTTTTAATCATTATCGTTTCATGTGAAAATGATGACCATGTCATCCACATATAGTTTTGTAATATAATTCTCAAGGTCAAACTTCTGATATATAGATAATGATAAGATTCTTGTCATTTAAAACCATGCATCAACATCAATGAATCAAATTGCTTGTATCACTTATTCGGTGCTTGTTTCAACCCATAAAGGTTCTTCTTTAATATACAGACTAGATCCTCTTTATATTTTTCTTTGAAATTTTCAGGTTTCTCCATATAAATCTCCTCCAATACACCATGAAGGGAGGTGATCTTTACATCTAATTGTTCACATTATAAATCCAGGGAAATGACAAGACCATGAATGGTTCTAATGGATGACATCTTAACAACAACTGATAATATTTCATTAAAATAAATACATCATTTAACTCAATACGAGGTAAATGCATCATGGTAGGGTAAATAAATACATAAAATTTCAAGAAATTCCAATGTATATATTTTCAAAAAATTGGACTCCATCACCTACAACCATTTCTCATTTTTCTTGAGATCCGTGCACCAATTCACTGTGATTCTTTATGAGAGGATGCATAAAAATAGTGGTAACAACCTCATAAAATTTCAGGAGAATCTTATTTACAATTTGTGAGAAATTAGAAAAACAAGTTTTCTACATGAAAAAGATACATTTTGTGAAGCAAGGTCAAAGTGATGGAGAAAAGTACTTAAGCCAAATCAACACCAAATGAGCCATAAAATCGTCTTATGTTCTTCACTAATTCCAAAATGTAAACTTGAGGTACAAATTTGTATAATACTTTTTAATTTATTAAAAATTATGGAAAATGTGATGAATAACCACTTCAATTACCATTCATGCACTCCACTATTATCAACCATATTTTATGTCATTGACCTATGCCTCATACCAAATTTATACTTTGTCCACAAGCCTTGTAAATCAAGAAATAGTGTGGAATTTATTAAAAATTCATCATGAAAATATTATGTGAATGAAAGCTTGGCATGGTAGCGATCTATAGCAGTAGTCATCATGAATGTCCTAAAGTCCTTGAGTTTGAAATATGAAATCAATGGTGAAATATTAACATACTAGTTTATTATGTGTTTAAGAGTTGGGACCAATTCATACACTTGTGAAGGAATGAAGGTAGTGGTTGGTGGCCATCACTTTGTTTGTGCATTATATCAATAAATTGTAAACCTCAATCTCTTATTTTATGATGCTTTGATCCATTTTGTATTGTTGTTCATAAAGATATATTTCTTTAAAAGAAAAAATAGATGCATGGTCTCCTTTCTTAGATAACTTGTTGAAGAGAATACAAGTGAAATAATTTTTCTATGTTTTGATTCCTCTACTAGGAAAGAGATGGATTTAGATAAGGTATATGTTGAAATTGTAGATCAGAAATATTTGAACGAAAAAAGAGAATTTCAAAGTTTTCTGAAGTATGCACAAACAATATGCCTATAAAATGAATTACCCTAGAGAAAGAGAAAAATAAATATGAGTTCATTCCTAAAAACCCAAGACAATGTTGCTTATGATCTACACCTTTGTATGAATGGTTGCACATTTTTCTCTTCTAAGATTATGCCATCACAAAGGCGTTGTTGCAATAATATATGCAACAAACAAGAACAAGAGTTGAGTATAAAGTGAAATAAATTCAACAGTGGGTTCTTTTCAGATCATAAAGAAATTTTAGTAAGAGTTACTAAAAGAAAAACAAATACTTTATTTTCTTTACATAATAAGCAATAATTTATGAAGAAAAGCATATTCTATATCACTGATATCAAGGCTCAAGAAGATGAAACTAATAAAGTTCAGTGAAAGGGTACTAATACCCTATTTAGGCATGTATAAAGAAGTATTTGACGCACACCTTCAAAAGTATGGTAATGGACATGATCCACATTACAAAGAATTGAGTTTAAGACTTGGATGTGGCAAGTCATTACTCCCTTTTACTAATGTGGACCAGTTTGAGTATCTCAATTAAAAAAAATCATTTGGAATGATGACAATTGAGATTCCCAATGTTTGTCTACAAGCCATAATTTTTCATTCATGTTATACTCCATGATTGCTTTGAGTAAACATCTACAAAATTTATTTTTTCATCTTCTTCATGTTTTCAATTTCCTCTACTTCACTTACTTTGGGATGATGTCAGTTTCTATTACTCCAAGCTACTAGAAGTTCATTTTTCCTTGATTAAAAATTATTGTGTGGTTGGCTCAACTTTTTTTCTTGGACACTTTATGGTCTAATTGCAACACAGTTTGGTGAAATTGATTCTAAGATGAATACAATAAAAGGAAAATACAAAATACTATTTTTTGTGACAATATACTTTGGAATTAGATATGACTTCCTGGGAGTGTGTTTCCCATGGTATCTATCCCTCTTTTGTTTGCTTTGATTTTTTCCTTTTCCATCCAAACATTCAACTTTAGTATTTAGGAACCAGAGAAGTGGGTACTTGAAATGAGCTTTATTTCCATGAAGATGATACTTGGTGTGGAATTTAGTAAAGCAGGAAAAAATTATTCACTTTATGAAAGGAATCGAGAGTTTATCAAGGATTCAAGCTCTCATGATGTTAGCAAGGAGAAAGGAAATGTGATATAAGAGGAAATCCATTGATAAAATCAACCAATATCTTTTAAAGTAGCAATATCCAAGAATGAAATAGGGAAACCTTGTGTGGATGAACAAAGGAGGTATATGAGTTCATTTTCGAGACTCCATTTGAATGAGAAAAGGAAAAATTCTCAGTGTCGAGGAGATGTTGGGTCACCGATATGTCATCAGTTTCACTTGTATTTTCCATTCATTAGACCATTAATTCTAACCATCCATTCAACCATCTCACTCACCATTAATTATTTTTACCGTAATTATTTACAAAGTAAAATTATGCACCTCTATACCTCTATATGTCTACGTGGTTAATTAACATAGTTTTCCTTTCTTTTAGTAAATTAAGAAGAATTATGCATGGTTTTACTAATGATAGTTTGGCCCGTTCAATTTTCTCGCAACTTAGGAAGTTTCTATAGCTAAATCTATGGTTAAGGTAGAGAACCACTCTAGAATGAAATTTGACACATCGACGTTGTTTCTAAGGATTTCAATATGGATTTTGTTGGTTAAATTCCATCTAGATTTCATGTGTACCGCAAATCACTATTATTTCCTTTTGTACCTCTTTTTTCCTTTACTATTTTAATGATTAAATCATGTGTTAGTCTTTATGGTTACCTATTATTTCATTCACCCTCGTGCTTGATTTTGTATACCCACTTGTTCTCGTAGGTCTCTTCTTCCTTTTGGAAGCATCGTGACTCCCAATTTTGATGTTCTAGTAGGGAGTCCACTTATTCCTCTATAGCCTTCTTCCATTATTTCCTATAATCATATTTACAAGATTCTTGAAAACATTTAGGCTCTCCTTCATTACTAAACATAATATATTTTCAGGGATGATACTTCTCTGAGGGCCTATCAGGCCTAGTAAACTTACAAACCAACCGTGGTTGAGTTCTTTCTCATTGGACCTCTTGCAATGGTTAGAATATTTGTACCTCTTATAAGGCATATTTTGTTTGGACCTCTTGCACTAGACGTTGCAAAATTTCTCCTTATTGTTCATCTTGATTTCCATCATGCTCATTTTATTGTAGTGAGGGAACGTTTTCTTGTTATTTTGACCTATCATTAACATTATTTACCTCCATATTTCCCAAAAACCTCATAAAAATTTTTAATTCATTAAATATGACATATTTTCTACAATTTTTTTTTTTTTTACTGGATCCCATAGTCGATAAACAAACTCAACATCAACATATGCCATAAAAATTCATTTCATGGATTTTCATTTATCCTAGTTCTCTTATCTTTGGGAATATTCAAAATTTATTCGCATCCAAAAAATTTGAGGTGAAAATAGTTTACCATCTTTTAGTCTAGGCTTCTTAAAAGATGCCACCATCCAAGGATGTAGAAGGAAATAAATTTATGATGTAACAAGTCATCCTTATAGATTCTATGAAATTTTTTTTTTTCCAAACAATAATTTTACAACATACTCATAACTTTCTCCATGATAGTGTGGTTTTCCTTTCTGCAACATCGTTTTGTTGAGGGGTACCAAGAATAGTCTTCTCATGCTTTATATCAGTCATGCTACAATAATCTTTAAATGAATTTGAGTAGTATTCACCACCATTATCCATTCCTAATCATTTCAACAATTTGTCGGTTTCCCTTTCAACAAAAACAAGGAACTTTTAGAGTATTTCAAATACTTCTCCTTTAGTTTTCATGGAGGAGGTCCAAGATTTCCTTGATGCATCATATATAAATGTATCAAAGTATGAGGTTCCTCCTAGCAACTTAATATTGATAGGCCTGAATACATCATCATGGACTAACTCTAGCATATTTTCTTTTGTTCATGGACACTTCTAATAAATTAAACCTTAATTGACTACCATATATACAATTCTCAAAAATTTGAAGATCATTGGATTTCAAACCTCGAACAAAATTTTAGCTAATGAGTATTTTTAGAGCCTTTTCATTCATGTGACCTAGATGCCAATGTTGTAAATATACCGCCTTTCCTTATTTTGCAACAACAACATTTGATTTTTTTGGTGTTTCCCTCAATATATATAATTTTCCTGTCTTCGAACCTCTGGCCATGACCAGTGTTCCTTTACTTATCTTCCAAACACTTTCAAAATTTGTGTTTTATCCTTAATCATCCCTTCATATAATAAATATTAAGCTCATGTACATTTTTGGAACATGCCTAACCTATTTCAAGAAGATATCTTTTCCCTCCTTCGTATTGATGTGGACATCTCTCACTTCAAAACTTTTATAGAAATGATTTTTTCCATGATGTATTCTACCATAATCACTAGCCTCATATGAAATAAGATTATTTTTACTTGGAGTTACATGACGATGTTCCCAAAAATGAAGGATCTAATCAATGTTGCAACTACAGGTATATAAGCATGCATCGTTTAGGGAAATAATGAATAAAGTATCACTTTTTGAAGCTACAAGAGTGATTTTACCTTCATTTGTGCTAGTTTATTTATGATTTGTGTTACATAATATTTTTTCCTTCTACTCCCACTTCCAAAATTGGCATTCATTTTTCACGTCTCTAGATTTCCCACATTAAAAGCATGTGATTCTTCCTTTCTTTTATTTTGATCTTCCTCTTGACCGTGAACGTGCTTGACAAGCTTGATCAATATTCTTGCCAAAACTAGTAAATGTTAGAGCTTATCTTCCCTCATTTTTTGCCACTAACTTGCGACATAGCTCCACATTCATTAAAATTTTGATGACATCATCAAACTGTAGGATCCATGCAAGTTTTGAAGTTTTGATAACTACTATTAAATTACCTTAGTGATCTAGCATAGACCATAATAATAGGATGAATTTCATCTCATCATCCAAAATAATATTTATACAGGCAAGATGACATGTAATTATATTAAACTCGTTCAAATGCTCCACCTATGAATCACCTTCCTTCATCTTCAAATTATACAACTTCTTCATCAAGAAAACTTTATTTAATATCATATTTTTCTCATATAGACCATGCAATTTTTCCATATACCCTCCACATTATTCTCTCCAGTGACGTTGAAATATACAGTCTTTGCTAAACATTGTTGAACTGTGGCGATGGCCTTTTATCTAACTTATTATAGTCTTTGTCCATCATTGATGAAGGCCTTTTCATTACTGCTTTAATCAACAAATGTTGAGCCTTTAGAATTTGTATGTCCTCTAACTGGGCCTTCCATAAGGAAAAATTAGGCATGTTTAATCTCCCCATACAACTTAATGTCACTAGGTCCATGCTTGTAACTCTCTGTAACAATAACCTGACACACACCAAAAATTAAAAGGAACAACTTGACACTTTCATACTAGTTTTCAGAATAAAAATGATGAATGGCTATGAAAAATCCAAAATTTGGATGTAGAATATAAATCAACTATGGATAGAAGAGCTAAAATATTCAAATAACTATAGAGAGAAGACATGACAAGGATACCCACAATAGAAAATAAAACAATACATAACAGCCAAAATATTTTTTTATATTTCTCCACAAGCCTTACTAACTTCATGAGAGTAGCTTACAATCACTTTTTTATATAGGCATACTTTCTCTAGAGCCTTCATCTCTATTTTTTTCTAGATTTTTCAATGCCTTTAACTATTTCTTTAATAAAATTTGGAAAAGGAGACATCCATTTTTTTCTAAAAAAAAATTATCTTTAAGTGATATTGAACAAAATCGTTCATGCTTTATTTGGGAGTTATCAAAAATTCAAACAACTCATCAAAACTCTATTTTAGTGGTCTCTAGTAACATTGAGACCCTTCATTTGTGCATTTGTGTCACGCCTCAATAATTTTATGGAAATGTTTTTGATATTTTTAATGTGCATGTTTTTTTAACTTTTATAGTTTTTGTAGATATGTTGCTAGCTCTATGTATAATTATAAATAAAATTTTAAGAATTTTATTATCCATTAACTAGTTAAATTTAAATAATTGTTTTTAAACATTATAATTATTTTTAAACATTATTCATACTTATAATCTAGTTAATATTTAACATACATTTATTTATTTATTTTTATAATATTTTTAAATAAAAAAATGGATATATTTGTATTAGATAGTTCATTTTGATCTACATACATTCACATAATTTTATGGTTACCTCAAAACATCAATTTTTTGTAATTGTCATTTGAAAATGATAAAACATATAACCTTTTGATTCTCAATTAAGCCATGTGATGGATTTTGGTAGATAGCTTGATGTGCTAACCTAATTGGAGTATTGAAATTAATAAAAATATAAAATGTTGGTACATTCAAAGTGAAGTAGCCTACAAGGAAGTGAAAGGATAACATACACATGTAATGTAATTTTAAATATAAATATCATAAATAGAAATTTTCAAAAGAGAGACTTGTCTATAAACAATTTACTAATGTTTTAGTTAGACCTTATGACATGCTTGTATATGTCTAAATGATATAAAGCATGAAAAAATTGTGAGATGTTTTGAAATTTGGATAAGAGTGAGTTTAATATTGTTGTTAATCTTATTGAAAATATAAAAATATTAAATTAAAGTTGTTTTTGTTTAGAGTATAGTATTTTGAATATTATAATTATATTTAAATTTAATATAGTTTATAAATAAAGATATTAGCATAACATATTTGTATAAAAGTATGAATAGTTCTAAGACCGGTATAGAAGTATAAAGAGTTATATTAATCAAGTTGTGATGTTTGTATTAATAATCATATTTGAGGGTTTTCCAGCTTATCAACGTTCATTTTACGTCATAGTGATAAAATTTACTTTCATATAGAGAGAACATGCTGGAAAGAGATCGTTATAATGCCCCATGTAAATTTCAATCATGAATTGCCTATATTCAAAGACTTATGTTAAATAGATAGAAATCATATTTGAAGTTAGATTATATTATGTCTTACATTTCTCTTCCTTTCCTTATCTACATTTTAGATTGTGTTCAAATATAATTTTGATGTAATGTAAACGTTCACCTTTTGCATAAAAGGGTATTAAACTTGTTCTTTGTGGGCACTTTATCATATAGTCGACCACCTTAATGGGAAAATAGGGCACAAATACTTGTTGATGGCACTAAAAACCTATTCTAGTGGAGCTTTGACTTGGTGTAATATTGATCAAATTGATAACACTTTTATTATAATTCATTAAAATCAAGTGTTTCTAAGCTTTTCCACTAGAAATCATCAAGTTGTGCCAACTTTATCAACATGAGGACTTAAGTCAATTCTAATTTACTATATATTAACTAAAATATATAATTTATTTTGTTAAATAGAATGCACCAACCCCAAGGGCTCAATTAATTGAATCATCATCCTAAGGAACTTTCTTAATAGGGAACGTTGATTTTTTGCATAGCATCGAGAGGTATTCCTACATGAATAGAGGGTCTCCAAGTCAGCCCTAAATGTATTTTGATTTCATTAAGACAAGTCGTCCAAAAAATAAGTCAAGTCGGCCAACCAGTGAAGGGACGTGTCCCTTGGGTTATCACACCCCTTTTACATGTATAAATCTGATAATGTGATGTCCCATTTTAATACTAGGAAAGAGAAATCCTTTCTCTCTCTTCATCATCATTTTATTTCTCTTTGTTAGCTGCATGTGTGAGAAGAATAGGTTGAGTTTGACCAATAGTTTGAGAAGTGTCACGCGTGAGAGAAGTTGAACTGTTTGACCAAACTTTGACTTGTGTTGATCAAGCTATTTGACTTCATATTTGACCACATTATGTATAGCATTTCCTGAGGATTTTATTGCAGCAAAGGTTGCATGTGAAAGTTTTCTTGATTGTAGGGCCGAGGGTTGATAACAGGTTAATTGTTTGAACATCATTGTCTTTCAAAAATTTTAAGTAGTTTGAGAATCATTTAATTATTTTTGTTTGACCATGTTTGGATGTTATTTAACTTAGATTATTGGTACAGATTTATAGAATTTTTTTTATTTGTAAACCTTGTTGAAGAATAATTTCTAGTAAGGAAATTTTTTGGATTTTCTCATAAGATTGGGTTTCCCAGAGTAAAATTATTGTCTCTACTGTGCATGGCTATCTTTCTATGATTTTAATGCTTCTTCTATATTTACCATTCATATTTTCTTATTGTATTTATTCACAGATAAGAGTGGCATAAGGTAGTGCTTAAAAATCATTAGGAATTAATTATATGGTAGAAAATTATATTCTATTGCACTTGTCATATAATTTCAACATGGTATCAAAGCTTTTTTAAAAGGTAAATGATCTGGATTTATGTAGGAACACAATAATATAAAAAAATAAACATAAACACATAGATGCATTGGAAATAAAACTTAATTTCATTAATAACAAATAAATGAAATATGCTTACAGGTAGAATGGAAATAAACTAGATAGGGTGCTGGTAGCTTATCTATAAGAAGAGACGTAGCGGCTACAGGCCTCTGAACTATGTTAAAATGAGGCTCAAAGTCATATTTATTGTTGAGAAACAATGGAAAACCCTAAACATCCAAAAACCTAACCCTAGGAGATGAGGCGCCAAAACTATGGGCCTCGTTTAGCTAAATTGGTACATCAATCTTCTCGTGGATATAACTTTGGCATATGATCTCCGTTTGACGTGCTCAATATCTTGTTAGAAATATTTATCCAAGGAATACAACTTTTGACGTGAAAAACATTGAAGGATCCATGTTACTCCCATTTTTCACAAAGCAATTTGTTTAGGGCCTCAAAATGACTCTGGAAGTTTAAGACTCGAAAAACTGGTAAAAATAGTAAGGTGTGTTGAAACTAAAAAACTGAAAGAACCGAGGGCAAGGGTCCAAATGGAATAGGTGGGTGACCACCAATATCCACCCTGATCATTAGGGCCTCAAAACGACTTTGGAAGTTCAGGACATGAAAAAGTGCTAAAAATAGTAAGTTGTGTTGAAACTGAAAAACTGAAAGAACCGATGGTGGGAGTCCAATTGGAATAGGTGGGTGGCCACCAATATCCACCGGGATCATTAATCACCCGTTAGGATGAAATGGTCCCCATTGCGTTGAGTTCCTCCATGACATCAGGCAAATTCTGCTGAACTTGGTATTGGATTTGTTGAAGATGTTTTGGACCTGGTAGCGGACGTGCTGGAGGCATTCAATAAATTTGGTTGTTTTATCAGCTTCTGAAAGTACATGTGTGGATTATTTCTATGTGTTCACATAAAATATGGAAACATCAGAATATGACACGCCTATGGTCAGATTAATGGAGTGCTTCAGCTGACAGTGTAGAGTAACCTCTGTGGGCGAAGAGAAAATGACCTTGTATTCCTCCATGACTTTATCCATCAGTTTTTGTTGTGTAGGGGAGCCCTATTTTGAGGTTATGGCCACAATATTATTCTTTCCCTGTGGGTGGATTGTAATGAAAATAAAATTCCTAGTTTGGGAAGCAATCTTACTACATTGTTTCACAACATTCAAAGAGATGGCAAGATGCAGTACCACCTCTGGTATCCTATGCAATTTATTTCCCAAAGTAACAACAATACTGCGAGGCTTAAACTCATACAAATAATTTCTCTTCCACAATTATGGTTGGCCTAATAATACATCACAAACATCAAGAGGAGAAACATCACACAGTACCTCATCCGTGAATGGCTTGATGTCGTATGGAAAGATGCACTACTGGTGGACGCGAAGATCTCTTCCTTAACCAAGCCACCCAGTGGTATAATATTATGGGTGTGCCATGGACGGTAGGCTGAGCCGCTTCATGACCTCTACTGAAATGAGCTTCTTTTGGCTACTGCTATCGATAAGGAATTGTAGTGGAGAACCCTTCACCCACATCTGCGAATGGAAGAGGTGATCCCCCTCCTCTGGATCCTCTAGATCCTCCCTCTAGAGCTTGGTGGTGGCAACAATGGCACTGGGATCCACATCAATGATTTGATTTCCTTTTTCATTTCCCTTGTCTTATTATGACTCAGGATCAGAACATGTATCTGATTCGGGTGCCTTTAATTCAGTCACGAGCAACTATTTGGATCGACACTCATTTGTGTTGTGAGTGGGGTTGTTAAGAAAATTCACACAACTTCCCTATGTCCTTCTTTGGATATGTGGTGTTGTTTTGATCTGCCCCACTGTATTTTCCGCTTGTTCTGTTGTTCACGGGTGCCTTTCGCTGGCTTCGAATTCACAAATCCAAAGTATCTCTTCTTCTTCTTATATTTATGCTCAATATTTGTGTCATAGTGTTATTTCGTGCTAAACGAGGTAATTTCAAGGAAATAAATTTCCTCTTGAAAGTATCTGTGCAGAAAAATACAGTATTGCACACCAAATGTCTCTCAGAATATTTAATATCTAACTTTGTGGGTAGGGTAATTCGTTATTTCGTGCACATCTTGATCTCTTTGCTGTCGCAGCATGGTCCATTGGATGTACTTGTCCTCATAGCTCCCCACAAGGTAATATTGTTCCTGGATGCCATATCAGAATGAATTCTAGGTGGGTGAGGCTGAGAACAGAGAGGGTTCCCTCTCATCCTTCTGCTTACAATAGGTTTCCTACTACTCTTTGACATGGGGGGTAGCTTTGAGGAGTGCAAGAATAATCTTTTATCGGTTGGAGAAATCATGGAACAATAAATACCCTTCCAGCAAATTCAACCATCTATCAACAATGTCTGCATCTATCTGGCCTTTAAATACATGAATGTTGAAGTTGACCCATACCTTGAAAGGAGAGGCGCCGGATGTAGATGCATCACTGGTGGGCAGTCATTGAAGGATCTAGGAAAAGTTATCCATTATCACATTCCTTTGCTTCTTGAGGGCATCCTCAAGCAATAATTTGATAGGATCTCCTGCTCCATCGTCTTTCTCTTCTTCTCCATGGGAGGTCGTCAGGGTTTGCGAGGTTGATCTTGCAAGGGTTCAACTAGATCAAGCCCTAACTCCTGATACCTTGACCTTGTTGGGGACATGCAAAGAAAAAAGGAAAAAAAGCAAACCGCTCTGATACCACTGATCCAGATTTATGCATGAATGAAATAATATATATAAATGAACATAAACATAGATATGAAATAGAAATGAAAATTCATTTCATTATGAACAAATAAACTAAATATGCTACAAGCAGAATGGAAATAAACTAGCCAGGGCACTGATAGCTTATCTCTGAGAAGATATGTGGTGGCTACATGCCTCTAAACTGTGTTAAAATGAGGCTCGAAGACC
This sequence comes from Pinus albicaulis, assembly GCA_034641835.2. Lineage (NCBI taxonomy): Eukaryota > Viridiplantae > Streptophyta > Pinopsida > Pinales > Pinaceae > Pinus > Pinus albicaulis. The sequence continues at coordinate 1,462,252,757 of CM076578.1, read as the reverse complement.
TATTTATTGTTGATAAATAATGGAAAACCATAAACATCCAAAAACCTAAGCCTAGGACATGAAGCGCCAAAACAATGGACCCTATTTGGGTAAATTGCATTAGGGGAATTTGGAGATCTAAACTGGGCCTCCTAAGAAAAATGTACAACAAAAATAAAATTTATAAGAATCAATAGGATTCAAGATGATTTTGTCAACCATGGGGGATGATTCACCATTTTTTAAGTAAAAGGGTAAAAAAATAAAAAATTATAAACTAATAAAACTACTTTTTTAGCTCGTATTTTCCACTTATCTCCCAATGTTTTTACTCAAATTTCGAGCAGGAGTACTCGTTGGATGGAAAAATTTAATTCCTCATCCAATGAGTACCCATGTTACAAACTTGTGATGGACCTTTCTACATGAAAAATGATAAATACATGAAAAAACGTGATTACAATCACATTTTTCATGTATTTCCCATTTTTATTGTAGCAGGGTCCATCGAAAGTATGCAACATGGGTACTTCCTAGATGACGAATTAAATTTTGCATCCAATGAGTACTCCCGCTCGAAATTTGAGTAAAAACTTTGGGATATAAGTTGAAAATATGAGTTGAAAAAGTAGGTTTTTCTTTTTTTCCCTCTACAATTTGATGATGTAATCAAATCTTATTTTATTATTCCCACTATTATTTACAATTTCCTTAGGAGGCCCATTTTATACCTCAAATTCCCCCTAATGGTACATCAATATTTCATGGGACGTAACTTTGGCGTACGATCTTCGTTTGACGCACTCAATACCTTGTTAGAAAGATCTATCTGAGGACTACAAGTTTTGACATGAGCAACATTGTTAAAAATGCGTTACTCCCAGTTTTCCCAAAAATGTCATTTAGGACCTCAAAACAACTTCAGAAGTTCAACACCCGAAAATCTGCTAAAAATAGTAAGTTTTGCTTAAATTGAAAAACTGAAAGAACCGATGGTGGGGGTACAAATGGAATAAGTGGGTGGCCACCAATATCCACCCGAATCATTAGGGCCTTAAAACGGCTCCAGAAGTTAAAGACACAAAAACTTATAAAAATAGTAAGTTGTGCTAAAACCGAAAAGCTGAAAGAACCGATGGTGGGAGTCCAAATGGAATACGTGGGTGGCCACCAAGATCCACCTGGATCAATAAAACATTGAATTTAACCTAAGAGACAACATTCAATATCTCGATTGATTTTTTGTTCTCTTTCCAAAATGGTGCCAAGTCTCATACTAGAAGAGAAGTTGGATGGTGCCACCAATTTAAGATATTAGAATAACAAGAATTCTATTTAGAGCCAAAGGGAGATAAGGATAAATCCAAGTATAATAATAATAAATCCAAGGTGAGGAGAATCTAAATAAATTCCATAAATGACCACTTTATTCCACATATTTTTGGGTTAAATATTTCCAAATATGTTTATGATGCTTTGGTGGGATTACATAGAGGAAGAACACTAACATGGAACTAACCTTGAGGCCCCAACTCCATAGTGTCATGATGAGTAGATCAATTTTTTTGTCACTTATATTATGAGAGTCTCTCATTTGAGAGATGAAATTAGAGCCATTGAAGATAACATTTATGGTGCAATGTTTTTTAGAATGACTCAGAATGGATTTACTTCCCCATGGGATAAATTTTTTTAGGGAATTTATACACGAGATAAGTTTCCCAAGTTTGATAAACTATGTATTGATTATGGCCAGTATGAGGCTAGATTATTATCCAAGAACTTTTTGTGGAGACGTTAGGCTGAATAAATTGAAGCACTTGTAGTTCATGTAAGGAAAGGAAAAGGAAAAAAAATGGAAAGTTTGATAAGAAGAATATAGGTAGAAGGCCTACTCCATTTCATGATCAAAAGAATAAGGGTTTGTCTGAGACCATGTGCTTCAATTTTCCTAATTTTGGACACTATGCTTCCTAGTTTCCTAAAAATAAAAGGAAGATAAAGTAGCGTGCATCAATAACTGATGTTAGTGATGATGATGAGCATCCATGATAAAATTCAAAGGAATATTTCTTTGCCTCCAATATTTCAGACACTATTACCGATAGTAGTGATGTCTATTTGGTGGATAGTGGTGCTTCTAGGAATATGATAGGTTCCCAATATTCTGTCACATATTTAGCAAAGAGCGCTTAAACATTGAAGGTGGAACTTAGGGATAAAAATAAGTATGTTGTGAAAGAATTTCGGATAACATCATTTTAGCTGGAGTTTGGATATTGGCTTCACATGAGATATTTTTTCACTATACCAAGATTGAAGAATTACCTTATCTTTATCTCAGTGTTGGAGGATAGAGGCTACAAACTTTCATTTTTAGATGGTGAGGTTATTGAATAGCCTAAGGGATCAATCATATACTCAATAGGAATGATTGGTGTTATAGAAAAAGGAATGTACATATTGTTAGGGCATCTAGCCTGGTCGATAATTGATTTGTCATCATTTTCACTTGTATCTATCATTCATTAAGCCATTACTTCCAACCATCCATTGCACCATCTCACTCACATGCCACAATTTTTACCATAACTATTTACAAAGTACCATGATGTGCCTTTATTTCTAAGTGGTTAATTAACATCGTTTCCTTTATTTTCTTTGATTAAGAGGAATTATGCATGGTTTTACTAATGATAGTTTTTCTAGTTCAAATTTTTACAGCTAGGTCAATTTCCATATTCCTCTCGATGGTTTTAGAAGGAAATCTGTCACATGGAAATTGTTTCTAAAGGTTCCAATATGGATTTTTGTTGGTATAATTTCATCAAGCTCGCACTTGTATACCTCTAGCATAAAATCAAAGAAATACACAACAATTTTGACCATGCAACTTCGAAGGTGTTTTATGAGAAAAAACGAATTTTGAAAAATAAAAACTTGGGTTTTCTTTAGAACGATTCCAATTAGGTTTCATAATAGAATTTTCCACAAATTCATTATTGTTTGGGATATTTTATAGGTTATTTGGAGCCCTATTTTGTAGATTACATGGCAAATGGTTTGCTAATTTGTTCATCAACACACAGTCACCAAAAATATTGGCACGATATGTTCATTAGCAAATTCATGGCAAGGAGATCATTATAATTTGATCTCGGATGACCTTTTATCCTAAAATACTTTAGAATATATTTGATTTTATTTTCAAACTAATTAGTTTGATCTCATGCTAAAAAATCAAGCAATAAAATTATGAGTTTGCTAATTGTTTCAAATATCTATAATTTCAATTTATTTGATGAGAGGAGGGATAAGAGCTCAATGATGAATATTAACTTATAATTATTGCTACTATTTAAAGAACAATTTTTTGTTTTTTTTCTTCAGTGAATGCATTTTCTATTATGGTGCAATTCTAAATGTGATAGTTTATTTCAATCAAGTTATTAGAGTTTATAATTTCTCACACTCAATAGGAGGGACCCTTGTGGAGTTGTGAGATAGTGTAGTTTCTCTTTCAATTTCAGCTCCTTCAACATTCATTTCAATTTAGCTTTCATATAGCTAGATTTTTACTACTCTATTTTCAAGAACAATTTACTTACTTGACTTTTATTTGCAACAGGTTTAGCACTCAATATTAAATTGAAAACTTTAAAAACATTTGATTTGAAATTTTTTCCACATTAGCTTTAGTTTTCTTACCTTCTTTATTTGTCACATAAGATATATTAAAATGCGAACATTAGTAATACTATAATGTTTTCTTCAAAGTTTTTAATGCTCTTTGATTTCCATTTACGATATTTACAACATTTAGATTAGATTTACTTTCTTGGATTGATAGATTTATTTTCCTTTCCAAGTTGATTATATTAATTTTATTTTTCAAAACAAAATAGAGTAATCATGCTCTTCAAGTTCATAAGATAATCTTGGCATTCAAGTTCAATAAAATAGGGATTTATATTGTTAGAATAGATCTTGTCCTTCCTGTAACATATAGTGCTAGTATGTTTCACAAGTTCAGTAACCCCAAGATTGAAAATTGATTATAAGTAATTTAACAGTCAATTAAATTAACCAACATTTCGGTGTTGCTGTTGGGGAAGTATACATAGGAATTTTCTTTCAATTACATCTCATTCTTAGTTGCATCCATTTTTAGTTGCATAGTATTAGTTTCATTTTAGTGCATCTAGAGGTAGATTCATTAGAGAAAAAATAAAAAAAAATCAATCACCAACCACTCCAACTATATAACATGGTGCGTTAAGAGTCACATCATCTTCTACATCATGAATTCATATTTTTACAGGAAGAATAAGAGGTGAAAAAAGAGTTTGAATGAATGGATGTAGATTATGACAATAAGGAATAGCCTTTTGGATTTCCCATTTAGGATATTGATATAAACATTTTCATGAAGAAAATTCCTCCATTTTTACTTCCCAAATTTCAAGGTATGAGAATAAAAGACCTGAAAACCTTTCTTTTTGAATTTGAAATACTTTGTAGATATTATGGTTACTTATTAAACACTCAAAAATTGAATTTGTTTCCAAAAACATTAAAGGATAGAGATCTTAAATGGTTCATGATTTTAGGGAAAAAATCTCTAAGAACATGGGACGATATGAAAAGAGTACTTTTAGAAAAATTTAAAGATTAATGTATACATCATGACCTTATATATGAAGTCTTTAAGATGACCCAAACAGAGGATGAAAGCCTTGAAGATTTAGTGGAGAGGTTTACTTATAATGTTAATATATATAAATTGCATGATTTAGGGGTTGAGACATTTAAAAATATCTTACTAAAGGCTATAAGGGATGAATGTATTGATCTTCTTAACTTGATGAATAAAGGAGATGTCTTTTAATTGTAATTTTAAGATATTTGTGAACTATAAAAGCACATATCAAGAGGAAAAGCAAAGTATGGTAGATACCCACAAGATCAAGTTATGGCAAGAGTAAGTATGTCATCATCATGATTGGTAATTCAAACTGAAGTTAACAATTTTCTAGACATTCTTGGAAATTTAATTGGACAAATCGATATGCTAATAATGCAAACCAAGAAAAAAATTTAAAATTTTTCATTGTTTATATTTTTGCCTATATGTAGAAAGGAACATGATTTACAATAATTTCCAATTTATATTGAAACTTTTGTTATCTGTGCATAATCACATGCTACTAAATATTGTCCATCATTACTAGGGTTGAAGGAAATTTACCGAGAAAATCAAACATTGTTAAACTATGTTATGTAGCATCCTTTTTGACCCGGTATGATGGAAGATATTAATTCACCATATCAAGGTTATGCACAACAATATTAAAGTAATTGGAATACATCCTTGTCTTGGAAACCTTGGCCATCTCAGTCCTAACCTAAAAACCCAATCTTGGCAACAAGGTTGACAAGGAAATTATGGAATAAATCCAACATATCCTCAATATTTTTTTCGCTAGCCTAATTACCATTTCAATGATATCCATACCATTCACCTCCATCCCATCCTCGGTTTAACCCTAATTTGATATTAATTCAAAATTTCCCATTACCACCTACACAAAAAACCCAAATTCCCATTCCCACTCAACTACCTACACAACCATTTTGAATTCTCAATAATAAAATACATCAATCCAATTACAATGTTGAGGTACAAAATATTCAAACAACTCCTCTTGATATAAATCTTAGTTCAAGAAGAGTATTGAAAAAGAAAGGTTTTCATAGGTTTCTTTCAGGAACAACCTCTAAAATAAGATCCAAAGAAGAATAGAAAATCATGGATCACATCCATTGGAGAGCAGTCATTGGAACATGAGATTGAAGTGTTTCTTGCATGCCTATCACCATATTATATGAACAAGGATCACATCCTAGAATAGTTGAATGGACTGATAGAATGAAGCAAGGAAAGACAAGTTTATATTGAATCTTCATTTAAGACAGGCATTGCATTTCAGTACTCAATTCTTCAATATATTCTAACATTGTCTCAATCAAGGAAGTTGGTCTCTCGTATTCGGATATATATGAAAGAGTATTTTTCAAACATTGATATGAGTTTATTTTTCATCATGTTACACACATGGTTCCAATAGAAGTATTCATATACTTTAAGGAGATTTTATTTTTCAAATTAGAGTAGGAAAACTGAAAAAAAATATAAATAAAAAGTAAAGAGAAAAATAGGTCCTATTGTGAAAACCAGCTCACTGGTGCAATTAGACATGACATTTTCCTAAAAGCCATAATGATAGAATGTAAAGTTCACAATAACTTCTGAAAATTTTATGATGGTTTCAATCTTGTATTATTATTCTTTAAATAATTTTTTCTTCTATGCTGAAGTTGGCTAATGAGGGATTCCTTAAGTCCCACCTTCGAATGGGTCTTGCCCCATCGACTTCAACACCTTATTTGGGACCAATATTAGAGATTCTTTTGAGGGCCTTGGAACTTGCATACATCAATGGAAAGCCTCCTCACTGAAAATAATGGGAATACAACAATGTCTCTTAATTTTTAGATCTTGCAGGTTACTCGAATATAACACATTCATTCATTTGTATTAAGGTACACTCAGGTACCTTGACAGTCATTTACAATATCAAATAGTTGTCTCACAATTATTAACAATTTTCATTATTGATCGATAATCCAATGATTTATTTCCATGCTCGAATACAACACATTCATTCACATGGTAATAATTGTAGCATGGATTTTGATTTTGATGTCCAGACTATAGGTTTTAATGAAATCAACAACAATAGCTTGCAACAGTTCATTTTAAGGTTCTAAAATTTTCTTGTAGAAGCATGTTAGTCTTTTGTTCCAATAAAATTTGTCATGCAACAACAAAATGTGAGCACTACTACAACTCTTCTTCATTCATTTCCTTTTCTTGGAAATCAATAAAATTGGATCAATCCTTAGTTGAATTTCATGGTCTCTACCTCAACATGTAGTACACAATCTAAATCAACGTATTAGAGTGAGAGATAATAACTTTCAAAATAAATTGACATTTTCTTCAACAACTACGGAAAATTATATTTTGTGCGGCGATTGTTGTAGAAACCTTTTTTTTATGGTTGTAACTACTTGTTGAGAGGAAATTTGGCACAAATATCACAAGAAATTGGACCAGAAATTTTAAAAAAATAATTTGAGAAACTAGTTTTTCTCAAAGTATGGTAAATTGAGTAAGATTTAGACATAATTCAAAAAAGGTGCAATTCGCCAAGACAATTCATTGGGGGTTTAACGAAAATTTTTACTTTTTAGCACTGTGCATAGATCAAGACATAATTTAGTATTTTTTCACAAAAACATATTTTCTTCATCAAAATAGGATTTTGATGACATGTGGTAGACAAAAAGGTAAAAATACACCATTTCCCATTTGAAGCACTCAATTTGGCCTTAAAATGAGTTTGTGGCATATTTTTTTGTTGTACATTGGGTAGTGTGAAGGGTGAAAGAAGGCATAAAAGAATTTTACCATATATGTAAACCCATGCACCCATTGGTACTGAAATTTTTACAGTAAATGCATCATGGTAGGGTAATTAAATACTAAAAAAATCAATAAATTTCAACATATACTTTCATTGAAATTTTTATGTTCTATGTTCTTACAGTCACTTAAATTCATAACTTCTTTATGCTGAAAATTAATTTAAGTAATTTTAGATAGAAAATAAACCATATAGCCCATATGCACAATGAAATATAACCAAGAAATCAATTAGACATGAAGAAATTAGGTCAATGATCAAGGAAAAACCCACTAGGGCGAAACCCAACTAGATTTTTCTTCTATTAGAAAGCAATTGTTCAGAAGACATACAAAGTACAATGAGTGAATGAAGTTCACCCAAATATGAAGAATGTCTCTTATATAATTAGATGATGCAAACGCTAAATCACCTTGGCTCTCCAATATATTCTCTTAATCTCCAAGTCTATCTTTCTCACAATCTCCTTCAAGTCTTTCCAACTCTCTCTCAAGTTCGAATTCACAATGCGCAAGTGAGGTGAGATGATATATATATATATATATATATATATATATGAAGGGAAATGAATTATTTACATAAAGGAGGAGAAATACACATGACTTGAGGATGATTTACATATGCCAAAATATGATTGTAACTTATGCCATAAACGAGAGGAGTGTAACTTATGCGTTTAGGAGAGAAGTGTAAATTATGCATTAAATAGGTGTAAGAGGAATCTTTTTATGATGAGTCATTAAAGTGTGTAAGAGAGTGCAAGATGTGTGTGAGATAATTAAAGAGATAGAGGAATGAATATATTAAGAGAGAGAGAGAGAGAGAGAGAGAGAGAGAGAGAGAGAGAGAGTAACATATGCATTAATTGAGAGGAGTTATATATGACATGATTGAGAGACTAGAATTTATTTTTAATAATAATAATAATAATATTTATGACTAAGTCTAAATTTAACTATTAGTATAGATTGATAATTCAATCAAAATTAGACTATTAGGATTGATTGATGATCAAAATGATTTCCGATCAACAATGCTTGATTATAAAATGATGTTTTACTATTTTTGGAAAGGCATACTTGTGACTTTATATTTTTAGAAATTATATTTTCTTAGACTTTCTATATTTATAATTTCTTTCTTTAGAATTTCTATTTTTAGAAATCCTTCCCTAAGCTGCCAATTTTCAACACTCCCTATCAGTTAGGGAGGAATTTCTTTATTCAAAAAAATATCTCTCCTTTTTCTACTCATATTTTTTCATCTCTCCTTTGTATCATCTGGAACAATGATGCCTAACACTAATAAAGAAGAATCAAAATAGGGGAGATTTATCCATCACCCTAATTCACTTGGGGGAAATGCCACTTGCCAACATATGACAAGGATATCTCACAACCAAGTCTCATCTCTGCTTGGGAGGATCCACTTGGAAACTCATGATAAGGATCTCACATATCCAAGGTTCATGTTTGCTTGGGGGGATCCACTTGTCAACACATGACAAGGATCTCACACATCAAAGTTTCATTACTTCTTGGGATGATCCACTAGTCAACAGATGGTAATGATCTCGCACATCCAAGGATCATAACTTCTTTTGGGGATCCACTAGTCAAAACATGATAAGGATCTCACACATCCAAGGCTCATCACGTCTTGGGGGATACAATTTTCAACAGATGATAAGTATCTCACACATACAAGGCTCATGATTCCTTGGGGAGACGCACTTGTCAACAAATGACAAGGATCTCTCACATCCAAGTCGCCTCATTGCTTGGGGGGATGCACTTTTAAACACATGACAAGAATCTCATAAATCCAAGGCTCATCATTCCTTGAGGAGATCCACTTATCAACACATGAAAATTATCTCACACATCCAATTATCATTAAATTTCAAGTGGTGGAACACCTGCATCCTAGACAAGTCACACATACAAGTCTCACTACACCTATTGGCTAGATAGGCGACTCTTCCCACATCCTAAACTTTGGGTTGAATGTATATTGATGCCTACTCTTGGGGCACACACTATACAAGAGGTCCCTCATCCTCAAGGCATTTTTTTAATAACTCTATAATCCTCTGAGGTATGAAAGAAAGGGAAGGAAACTCAGTGTTCTCAATCAGCTGTGACCACTTCTCGAAAGGGTCACCTCCATAAGTCCAAGTTTCTCTCTAAAAAAATAACTTTCATTTTAGCAAAGGCTTGGTAGGAATTCTAGTTATCTGATCATCGGTCACAATATGATGTTTCCTCACTACTCCTCTCTGCACCATACCCCATATATAGGGATATTTAATCTCAATGTACTTGGAATTGTCATGGAACATAAGACGAACCCCACTCTTATTAGCTCAGTATGTAATTGTTGTGTCTAGAACTTGCTCAAATATATCTCCAAAGATATTCCTCATCCATACTACCTCAGAGCTAGCCATGCTATCAGGAGTGTACTCAAATTCAACTATACTCAGTGCAACATACTTCTGGTTTATTCTCATCCAAGAGATCTTGGCAGATCCCAATATAAACAAGAACCTAGAAGTGCCCTTTCTATCAGCAGAGTTACCAACCCAATCAACATCAATATATCCATGAAGTCTTACATTTTTAGAACATTTCTCAATCCAATATTGATGGTCCCATGCAAGTATATCAACACGTGCCTTGTTGCTATGCAGAGTGAATGTGATCACTTAATCGTATATCAGCTCAGAGTATTGACCACAAAGCATATGCCTAGTTATTTTTCACTAATAATATAAATTCTTGAATAAGTTGATGATACTTAGAGTTATTTTCCAAATCAAGACCTAAAACTTCACCACAAACTCTTGAAATTCATTTCCATTGGATAATTCATGGACTTGCATTATGTCATACCAAATCATTCTACTAGATTGAAAACATGTTTTCCTTGAGAAAGGAAAATATCATAGTATTTCTCTTTAGGTAAATATTTGAATTAATAGTTGTCCATCTGCCTTCATACACTGTTTCCTTCCTTCATCCCTCCCTGTTTAAAGTGAATTTATTCCAACCACTAGGAAGACCTAGAAAGTAAGGCATCAAACAAATATTTTTTTATTTCACTTTCACAATCTAACTCCCTCTTACACTGGAGGATAAGTGGTTCACCACCAGTCATAAATAAATCATAAACATATAATTCCAAAATCAAAAGGCATACCTTGTATTTTCTTGAAGTAAATATTTGGATCAACATTACTTCTAGTAAAACCAAGCTTCATGAAGAAGCTACCAATGTGGGAATAGCATGATCTTCGATCTTGCTTGAAACCAAAAAGGGATTTTTTTAGTATGAACACATGATTTTTTTTGTCATGTACTTTAAAGCGTTTTGGTTTCTCCATAATTATTTATTCCTTGAGGAAGCCATGTAGAAAAGAAAACTTGTTATTCATTTGGTGAAGGGATCATCCTTGGCTAGCACCTAAAGCAATAATAGATCATATGGTTGTGTAATGCACAATGGGTGAAAATATTTCATCATAGTTTATTGCCTCTTTCTAAGAGAACCCTCTAGCCATAAATATAGCTTTATATTTTTCAATATTTCCATCAACACTATGTCTAATTTTATACAGCCATTTAGAAGACATGATATATTTACTTTGGGGTGTTGGAACCACTTCCCATACATAATTATGAGTGATGGACTCATATTATTTGTTCATTGTATATTTCCATACTTGATCCTTCACAACTTCTTCAAAAGTACATGGTTCAACTTGAATAATATTTCTCATTGCTACAACATATCCGTGCAATCGACATAGTTCCTTTCTTTCTCTTAAGGTTCCTCTAGGAAAAACATATGTATCAACATCATGTAAAGTGTCACGAAACCATAATCATATTTTTCTAGCACATGGGGAAGGATCCAAGGAGTCCTTTGGATCCATGGGTTCATCAACAAGATCATGCTCAAGATTGGTAACTTCTTTTGCATCCAAGACATCATTCTATCTTTCAACATTAACAAGCGAAGTGCCTTTGGCTTTTCAAAGAGTTGTGTCTTCATCAAATGTTATATATTTTCTAAACTCTATATTTCTATGTCTAGGTACATATATTATATAAGATTTAGAATTTTCACAATAACCAACAATCATACCTTTCTTACCTAAAGCTTCCAGCTTGGTACTCTTTTCCTTTGGATTATGAAAGTAGACAGGGCAATCAAATATCCTTAACTACCCATTTTGTTTTGGGTTATATAGTATTGTGGTCTCTTTCCTGATTCCAACTTCTTCATAGAAGTCTTGATCTCTTGACCACTTCACGTACACTCAAGTCATGGGATGGATCAACACCTTCCTCAATCTTGATACAAAAGACTTGGTTCTCACATTTGTCAAATGTACTTGTTGATCCCAAAACAAGAGAAAGAGAAATAGTATCAAAGTAAATAAACATAATGAAATTATATTTGGTTATTATGAATATATTTCTTTCTTTTATATATTTTTGAGCAGCTCTTTCATTATTCTTGCACCATATTCCTCTTGGATTTTTCTCTTCCTGCACTATTCTACACCCATATGATCTTTAGGATCTGTTTTTCTTAATCACATTCTCATCAAGAAGTTAGTGAAAGGATTATTCAAACACTCATACGGGAAAAATAACCAATGATTTATAAATATAAATCTAAACAAGAACAATGACACAAGGAAACAACATAATACTTGAAAATATGTTGGGATTGAAGGAAGTTATTAGCTCCCTCTTTATCTGGCATCTATAGGTTACCGCTATCCATAAGTCGTATGTCACTGGAAGAAGAAACATGTAAAAACTCCATCACGATCCAATATAATCTCAGGTATTTCAGAAACCATCTTTCTCACATGAGGTAATTCTTTATAATGAAGATGAGTGAAATTTTGATGCCACAATTTATATTTATAATTACTTATCATGAATCAATGCATGGATAAGTATTCCATTGATTTTATACAAATATTTAAATCTTTATCCTAGAGCGAAGGTATGTAATAATAATTATACTTATTGAATTCAGTGTTTTCAATGATATTACTTATAATCAATATTTGATCACTACAAAAGAGGTTAATTTAGAAAAGTATCATTCCATATTTTGAAAAATTCATTATTGTTACCTACAAACACTATTGTTAGTAAAATTCAATATCAAAATGATCAAAACCCATAAGATTATGACCATTCTCATATAATGTGAAAAAGTCAAAATATCTCTATCTTCAACATATAATTTCTATTAGTTATTATTTCATAACCTTCTATACATTATACTTATTTTCAATACAACACTTTCTTGCACAAGCATAAACAGAAATAAACTACTCTTTACTTTTGCATGCATTAACAAGTACCAAAACCACAATTATTAAACACATGTGATACCTTAATTACTATTCGAAAAATTACCATCATATTTTGGGTACCTTGAAATCTTTGAAGAAAAGTAGCAGTAAAATTTAAGCAACAAAATTTTGGCACTAAAATTTAATAGTAAAATTTCAATAGTAAATTTTCAAAAGTAAATTTTAGCAATAAAATTTCAGCAGCAAAATTTCAGTAGTAGAATTTCATCTATAAAATTTAGCAGTAAAATTTTACCTGTAAATTTCAGAAACAAAAGAGTTGATATTTCAACAGAAAATGAGCAACAAGTAGAAGGAACAGCACAAGATATTTCAGCAAAAAATTAGCTGCAAATGGAGCAGACAACAAGAGATATTTCAGTAAAAAATAGTTTCCAATGGACCGGACAAAAAGAGACATTTCAATAGAAAGAGAGTTGCAAATTAAGCGGAACACAATATATATTTCAACACAAAGAGAGATAAATGGAGAAGAAAACAAGAGATATTCCAACAGAAATAGATCTACAAATTATTCCTGTCTTCACCAAAGCTCTGATACCATGTTCAAATTTTAATGTTCTATGTGTTTACAATCAATTAAATCTAGAACTTCTTTATGCTGTAAAATAAGTAACTAAGTAATTGTAGATAGAACATAAACCATATAAACCATATGCACAATGAAAGAAAACCAAGAACTCAATGAATCAGAAATAATTTAGGTCAATGACTAGTGCAAAATCCACAAGGGGAAAACCCAAAAAGGTTCTTATTCTATTAGAAATCAATTGTTCAACAGAGATACAAAATAAAATGAGAGAATGAGGAAGTTCACCCAAATCAGAAGAATATATTTGATAGCATCAGATGATGCAAACACTGAATCACTTTGGCTCTCCAAGATATGATATTACCCTCCAAGTATCTCTCTCTCACAATCTCCTTCAAGTCTCTCCAACTCTCTCTCAAGTTCAAATTCATAATGCACAAGTAAGTGAGGTGAGATGATATGAGACACATATATATAGAATCAAAAATGAATTATTGAAACAAAGGAGGAGCAATACACATGTCTTGAGGAGGATTTACATATGCCAAAATAGGATTGTAACTTATGCAATAAAGGAGATGCATGTAACTTATGCGTTTAGGAGAGAAGTGTAAATTATGCATTAAAGAGGTGTAAGAGGAATATTTTTATGATGATCCACTAAAGTGTGTAAGAGAGTGCAAGAGGTGTGTAAGAGCATCAAAGAGAGAGAGAGAGAGAGAGAGAGAGAGAGTAACATATGCATTAATTGAGGGGAGTTACATATTACATGATTGAGAGACTTGAATTTATTTTGAATAATAATATAGTAATATCACAATAATAATAATAATAATGATATTAATGATGAATTCAAAATTGAATTATAATGATTGATTTATGATCTAAAAGGATTTCCATAAACAATGTTTGACTTAAAATTGATGTAAGGTGATTTTCAATTTTTGTAAATCCATACTTGAGACTTTCTATTTTTATAAATTCTATTTTTAGACTTTCTATTTTTAGAAATTCTATTTTTTTTACTTTTGACTTTTAGAAATTCTATCTTTAAAAATTATATTTTTAGACTTTCTACTTCTAGATATTATATTTTAATAGATTCACCCCCAAACTGTCAATTTTAAACAAATTTTCAAGAAATTAGGCATCGTCGCCTACAATCATTTATCATTTTCCTCGAGATTCGTGCACCCATTGGATGAGATTTTTAGTGATCCTAAGAAAATTTCAGGAGAATTTTATTTATTATTTGTGGGAAATTAGAAAAAAATTTGCTACATGAAAAGGATACATATTACGGAGAAAGGTCAAAGTGCTGGAGCATAGAACCTGAGTCAAATCAACATCAAATCAACCATCAAATCATGTTCTCTTCCCCACCAATTCAAAAAGGTAAACTAGAGGTAAAAAATTGTATAAGACTTTTTAATTTATTAAATATTTATGAAAATGTGATGAATAGCCACTTCAGTTCCCATTCATGCACTCCACTGTTATCAACCATATTTTCTGTCATTGACCTATGCATCATACCAAATTTATTCTGTGTGCACAAGCCTTGTAAATCAATGAATAGTGTGGAATATATTCAAAATTCATCATGAAAATAGTATGTGAGTGAAAGCTTGGCATGGCAGTGATCCATAGTAGTATTCATCATATATGTCTTAAAACCACTGAGTTTAAAATATTATATCAGTGGTTAAATATTAATATACTAGTTTATGATGTGTTTAAGAGTTGGGTCTAAGTCATATTTGAAGGGTTTGGAGAAAAGGTTAATTGAATACATATGCTCATGAATAAATGAAGGCACTCGATGGTGACCATCACTTTTGTTGTGCATTATATCAACAAATAATGGGCCTTAATGTATAATTTAATGATGCTTTGATCCATTGTGTATTACTTTTGATGAAGATATATTTATTTAAAATAGAAAATAAATGCATGCACTCCTTTCTTATATCATTTGTTGAAGAGAATAGAGGTAAAAAAAAATTGTTATGTTTTGACTCCTCTACTAGAAAAGAGATGGATTTCTCGAAGGTATGTGAAGCAATTGTAGCTCACGAAGATTTGAAAAACAAAATAGATGTTGAAAGTGCTATGAAGTATTCACAAACAATATGCCTGTAAAATGAAGTATCATAGAGAAAGAAAAAAAATATGAGTTCATTCCGAAAAATCAAAGACAATGTTGCTTTTGGTTTGCACCTTTGTATAAATTATTGCACAATTTTCTCTTATAAGAGTATGAGATAAAAAATATGTGTTGCAACAATATATGTGACAAAAAATAACATGAGTGGATTACAAAGTGAAATAAATTCCACAACGAGTTGTTTTGACATCATGAAGCAAATGCAACATGAATTACTAGAAGGAACACAAATACTTTCATTTTTCTACATAATCAACGTGCATTTATGAAAAAAATGATATTGTATATCACTAATATCAACACTCAAGTATAGGAAACTAATAAGGTTTAGGCAAAGGATACTGATACCCTATCCTAGCATGTATAAATAATGCTTTGAACAACACCTCCAAAAGTATAGTAATGGACATGATCCACATTGCAAAGAATAGAGTTAAGCCTTGGATGTGGTAAGTTGTTACTTCCTTCTACTAATGCACATCAATTTGAGTATGTCAATTTCAAGAAAAAAATTGACTATTTGGAATGTTGGAAATTGAGATTCCATATAATTCATTAAAAGCCATAATTTTTCATTCATGGCATACTCCGTGATTTTTTTGAGTAAACATCTAGCAAATTTCTTTGGCTCATCTTATTCATGTTTTCACTTTCCCATATTTCACCTACTTTGTGATGATGTTAGTTGCTATTACTCCAAGCTAGCACGAGTTCATTGTCACTTGATAAAAAATTCTTGTGTGGTTGGCTCAAATCTATTTCTTTGAAACTTTATGGTTTAGTTGCAGCATAGTTTGGTGCCATGGATTCTAAGATGAATACAATAGAAGGAAAATAAAAAATAATATATTTTGTTAGAAGCTGCTTTCAAATTAGATATAACTTTGCAAGAGTTTTTATTTCCATGGTGTGCAATCCTATTTTGTTCACTTTGATGTTTTCCTTTTCCATTGAAAAATTCAACTTCTAGATTTAGGCATCAAAGAAGTGGGTGTTGGAAATTAGCTTTATTTTCATGAAGATGAGACTTGGGGTATACTTCAGTAAAGCATACAAAAAATCATCACTTTATGAAAGAAATCAAGCAATTATAGGGAATTCAATCTCTAATGATGTTAGAAAGGAAAAAGGACATGTGATATAATAATAAATTCATTGATAAGATCAACCAACTTCTTTTAAAGCAACAGTCTCCAAGAATGAAATAGGGAAGCCTTGTGTGGATGAAGAAAGGAGGTATATGAGCTCATATTTTAGACTCCATTTTCATGAGGATATGAAATTATATCAGTGTGTGGGAGATATTCGGTCACTAATTTGTGATCATTTTCACATGTCTTTGTCATTCATTAAGCAATTACTTCCAACAATCCATTGCACCATCTCACTCAGTTGCCACTATTTTTATTGTAATTCTTTATAAAGTACCATGATGTGTCTGTATATGTCTAAGTGGTTAATTAATATTATTTTTCTTTATTTTTATTATATTAAGAATAATTATGCACGGTTTTACTAATGATAGTTTTGATAGTTCATGTTTTTACTGGTGGGTCAATTTCAGTAGCTATCTCCATGGTTAAGGTGGTAGAACCACTCTAGAAGGAAATCTGACACATGGGTGTTATTTATAAAGGTTCCAATATGTATTTTTGTTGGTAAAATTCCACCCATCTCACACATGTGGACCCCCAACATCATATCAAAGGAAATACGCAGTAGTTTTGAACATTCAACTTCAAATGCGTTTTCTGATAGAATGAAAATGAATTTTGAAAAATGAAAATGTGGGTTTCTTCAAAATGAGCCGAGTTAATATATTTGACAATGGTTTATTTTGATTCATTACCATATGGGATAGTTTCCATGTTCTTTAGAGCCTTATTTTACATATTATGTGGGAAAATGGTTTTCCAATTTGTTAGCCAACACCTAATCCCCAAAACGATTGACATGAGTTGTTTCTTAGTGAATTCATGCCAATGTTATCATTATTATAATATCTGGGTGGATCTTTGATCCTAAAATCCTTCAAAATATATTTGATTTTATTTTAAAACTGATTTACTCAGGTCTCATGACCAAAACTCAAGAAATAGAATTATGAGTTTGTTAATTTCTTCAAAGCTCTATACATTTCAATCTTTTGGACAAGAGGATGGATCAGATATCAATGATGAATATTTACTTTTAATTTATTTATTTAATTTATTTTATTTTTATTTTTATTTTTTTTCAATGAATGCAACCTCTATTATGTTGTAATTGTCAATGTGATTTGTCATTTAAATCAAGTGCTTCAAGTTTATAATTTATCATGCTCACTAGGAGGGTCTGTCGTGGAGTTGTGAGATAGTGCATTTGTTCTTTCAATTTTGTTTCCTTCAACATTCATTTTAGTTTATATTTCATGTAGTTAGGTGTTTACTGCTTTATTTTCAAGAACAATTTACTTACTTTTATTTTATTTGCAACAGGTTGAGTGCTCAATATTAAATTGAAAACTCAAAAATCATTTACTTTATTTTTCTTTTTCCAGATTACGTTTAGTTTTCTTACCTGTGTTATTTGTCACATTAGATAGGTAATTAATATGTACGCACTAGAAATTCTCTAATTCTTTCTTTAAAGTTTTGAATTCTCTTTTATTTTCATTTACAAGCTTTATAGTCTTTATATTAGCTTTAATTTCATGAAATTATAGATTTTGTTTCCTTTCCAAGTTGATTATGTTAAATTTATTTTCAAAACAAAATAAGAGGAATCTTGCCTTTCCAGTTCAAAGAATAATCTTGTCTTTCACATTCACTAGAACAGATATTTCCATTGTTAGAATTGAAATTGAAGTCCTTTCCTTAGAATAAGTTTACTTTGAATTCATTACCAAGTCTTGAGTTTGAATCAAAAAAAGAACATGTGCAATTAGTCATAGATAGATTTTCATTACAATTTTTCATCTTTGTTATTTCCATTTTTTTAAAATTGAAAGTCAAATTCCTAACACATATAGCGTAAGTATGCTTCACAAGTTTGAAAATTAATGACAAGTGATTTAATATTCAATTAAATTTCCCAACACAACCCATGCATCGAGACATGAAAATATTAGAGTAGACCTAATAGAGCCAATGGATCTACCTAGATATTTTTTTGTGACTAGAAAAGGGTTGGCATGGCTTTGTGACAACTAGCAAGATGCATAAGGACATGTAGATCTAGGAGGTAATTTTAGGTAAAGTAGATGACCAAAAAGGTAATCGAGCTATACATAATTTATTAGCCACATCATATAATTTATGAGCATTACAATTATGAGGAAGTACGAGTCCAAAAAGTTTGGAAGGATCCCATGATGGAGGAGTATTAGTCCATCATGAAGAATAATGTGTGGGAAATAGTTTTGAGAGCAAAGGAGAAGTCAGTGGTGACTTCTAAGTGGATATATTAAGAGCAAGAATTTAGAGTATGGAAACAACAAGAAGAACAAACAGAGGTTCATGGTGAGAGGGTTCTCCCAAAAAGGGGGAGTGGACTATTATGAGACATTTTCTCTAGTTGTGAGGTACACTTATGTCAGGACTATTTCTTCTCTTCCTTTTGTTATGGATTGGATATTACATCATATGGATGTAAATATCACATTCCTTAATGTTTTTATTGAGTGTGAATTGTACATATAGCAGCCTCAAGTATTTGAGGTACATATTAAGGAGTCCAATGTTTGTAGACTGAAGAAGGGTTTGTACAAACTCAAGCAGACACCTGTGGCATGGTATGCTAGGATTAATGGGTAGTTAATGAGATTTTGATTTACCAAGAGTGATGTAGATCCTAACATTTACTTCATGGTTATTGATGGTTATCCTTAGATCATGGTGTTGTATTTTGATGATCTGGTCCTTATTGGGGTGTAGAGGCTCATCGTGTCGACCTTAGAGTTAGATATGAAGGATCTTAGCCAGATGAATTATTTCTTGTGATTGGAGGCGTGCAAGAGATAATATGAGATATTTATTGAATAGGGGAAGTACATTGTTCAAAATGAAAATATTTTTTTCATTGTAAAATTTTCTAACAAAATTACACCTCTAAATATTTGATAGATCCAAAATTAAGAAATATTATAAAAATTTCAATAATATTATTTCTATTTATATAAATTTTACCTCTCAAATAAAACATTTATTTGTATTTACTATTAATATTTTATATATATTTAAAAACTCTCTATATAGAATATTCTTATTTCTAATTATTAAACTTATTAATTCCACTAATATTACTTTTTTATTTTGTTTTAAAAATAGCTATTTAATGTGAACATATACATCTCCCCCATGATAATCTATATATGCAACAACACTCGCATACAAAAATTCCCTCCAAACCTTTAAATGATATGATATGTTACGTATAGTACTCTTTGATACAATATCACAATACTAAATTGTAAGGTAAAAGTTGACTTATTCGTTACAATTTCCCATATGAAAATATATAATGCAACTTTAGTTGAAATAATGGTCTCTATGAGGAAGTTCTTGGTACATCCCCTTCTCATCATTATATATATTTTACATACATTATAAATAATCTAGGATAATCAATAAAAGATGGGCCTCAACGTCTTATTTTATGATGCTTTGATCCATTGTGTATTACTGTTGATGAAGATATATTTCTTTAAAATATAAAATAGATGCATCCACTCCTCTCTTAGATAATTTGTTGAAGAGAATAGAGGTAAAAGAAATTTGTTATTTTTTGAATCCTCTACTAGGAAAGAGATGGATTTAGCTAAGGTATGTGTTTCAATTGTAGCTCACAAATATTTGAACAACAAAAGAGATGTTAAAAGTAATTTGCAGTATGCAAAAAAAAAATCCTGTAAAATGAAGTATCTTATATAAAGATAAAAAAAAATATGAGTTCATTTCCAAAAATTAAAGACAATGTTTTTTGTGGTTTGCACCTTTGTATGAATTATTGCACATTTTTCTCTTATAATAGTATGAGATCACAAATATGTGTTGCAATAATATATGCAACAAACAAGAACATGATTTGAGTAGGAAGTGAATAAATTCCACAACAGGTTCTTTTAACATCATAAAGAAAATTCAACAGGAATTACTAGAAGCAACCCAAATACTTTCTTTTATTTACATAATCAACGTGAATTTATGAAGAAAATAATATTGGGTATCACTGATATCAAGGCTTAAGTACAGGAAACTAATAAGGTTTAGACGGAGGATATTGATACCCTATTTCAGCATCTATAAAGAAGGAATTGAAGCGCACCTCCAAAAGTATTGTAATGGACATTATCGACATTGCACAGGATTGAGTTAAGTCTTGGATGTGGTAAGTTGTTACTCACTTTTACTTATGTATATCAATTTGAGCATCTCAATTTAAAAAAAACAAAATTAATTTGGAATGATGACAATTTAGATTCCCTATGTTTCGCTACATGACATAATTTTTCATTCATGTTTTACTCCTTCATTTATTTGAGTAGACATCTACCAAATTTATTTGGTTCATATTCTTCATGTTTTCACTTTACTCTACTTCACCTACTTTGGTATAATGTTATTTGTTATTACTCCAAGCTACCACGAATTCATTGTCCCTTCATAAAAAATGCATGTGGGGTTGGTTGAACTCTATTTCCTGGAAACTTTATGGTCTAATTGCGAATAGTTTGGTGATATGGATTCTAAGATGAATAAAATAGAAGGAAAATACAAGATAGTATATTTTTTGAGAAGCTACTTTGGAATTAGATATAACCCTAGGAGTGGTTCTTTCCATGGTATTAATTCATGTTTTGTTCGCTTTTATGTTTTTCTTTTCCATTGAAACATTCAACTTTCAAATTTAGGCATCAAAGAACTGGGTGCTAGAAATTAGCTTTATTTCCATGAAGATGAGACTTGGTGTGGACTTCAGTAAAATATACAAAAATTCATCAATTTATGAAATAAATAAAGAATTTTTCAAGGATTCAAGCTTTAATGATGTTAGCAAGGATACGTGCGCGGGCGTTAGCCTGTTACAGAGGCGCAACAGGGGGGGTCATAAGGGGGGCAGAAGTGCCCTGGAAAAAACATTTTGGGCCTTATTTTCTAGTGGGCGAACCCGCCCATGGTTTTGTGCATGGGTTTGCACATGGTTTTGAGGTACGATGGTTTTCAGACCCTAGTATTTTGTAGATTCAGTCAAGGGAACTATGGTTATGTTCTAATCTAGGGTTAATGGATTGGGGTTTATGTATTCTTCGGCATGTATATATATGTATTGTAACACTAAAAGGAATATAATGAAAAATCAAGTTGGTCGTCCCAATTTGGGATCCAGGGGAAAATCTCTGTGTTTGTCTGTTTTATGTTTTATGCTCTCGCTATTGTTTATTTTATGTTTTAATATTGGTTTGTAGATCATTCTTGTACAGGGTTAAAACCTACAATTCATCCATAAGATAAACCAAAATCTTTTAAAGAAACATTGTCCAATAATGAAATAGGGCAACCTTGTGTGAATGAAGACAAGATATATATGAGTTCATTTTTGAGACTCCACTCACACAAGGACATGCAAAGAAATGAATGTGTGGGAGATGTTGGTTTACTAATTTGTCATCGTTTTAACTTGTCTTTGTAATTCATTAAGCCATTACTTCCAACCATCCACTGCACCATCAAACTCACTTGCCACTATTTTTTCCGTAATTCTTTACAAAGTACCATGATGTCCCTCTATATGTCTAAGTTGTTAATTAATATCATATTCCTTTATATTTAGTATATTAAGAATAATTATGCATGTTTTTACCATTGATAGTTTAGCTAGTTCATGTTTCAGCGCCTGAGTCAATTTTCCTTACTATATCCATGGTTAAGGTAGCAACACCATTCTAGAAGGAAATCCAACACATGTGAATTATTCCTAAAGGTTCCAATATGTATTTGTGTTGGTAAAATTCCACCCAGCTCATATGTGTGGCCCTCCAACATCATATCAAAGGAAATACACAATGTTTTTGACTAGTCGACTTTAAATGTGTTTTCTGAGAAAATGAAAATGAATTTTGAAAAATGAAAATGTGGGTTTTCTTCAAAAGGAGCTCAGTTAAGATATTCAATAATGGTTCCCTTAAATTCCTTACGATTTGGGAAATTTTAAATGTTATTTTTAGCCTTATTTTGTATATCACGTGGGAAAATGATTTGCAATTTTTAGACAACACCTAGTCACCAAAAATATTGGCACAAGTTTTTTCTTAGCAAATTCGTGGCAAGGATATAATTATAATTTGAAATAGGCTAATATTTGATCCTAAGATCCTACAAAATATATTTTATTTTATTTTCAAACCGATTTACTGATATCTCATGACCGGAACTCAAGCAATAGAATTTTGAGTTTTTTAATTTCTTCAAAGCTCTATAAATTGAGATATGTTTGATAAGAGGAGGGATAAAATGTCAATCATGAACCTTAACTTGTAATTGTTGTTGTTGTTTTAAGAAGAATTTTTTTTTTTTTTTTTTCCAGTAAATGCAACCACTATTATGGCATAATTCTGAATGCGATTGGTTATTTAAATCAAGTCCTTTAAGTTTATAATTTTTCATGCTCACTAGGAGGGCCCGTTGCGGAGTTGTGAGATAATGTATTTTTTCTTTCAATTTCATTTCCTTCAACATTCATTTCAATTTACCTTTCAAATAGTTAGATGTTTACTACTATATTTTCAAGAAAAATTTACTTACTTTTCATTTGTTTGCAACAGGTTGAGTGCTCAATATTGAATTGAAAACTTCAAAAAATTTTATTTTGAATCGATTTTCCAAATTAGCTTCAATTGTCTTTCCTCCTTTATTTGTCACATTGGGTGGATTAAAATGCACACACTACTAATTCTATAATTCTTTATTTGAAACTTTTAATGCTCTTTGATTTCCATTTACAATATTTATGGCCTTTAGATCAGCTTTACTTTCATGAAATGATATATTTAGTTTCCTTTCCAAATTTATTTTCAAAAAAATAACAACAATCTTGATTTTCAAGTTCATAGAATAATCTTGTATTTCAAGTTCACTAGAATAGATATTTCCATTGTTATAATTGATCTTGAATTCCTTTCTTTAGTATAATTTTTCTTTGAATTCATTTCCAAGTCTTGAGTTTGAATTGAAAAAATAACATGTGCAATTAGTTATAAATAGATTTTCATTACATTTTTTCATCTTTGTTATTTTCTTTTTTTGAAATTGAAAGTCAATATCCTAGAAAATATAGTCCAAGTATGATTCACAAGTTTAGGAAACCCAGGGTTGAAAAGTAATGACAAGTAATTTAATATTAAATTAAATTATCCAAAAAACCCCATGCATTGATACATGAAAAATATCAGAGTAGAGCTAATAGAGCGATTTTTTCTACTTAGAGATGTTTCTGTGACTAAGAAGAGGACACAATGGCTTTGTGACACCTTGCATGATGCATACGGACATGTTTCTCCAATGGGTACTTTTAGGTAGAGTATATAACCACAAAGTTACTCGATATATATGGAATTGATGACCCACATGATATAATTTATGAGCGATAAAATTATGAGTAAGTATTATTCCAAAGGGTTTGGAAGGATGTCATGATGGATGAGTATCACTCCATCGTGAAGAATAATGTGTGGGAGATATTTCTAAGACCAAAGGTGAAGTCAATGGTGACTTAGAAGTGGATCTATTAATGTTAAACATGTAGCATAGGGCAACACAATAAGTACAAAGTGATGTTCATGGTGAGAGGGTTATCCCAAAAAGGGGGAGTGGACTGTCATGAGACATTTTCTCTAGTCGCCAGGTACACTTATGTCAGGACTATTGATTATCTTGTTTCTATTATGGATTGGAGAGTACATCAGATAGATGTAAATACCAAATTCCTTAATGTTTTGATTAAGGATGAAGTGTACATATAGCAACCTCAATGATTTTAGGTACAGAGGAAGGAGTCCAATGTTTGTATATTAAAGAAGGGTTTGCATAGACTCAAGTGGGAAACAAGGGCATGATACTCTATGATTATTTAATAGTTGATGAGTTTGTGATTTACCAAGAATGATTTATATCTTAACCTTTACTTCATGGTTTTTTATGGTTATCCTTATATCATGGTGTTTTATTTAGATGATATTGTCCTTATTGGGGTAGAGAGGCTCATTGTTGGGTGCAAGAGGGTGTCTTCCTTGGAGTTAGAGATGAAGGATCTTAAAAAAATGAATTATTTCTTGGGATTGTAGGTGTGCAAGAGATAATATGATATATTTCTTGAACAAGGGAAGTAATTTGTTCAAAATGAATTATTTTTTTCATTGTACGTTTTTCTAAAAAATTTACACTTCTAAAGATTTGATAGATCCAAAATTAAGAAAAATCTATACACATATTTTCAATAATATGGTTTATATTTATATAAATTTTACTTCTCAAATCAAACCTTGATTTGTAGATACTATTAATATTTTATACATATTTCAAAACACTCTATATAGAATATTCTTATTTCTAATTATCAAATTTCTTAATTCCAGTAATATTTATTTTTTATTTTGTTTTAAAAATAGTTATTTAATATGAACATGTAGATATCCCCCATGATAATCTCTAAATTAAGCAACATTTACATACAAAAATTCCCTCCAAACCTTTAAATGATATGATATGCTACATATAGTATTCTTTGTTACAATATCACAATACTGAACTGTAAGGGAAAAAATGACTTCTTTCTTACAATTCCCCATATGAATATACATAATGCAACTTTAGTTGCAATAATGGTCTCTATGGGGAATTTCTTGGTACATACTCTTCTCATCATTACATATATTTTACATATATTATAAATAATATAGGATTATTTAATTGTTTATAAAGATATATAGGATTTGCATGAATCTTATAAAAATATTCTAATAATATAGTCTTGTCTTGCTTTCAAAGATATCTAGGATTTACATTAATATTATTAAAATATTCTAATAATCTAGACTTGTCTTGTTTTTAAAGATATATAGGATTTTCTTGAAAATTCTAAAATATTCTAAATAGTAGTGTCTTAAAATATCTTTCTAAAAATTACTCAAACTGACAACTAATTGTCCTATTAGAAAATTTAATAGGAAATTTTATTCTTTAACACCACCACTTAAATTCAATTATTACATTCATCAACACTAAAAAATCCCCCTTAATTATAACCACTACCACCTTCTGGTATAAGTCTCAGCTAGGCTTACAATGCTTGAGATAAATTGAAGGACTGATTTTACTTATGCGTGTTGGTGAGGTTGTCCTCAACTCTACTTGTACAACGTTTTTCAAATGTTTTCTCCAAATACTCTACATTTATTTTCTTTTTCTTTAATATTTCCTCGTCTTCATTTTCATCTTCATCATGTTATTTTTTTGCATTTTCTTTTACCTTAGTTATTGTTGAATAAACTTCTATGTCAAATTTTGTAAGATAAAAAACAATATACTCATGTTCTTTCATCTTGTCTTCCACTATCATAGAGTCTTCAAGAACTATGATGGTTGCCTTGATTTTTTCTGTTGAATTTTCTATTGTAATGATTGTAGATTTTCTACAACCACTTTGATATTTATCATATTTAAACTTTGAAAACAGTTATAATTCTAAATAAATTTCATAATAGAATTCAAATTTAACTATTATATTATCATAACCTATTGTGTTTTCCACAAAGGAATTTTCAATTTAATCCTCCAAACATGTATCTACCCACTCAAATTCATTTTTTTCTACCATACTCATGCATTGCATCTTGTCATAAGTTACCATTTACTTATGCAATTTCTTCAAATACATTGTCTAGGATAATTGTAGTTTCCATGTGGTGTATACCTTTTTCCACCTTGAAATATGAATCTTTCATTTCTTCTCCTATTACTTATGTAATATAAAAATATCTTTTTTCTCGTATTAGAATAGGAACAACATTCAAAAATTTAAAAATTTATGGCTCAGGTCGATGTTGATCAATGTTGATCCCTCTTTCACTATATGTCATTTCCAGAATTTTCTAAGATTCTTTGGATGTGGTTGTTGCTACAATATTGGTAAGAATATTATGGTCCAAATCTTTTTGAATGAGAAACAATGTTGTTGAATAAGTATTTCGGTTAACTATAAGTTGATCCCTTTTATCTTGTTCTATATCCCTATAGATCACTTGATTTAGTGGTTTTTCAAACCCACTTGATTTTTTTTTCATAAATAATCTATTTCTAATCTAGTTCTCATTATAAGAGAAAAAAATTCATAATTTTTACCAAACAAAATATGCATTGTAAATCATATTGAGTGATAAAATCCACAATAATAAATAATAATATCTACTACTCCACATTAGAATCATCTCTCGACCCAAGCTCCTTTTATCAATAACTAGAACTTGTTTTCACAAAATACATATCACTACCCATACCAATCACATGCTTATATCATTTATCATATAAATCTATGAAACACATTTTCACCCATAAATAAAACTTACGTTAATAAAAAATTAAAACCCCCTTTTACCAAGATATTTATTTTTACACATAGTAGAAAACATATAAAATATTAAAACACTTCATACAACCAACTAAAACGTTTGAATATGCAACTAAATTACTCCAAGTTCATAAAGAAGCCTTGATTATACAATTTAATTACTCCAAAATAATATCATTGATGATACCTCAAAATCATTAAAAATCTCAAATTAATGGACTATTTTAATGCATATTCTTCCAAATTGTGGACTATTGACATCATTCTTAATGCACAAAATTCCATAGACTATGCCACATGATTTTCCTCACATATTGTGGTCAACTTGATCCATAATGATAATGTCTCATGATGGTGGTAACGATGGTGTTTTTGCCTCATTATTAGTATAATACCCTCACAATTTCTTCTTTGCTGCAATAGTGAATATGAAACTCTTATGCTATGATACACTACCCAATAGAAAATGAACAGATTGATGGAGACTTTGACTTTCCTACAATATGATAGTAGCTTGACTATGTTTTCTTCCACATAGAAAAAAATACTAACCTCATATTAATATATACTTCACAATCTAAAATTTGAACCCTCATATATTACAATATCCTATGCTCTTCACTTTGCTCTTCACTTTGTGAAGAGTCCTAAGCTAGTCTTCTAGCTTTTTGCTCTCATTCTTCACAATATGCTCTGCATTGTGTGAATAGCTTTACGATAGCTCTGATACCATGTAATGTTAATGGAAAGGTAGAGAAGGAATAAGGAAAAAGGCTCGAGATAAGGAATGAGAAAACTACTTGACAAACCCCTTAGGGAATTACATTCCTTTTTCTTCATTAAATATATTTTACATAGTTTAGAAATAATATAAAATTTCCTAATATTAACTTATTCTAAGGATATCTAGGATTTTCATGAAGCTTTTAAAACTATCCCGAGGAAAAATATAATTATAAAAAAATATACTCTAATTGACAACTAGTTAACCAGAGAGATTATTATTCAACATTGTGTTGTAGGGTTTAATGATGCTTAATTTGCAAGCACATTATCCTACTCTAAAATATCTACCTGACAGTAGTGAGAAATTAAGTAAAAGTTGCACAAAGGGTTTCTTCTTATGTAGGTTTGAATATGGATTATTAAATGAAGAAATTACATAAATTAAATGGATACTAAATATTAATAAGTAAGATTATAATTAAAATTTGAAAAAATATATATAATTTTATTTTGAAAATTATTATTATTAATAGTAATTAAAAAAATAAAATAATATATAAGCGATGATTATGATGATGGTTCATGTCTATCCAGACCGATGTGGTCTATCATACCTTAACAAAGTAATCGATTAATTGAGAACCTTTAATATTTTATTTCTATGATAAAAAAGAAGGGAAAAAATGCTCCTAGATACTTATAGTTTCATTGACTTAACAAGTCAAGAATGTTGGTAGTGTGGAAAATGTTTTGGAAATGAGAATGGATGTGAGTATGAGTCTGGAAATCCAAGAGAAAGTGCTTTTAATCTTCAACCGTTTTAGTATTGAAAAGGTGATAAATGATTTCATCTCAAGATGTTTTTTGAAAAGATCAACGTTTGATTTCACTTCAAATCTCATGGGAATTAGTTATTATCTTTGCAATGTTAATTTTCTTCTTAGTATTTGTCAAGAAGAAAAAATTATTTTAATTAGCAAGGGTGGAATTGATCACCTCTTTATAATAACTTACCTTCATTTTCCCCACTATCTCCTTATCATCCCACTCCAAATTATCCTTAAATTTGGAGGTTAACAATTTTTTTAATATTATAGTTATTCTCCAAGATGATCTCTTCCTTTATACCCCAGTGGTTGAGCTAAGACTGGGCATCCTTATTCCAACCTAACTTGAGACAAAGGTGGGGGTTTTGGCTAGAGTTAGAAACAATTTTGGAGAACATCTTGGCTTCCATGTTGTAAATATTATTATTATACATGAGATACATAAACATAGCCATTATTTAAATGGAGGAAAGGTTGTATTCAATCAAAATGATAGGATAGGAGGTATTTCCATTAATATTTAGGTTGTAGGTTATAAATTTCTTTTCAATCATCTCAATATTCTGCAAAGATTCTCTGGATATTCTGCAACCCCAAACCTCCAAAAAATATAAATAATAGGGGTGATGATAGTTTCAAAGAGGGAATAATAAGGAATGATGATGGTAGAAAATATGGAATATTGCTTGTCCTGAAGAAACTAGATTTCATTTATGGTCTATAATTAGGAATAAAATCCCTACTTGGTACATAAATAAGGTCCAAAATGGTGTATATTATGCCATTATGTAGAATAATTTATTATTCATTTATTTTTGTAATTCCCCTTCACTATGAGTGTATGGGAAAAATCCAAACAACTCCTAAGATGCACTTTGGATTAGCAAGGAACTAATTTTTTGAGGCATGGAAGTGTTGGTGGGATGCCTCTAAGGAAGATTCCTAGAAAAATATCCTACCTATTATATGTTGGGGGTGTGGCTGGCTAGGAACAAAGCCACTTTTAGGGATATCTCCTCTGCACCTGATATCATCTCTATTTAATTAGGGAAAAGGCCATCCTAATACCTACCAAAGAACATCCCCAAGGGAAAATGTATGTCACTGAAAAAGTAATTAACAGAAAAATATGGTCTTACTTTGATGAGGAATCCAATGAATATGTATCATGTGGTAGGTATTATCCTTCATCTCAATCATAAAAACATCCTTAAGTCAAAATTTGGCTAAGGTCGAGGTTTCAATAATTATGGTAAACTTTTCTTTTTTAAAAATAATTCTCAGTGATGATCATGAACATAGCTTCCTATATTTACAAATATTTGGGGAATCATTCAATGTTATTAACTGCATCAATTCCACTTAGTGATGTCACAAACATAGAAAACTTCCTATTCTTGAATAAATTTTTCATTTAAAAAAATTATTTGATCATGTATCCTACTATTACACTTTATGGCTTTAGAGTAATATAGATTTATATCAATTGACCACGTTTAAATCAACGTACTTTAAATTCAAGTTAATAAATATTTTTTTCTACCAATCCAGTGCAAAAACAACCATGGCATGTAACAACACCATAAAAACCTCACAACAGATAGTGTGTTGTCTCTCTAAGATGTGAGGAACAAATTCATATTAACCCTTAAAACCCTTCTATATCAATTTAAAATTCTCTTTCTTTTCCCTCCTTTCAAAGGGAGGATAAAACTATTATATATTATAAAATTATACTCTATATTGTATAAACATGTTATAGTTTTATAATTGTGGATGGATTCATAAACCCCTTTAAGGGGATTGTTGAATTCATCATCTACCTAAATTTTAACATCACAAATGGATTTAAAGACACCCTTAATGGGGTCTCTAAATTTTAGTATTATAGATGGTTTCAAAGACCTCTTTGTCTCTAAATTTTAGCATTGCATATGGATTTAGAGACACCTTTAAAGGGGTCATTGAATCCATCTACAGTGTTAAAAATTATTGAAATGTAACACTTTAGTATTTTAATTGCAATTTTCCATTTCGTGAGTGACACAATTAAAAATGAATAGCATAAATGAAAAATTCATATACTTGTTGTACTTGTGAGTTGGTCATATTTTTATTCTTGGACTATATTAGTCTCTTATGTTAATCAATTATTTTATTTTGTCACTAATAATCTAATCATACATTAGTCATAGACTAAATTATTCATTTAAGTTAGTCACTTTTAGTTAGGTCACTTATTATCTATTTGTATATTTTAACCCTATACTAAATTCATCATTTAAGTTAGTCGTTTTTAGTTGGGTCACTTAAAATTGCTCAAATTTAGTAGTAACTCAATTAAAATAATTGTGGTGACTAACTTTTTTAGTGGCGTAGGCACTAATCTTTCATTTTTTACTAGTTATCATATAAAAAAAAATTGTCGTTTTCTCTAGGATATATTTCCACATATATATTTTGTTTAACTCTCTAAGGTGATTGGTGTATTGTTTAATGATTAAAAGTTTAAAATATTTTTTAAATTGTACTAGAGTAATAAAACCCCCTTTATGAGTATAACTTATAAAACCAAAAATTGGTATCATAGTAAGTTCCTTCATGAAAAAACTAACCGCTTGAAGGTAGATATTAACGGAATCAATTGCTAAAAACGATGGGTCCCTATCAAGTAGAGTTCCATTATTCGATTAGATAAATTATATGTCTTTGAATGTATGAATTTTTTCTTAATTAGCGACTCATTATGTTTATGTTTGGGTCTCTGTTGAATATGTTAGGGTCATGTAATCTACGGGATCTCAAGGTGATTGAATATTTCACATTTGAAAATTTCATATTGTACATGATTTTCAATATTTAAAAATATATATATGAAAAAAGGGAAAAGAAAAGAGGGTACATTGAAAAAAAATAGAAAAAATAAAAGAAAGAAAACCCCGAAAAAAGAATAATACTGAAAGTTCTACAAATCAAAATGCCACTATTGATTAGATTAGTTTTCTCAATTCATACATTCTAAGCATGAGTTTGAAATTAATATTTCAAACTTTGGTTGCAAACCCTTTCATATACCTTTGAATTGGATGTGCAATATTTTAAATCTCTGACTTAAAACTTTATAAATAAATCAAACTTCATATATCAGAAGTTTTTGCTCAGAACCTATGCCCAGGCTACCTGCTTTCTTTCAATCCCTACATAAAATTTCAATTTTAGTTCTAGCCCAAATAATTTTAAATCTGGGAAATTTCTAATTTTCATGCGCAACCCACATTCTCCTTATTCTTGTGCATATAAACATGCATCTCCATTTTCTTTCCCCAATAACTCTCAATCAGTCTTAAGGCGCTCGGCCCCTTATCAAAAGCACCTCATTTTAATCGATACAACCTTGTATACAAAGCGGATCCTTCAACAATACTTTATGGTTATAAACCATAGTCATTTACCCATTTCGTGGGTTATTTTAATATATCGGATTCAAAGCCATGACCAACAGCACTACCAAACCTTGCAACTCTTATGCATATAAATTCTATAAGCGGAAACTTTGATTTGCCACCAAGTCTATGGTTATGAAACCATAGTTTAAAACCCATCAGATGGCCTTCAAATTAATGTTCGAATGAAAATTTAAACCCAAAGTCGATCTTGTTTACACTCGCCTCAGGAGAGTCCAACCCAATATGCGGACTTTATAGAAATTCAATATAACAATGATCATGGCTTATCGCATACCTATGTGCTTGTGGCTTTATCATTACACGTCCAACCTAAGATTTAATACATATTATGCCCTTAATTCAATGTTATGAAACCTCCGGGCCCACAGCATATCACTTCATATCTTCGCACATAACTAAAATGTGCCCAGTGTATAAATCATTTCTATGAGGTTCAACTTTACCTATAATATATATACCAACACATATATACCCCAAAATTCCGATACATAATTGGGTCCCACAACATCCGACTTACCTTGCTATTAATCTCTACGTAGGTTGACGATGCGACCAGTGTTGATCTCCAGCACCACTCAATCGAACAAATATCGCGCATATCGCATTTTTTCAAACTCTGAACGTTAACCCTCAAGAAAAACGTGAAACCCGCGCTTTTTCAATACCACCTCTACCCTACATGTCATCTAGAGACACTTATCGTGTTTTTTTGGAAAAATAAACTTACCATTTTTTTGTTTGCGCGAGACCGTTGGTTTAACTCCTTAAAACCGCCATTACTGTTTACAAATCAAGGTTTCGCTTCTTTTCATAATTTCGCCTTCCTTTAACGCCTTCACTGGTTATTAGTCTCTCCTATACACTTTGACTTCACGATTCATTCGAAATCCATCTTGCAACTGACTTTTTTCGAATTCTTTCACTCAGTATGACTGTCCACCAATACCATCACTATTTGACAACTTTCTAACACTCGGAATTCATCATTTGTTGTGCTTCGTCTCCGTTTCATTCATTCAGCTCCCCTTACACTGCATACTCTCACTCCTTTGTTCACGGTGATGCTTGTCCATGATTCCATCATGCTTCACATCAAAGTTCCACCTCAAACTCTCTACGTGACATTTCTCCACTTAATAATCTTCCGATTCATACTTCCTCTGCACCTTGGCTATCTGAATTTTTCTAATCGGTTTCTATTAGATTAAAGCCTTCAAATGACTTCAGATTTCCAATCTCCCTTCGCTGTTCATTACACAGTGGAGCGTGTAATCAACCTATCCCACTGAATGTTGTATGCAACTTTCTCATAAGAATGGGTATCGAATTATGTAAATCGAACCCAATAGTTTCATACATAGATTGTTATCAATATTGAATGAATTCCTGAGGGGATTTAAAGCCCCTTGACACAGAGAGTAATAACTCGACTTCTTCCACAATATAATAACTCAAGGATTCAAAAGAAATTGAACCTTCTTTCAATTCAATGTATAATACATCCAACTAGTCATCTATGAATTGAGACAGATAATAATCCTTCACTGAATCGATCCTTTCAGTGATCAATTCATCCAAATTACAATTCAAACTGAAATATATAGAGCATCATACACAGGTCAATCTGACTCTGAATTTCTCCATATAATTAAAACTAAATTAATTACAAAACTTACTTCCTCTTGTGGTCTGATCTTCGATTTTATGGCCCTTATATTCTCACACTCTGCCTCTGAGAAGTCTCTGAACAGTTCCAAAAAGTTCTTTGTTGCCTCTGCTACTTCTGTTATTTTTCTTCTCTCTTTGCTACCTCTGCTACCTCTCTGCTTCTTTTCTGCCTCTGCTTCTGGTCTTCTAATTTTCCTTATTACTGGTTCAGGTGTTGCTCCTTTGCCATCTCCTTTGGCATCAATGACAACATTTCCAACGGTATCCCCCTTTGGCATTGATGGCAACACATCCACCAATAATCCAATGCTTCCTCCAAGTCTCCCTCTGCTTGCCTTTTAGAAGACCCCTTCTTCTGTTACTTGCTTTTCCTCCCCCTTTGACATCAATGGCAAAGGGTTGCACATTTCTCAATGTAGATTCTATCTTTGCATTTCTTTTCTCTGAGTTGTGTTTACGCCTCTAGAATGGTGTACAAGAGTTCTTGAGAGAACACTTTGAGGATTATTGAAGTTTAATATACACTGTAAATTGATACAATCCCAAAGCACACACTCCTTTCACTTGTATAACGCTGAAATGAAGATAATGATACTTCATAGAACACATTGTACTAGCCTTATCTAATCAGAGATGCATGATTGGATCAAAACTAAAATACTGAGAAGGCTTCAAATATACTTCAGTCTCTAGTATTATCTTCATCATAAATCCCTATCTGTTGAGGAAGATTGTAGATGGAATATGTCTTCTTCTGCAATACACATCTGCAGTACAACACCTGTTCAATTATGCCAGTATATATTTTATAGTTGTGGGTCACCTTTCCTGCATGTTGGTGGTGATGTGAGCTAGAATGTTGTTAAGGATATTACACTTAATATCTAAACGGTTCTTGTTACTGATGAGATGAATGAGTCAAGTCAGTGTTTATAGCTTATTGTGAGATTAGATGTTATCTTTCAATCTAAGAGACCAAATGACTTTACTGCTTGTAGAATGTACTTCAAAAACAAACCCTTGAGGCTAGATACACTCACTGTATTGGTCAATCTCACTTATCAATCATGCAATTTCCTTTATGGCATAAGAGGTATGTATGTCAACGTTCAATCTCTCTTTAAAGGTGAATTACCAGCAAATACTTTATGCTGAAGTAGGATTTTGATGATTTAATAAAATACTTTTGAGCTTGAAATGGTAATCACAACTAGTCCTTCATGCTTCAGATGCTATAACTATTCTATCATGATGATTTCCAATAAAAGCATCTTCAAGTTGTTTAATTGATATCTCAGCCACCAGACTTCGCACAGTTTATGAATAATCTTAAGAAAGAGGCCTTGAAGATATATGTACTGACTTCAGGAAGGCATGCAATTATATATAGGCATAGATATTGCTTCAATGCTCAATATAATGTTGCAAGTGTAAACCAAAATACTGATCCTTTAGCTCTGTTATTTACCTTTTGAAGCTTGAATAATGCAGATAACGCTGGGATACTATCTTGATCTTCTTTTTCCTTAATCCTTTGATCCTGAGGAATTGTACCATACCACTGCTCCACTTGGTATACTGTTGATATGCATGCTACTTGTACCAAATACCAATTTATACTCCTTTCACTTCAGCTCACACATGAACCCATAGTTAAGACAACCTTCATGATTTCTACTATTGAGCTTTTCACTGTTCACACCAACAATCATCAATATGCTGAATCTTATATTGTCATTATTAACCATTTTCTTATTCTGTCATTCTGTTCAAAGGAATTTCACTCCATTTTCTTTTCTAGGACTGCTCCAGAACCATTGCTGCTTTATATAAAAATCAAATTTTCTAACATAATGATCTTCAGGAAAACATCTTCAATTTATTTTCTTGGACTCTGCATGGGCAGATCACTCAGAGATTTATCACTAACTTAACTATATTCCTCCAAGGTAACTTTTCATAGATGAATGATGTACTGACATAAAGATTAATAGGCTCTTCTCTTAATCATCCTTCTTAATGTGATTCATTGTTAATTCTAGCAGCATGATGCAGCATGTGATCATCACTTTATGTGTTTATGTCTTCTTAGCTTACATGTTCATGGTTGATGCTCTCTCTACCACCAAGGGTTCTTTCTCTCTTCTCTTCTTCCATAAATCTGTCAGTTATATAATATTTTAGATAATCTAATTCCTCTATAGTTCTCTGTTAGAGGAATTTCCTTTCCCTTCCTGATCTCATAGCTGCTCTCATTTCATAGAGCTCTTCTTAGAATACTTTTTTGGGAACTATGTATGAACTGCTCTCCCCCTGGTATGTTGCTTCATATTTATCACTAGTTGGATATTTTCTTTACTTCCTAGAGCGGCTCCCCCTGAGATTATGATAGATTCATTATGTTATTGAGTTAACAGGCTCCCCCTTTCTCTTTTCTTTCCATACATTATTGGGATTCTTAATAATGTCTACACTTATTTTTGATTCATAGATTTGATTGATTTGATTAGATTCCATCATCTGTCTAGAGATATTTAATGCATATGGTAGTTTACAGTCTTTTTCTTTGTGACCAAGCTTGAGGCATACATAACATCTTATTTTACCAAGGTACATTTGATCTGATGTATAATACTTTGATCCTATTTTTGAACACAATTTACATTCAACATATTTATGTCCAAAATTATTGCATGCATAACAATAGCCATGGAAATGATTTGTGTACCAGCGGAGGGTGTCTTTTCCATTTTCTTGCTTGAGGGGTTCTTCTCTTTTGCTGCATTCTTTGCTGGTTGGACTAGACTTTCTTTTCCTTACAATATGCTGCAATATGTCCAGGTTTGTGGCAAGAAAAACAAGTGATACTTCCCATAGGAGGAAATAACCTTCTTTGACATCTTCCAAATTTATTCAATTCATCCTCAAGAGCGTAGGAACCTTTAGCAGCAGATTGTTTCATCCTCTCATTCTCTGTCCTTTCATGTATTTTCTTGTTTCTGTTTGTTTCTCTGCAAATAATTTTCTTGTTGGCTTCTACTTCTGTAGGAATCTGCTGAGGTACTTCACTGTCCTTTACAGCTTTTACAAAAATGACATTCCTATTATCTTCAACCTTGGACTTACTGGTTTCTCCTTAATATCCTATCCCAGCCTTTATGAGAGGTGACCTTTGAGCCTTTAGAATCTGGTCCAACTGTCCAGAGCTTTTAATTTGAGGAGTATTCATTAATAATTCTCTTTGGGCCTTTTCTAATTTCTTTCTCAGGCTCACTACTTCTTCTTCCAATTTCTCACATTCCAGACTTTTCTCTCTCAATTGTTGCAGTAGAGTGTCTTCTACTTTCCTTGCTTCTTCAAGTTGCGTCTTTAGGTCAACAATTTCCTTCTTATCTTCATATTCTCTCTCATCACATATTTGAACCAATGTCTTCAAGTCTTTTTTTTCATTCTTCAATATTTCTATTTTAGTCAAGGCTGTGTCAAGTTTGGATTTTTCCTCAACTGTAATTTCTTCATGGTTATTACTTCCATTCACACCAGCAGATACCTCATTTGATTGATCTTTTTCCTTTTGACATAAATTTTTCTTCTTCTTGATTCTCTTTTCCTTCTTGACAATGCTGCCACTAGTGTCTACTTCATGCATGAAATGCAATCTATCGCAGATTTATTTTTCAGAGGTTAAATCCATTATTAACTCAAGATCCTTGTTATGAAGACTGTTGTATATCACACATTTTTCCTTGGCATTCCTCTGTTGTTCTTGCACCGAGGGAGATTCTGTGCAGTAACCATCACATAAAAGTTTCCATACATTGGGTTCATTAGCCATTAACTCTGTTTTAACCTTATCCCTCCATTCAGGAAAGTTTGTTGTACTTAACACAGGTACATTTTGATAGTCCATGACTCAACCAGATCTCCTTCAAGATATTAGGCTTACACCAAAGGAACCAACTCTGATACCAATTGTTGAACCCTTAGTTAAACTGAGAGGGGGGGGTGAATCAGTTTAACACATTCATGGACTTTTAAAAATTTTCATTAAACTTTATTAACACCTTCATTTCATGATAAACTTAATATGTGGGAAATCTTAATTTGTGAGCAGCAAGTATTAAGTAGATTAGATAATGTAACAACAGTCTTAATATGTGAGCAGCAAGTATTAAGAAAATTAGATATACCAAATCAACACATAGACATCATGCACATAGACAGAAAATATAAGTGCAAACCCATAAAGGGAGAAAAACACATCTTATTATTGTTGTGATGCAAAGGCAAGCTCCAACTCCCTCTCACCACTGATTTTCTGCAGGCTCCAACCTACAGGAGGATCCTACCTCAATTATGCAAGCTACAACTTGCAAGGAAGCTCCAACTCTCAACTATTTTCTGCAGGCTCCAACCTATAGGAGGCTCCTACCTCAGCCAGCTACAACTGACTTCTATCAAGTTAAAACTTGATATGGAAGCACCAAATTCCTCTATTCTCTGCAGGCTACAAACTACAGGAGGCTCCTACCCCAATCAGCTACAACTGACATCTATCAAGCTACAAATTGATAGGGAAGCTCAAACTTCCTCACTCTTTCATAAAAACACTTGCTGATTTTCCTGGATATCAGCTCTGTTATATACCTTATTCACTGCTGTGCACCAACCTTCATATCTTCCATGCATCATCTCTGCATTTTCTCATATTATCTATCAGCTCCTCCTTCTTCTTTGCCTCATTGCTTCATTTCTGCATTCTCTAACCTCTCTGCATCATTTCTACATTATCTAACCTATTGCAGCCTTCTTATATTCTTTTGCTCTCTTCCATTCTACAGCTTTCTCACAATCTTCAACTCTCTTCAATTCTGATGCACACTCTCTTTTTCTCTCTCTGTTTTCATAGCTTTCTACCCATGGATATTACCTGTTTTATAGAAAATAACTTCATGGCTATTTGCATTCTACAAGGAATTCGAAATGATCAGTCATGACTCTTTGACTTCTGCCTTCTCATTTCTTTGTCCAACTCATTCAGAGGAATATAGCAATTTGTACTAATTTCAGTTTTACAATGGAGTTTTGTTTTCCTGCCGAAGACTTGCCAATGCATCACAAACAATATAAAATCAATTAAAACACTTACATTCACATTTTCAGTTACATACATCAATTTCACTCAGCCCTTTTTCCTGCCCTTGGCTTGCTAGATTTGTATTTTCTGCTATTGTCAAGTAATTTTTCTGCATATCTCTGTTGTTCACTGCAATTGTGTATCAGCTGCAAACATAAATTCTTTACAACCATGTACCCCTACTTTTCTTCAAATCTAGTAGTTTAAATTAATGTTGTAGCTTTTCCATCAAGGATCAAGATCTTTGTTATAGCTCAACAATGTAGTTTCATTTAATTGGAAATGCTCAAATTGGAAAACTTAGTTTTGGAAGCCCACCCTTAATGCATTGTGAAAAAGTAATCAACCCAATTTCAATCCAGCAACTCTAATGTGGAATTAGCTCTTCATTTTATGTGCTCTGGTCAAAAATCCACTTTATGAGTTTGAAATTAATATTTCAAACTTTGGTTGCAAACCCTTTCATATACCTTTGAATTGGATGTGAAATATTTTAAATCTCTGATTTAAAACTTTATAAATAAATGGAACTACATATATCAGAATTTTTTTCTCAGAAATTATGCTTGGGCTACCTACTTTCTCTCAATCCCTATATAAAATTTCAATTTCAATTCTAGCCCAAATAATTTTAAATCTAGGCAATTTCTAATTTTCATGCGCAACCCACATTCTCCTTATTCTTGTGCATATAAACATGCATCTCCATTTTCTTGCCCCAATAACTCTCAATCAGTCTTAAGGCGCTCGGCCCCTTATCAAAAACACCTCATTTTAATCGATACAACCTTGTATATGAAGTGGATCCTTCAACAATACTTTATGGTTCTAAACCATAGTCTTTTACCCATTTCGTGGGTTATTTTAATATATCGGATTCAAAGCCATGACCAACAACACTACCAAACCTTGCAACTCTTATGCATATAAATTTCTATAAGCGGAAACTTTGATTTTCCACCAAGTCTATGGTTATGAAACCATAGTTTAAAACCCATCGGATGGCCTTCAAATTAATGTTCGAATAAACATTTAAGGCCAAAGTCGATCTCGTTTACACTCACCTCAGGAGAGTCCAACCCAATATGCGGACTTTATAGAAACTCAATATAACAATGATCACAGCTTATCGCATACCAATGTTCTTGCGGCTTTATCGTTACACGTCCAACCTAATATTTAATACATATTATGCCCTTAATTCAATGTTATGAAACCTCCGGGCCCACAACATATCACTTCATATCTTCGCACATAACTATAATGTGCCCAGCATATAACTCAGTTCTACGAGGTTTGGCTTTACCTATAATATATACCAACACATATATACCCCAAAAGTCCGATACATAATTGGGTCCCACAACATCCAACTTACCTTGCTATTAATCTCTGCGTAGGTTTATGATGCGACCAACGTTGATCTCCAGCACCACTCAATCGAACGGATATCACGTATGTCACGTTTTTTCAAACTCTGAACATTAACCCTCAAGAAAAACGTGAAACTCGCGGTTTTTCAATACCACCTCTACCCTACATCTCACACAGAGATGATTATCGCATTTTTTGGAAAAATCAACTTACCATTTTTTTGTTTGTGCGAGACTGCTGGTTTAACTCCTAAAAACCGCCATTACTGTTTACAAATCAAGGTTTCTCTTCTTTGTATAATTCCACCTTCCTTTAACACCTTCACTGGTTATTAGTCTCTCCTATACACTTTGACTTCATGACTCATTAGAAATCCGCCTTGCAACTGAATTTTTTCGAATTCCTTCGCTCAGTATGGCTGTCCGCCAATACCATCGTTGTTTGACAACTTTCTAACACTCGGCATTCATCATCTGTTGTGCTTCATCTCTGTTTCATTCATTCGGCTCCCTTTACACTGCATACTCTCACTCCTTTTTTCGTGGTGATGCTTTTCCATGATTCCATCATGCTTCACATCAAAGTTCCACCTCTAACTCTCTACTTGACATTTCTGCACTTAAAAATCTTCCTATTCATACTTCCTCTGTGCCTTGGCTATCCAACTTTTTCTACTCAGTTTCTATTAGAGTAAAGCCCTCAAATGACTTCAGATTTCCAATATCCCTACGTTGTTCATTACATAGTGGAGCATGTAATCAACCTATCCCATTGAATGCTATATGCGACTTTCTCACAAGAATGGGTATCGAATTATGTAAATCGAACCCAATAGTTTCATACATAGATTGTTATCAATATCAAATGAATTCCTGAGGGGATTTAAAGCCCCTTCACATAGGGAGTAATAACTCGACTTCTTCCACAATATAATAACTCAAGGATTCAAAATAAATCAAACCTTCTTTCGATTCAGTGTAGAATACATCCAACTAGTCATATATGAATTGAGACAGATAATTAATCCTTCACTGAATTGATCCTTTCAGTGATTGATTCATCCAAATTACAATTCAAACTAAAATATACAGAGCATCATACACAGGTCAATCTGACTCTGAATTTCTCCATATAATTAAAACTAAATTAATTACAAAACTTAATTCATCTTGTGGCCTGATTTTTGATTTGATGGCCCTTCTATTCTCACACTTTGCCTCTGAACAGTCTCTGAACAGTTTCGAACAATTCTTTGTTGCCTCTGCTACTTCTACTATTTTTCTTCTCTCTTTGCTGCCTCTGCTACCTCTTTGCTTCTTTTCTGCCTCTGCTTATTGTCTTCTACTTTGCCTTATTGCTGGTTCTGGTGCTGCTCCTTTTCTATCTCCTTTGCCATCAATAACAACATTTCCAACAGTCTCCCCCTTTGGCATTGATGGCAACGCATCCACCAATAATCCAATACTTCCTCCAAGTCTTCCTCTTCTTTCCTTTTAGAAGACCCTTTCTTCTATTACTTTCTTTTCCTCCCCCTTTGACATCAATGGCAAAGGGTTGCACATTTCTTAGTGTAGATTCTATCTTTTCATTTCTTTTCTTTGAGTTGTGTTTAGGCCTCCTGACTGGTGTACAAGAGTTTTTGAGAGAATGCTTTGAGGATTATTGAAGTTGAATATAAACTGTAAATTGGTACAATCCCAAAGCACAGACTCCTTTCACTTGTATAACGCTAAAATGAAGATAATGACACTTCATAGAACACATTGTAATAGCCTTATCTAATCAAAGATGCATGATTGGATCAAAACTAAAATACTGAGAAGGCTTCAAATGTACTTCATTCTCTTGTATTATTTTCATCAGAAATCCCTATCTGTTGAGGAAGATTGTAGATGGAATATGTCTTCTTCTACAATACACATCTGCAGTACAACACCTATTCAATTATGCCAATATATCTTTTATAGTTGTGGTTCACCTTTCCTTTCTGTTGGTGGTGATGTGAGTTAGAATGCTGTTAAGGATATTACACTTAATAGCTGAATGGTTATTGTTACTGATGATATCAATTAGCCATGTCATGGTTTACAACTTATTGTGAGATTAGATGTTATCTTTCAATCTAAGAGACCAAATGACTTTACTGTTTG
Organism: Pinus albicaulis; assembly: GCA_034641835.2. Taxonomy (NCBI): domain Eukaryota; kingdom Viridiplantae; phylum Streptophyta; class Pinopsida; order Pinales; family Pinaceae; genus Pinus; species Pinus albicaulis. Next base: position 1,462,210,175 of record CM076578.1, on the reverse strand, counting down.
TACAATGTACGTCCATAACAAATCCTTGAGGCTAGATACACTCACTGTATTGGTCAGTCTCACTTATCAATCATGCAATTTCCTTTATGGCATAAGGGGTATGTATGTCAATGGTCAATCTCTATTTAAAGGTGAATTACCGGAAAATCCTTTATGCTAAAGTATGATTGTGATGATTTAATAAAAGACCTTTGAGCTTCAAATGGTAATCACAACTAGTCCTTCATGATTCAGATACTATAACTATTATTTCATGATGATTTCCAATAAAAGCATCTTCAAGTTGTTTAATTGATATCTCAGCCACCAGACTTCACACAGTTTATGAATAATATTAAGAAAGAGGCCTTGAAGATATATGTACTGAATTCAGGAAGGCATGCAATTATATATAGACATAGATACTGCTTCAATGCTCAATATAATGTTTCAAGTTTAAACCAAAATAATGATCCTTTAGCTCTGTTATTGACCTTTTCAAGCTTGAATAATGCAGATAATGCTAGGATACTATCTTGCTGTTATTTTTCCTTAATCCTTTGATCCTGAGGACCTGTACCATACCAATGCTTCACTTGGTATACTATTGATAGGCATGCTACTTGTACCAAATACCAATTTATACTCCTTTCACTTCAGTTCACACATGAACCCATAGTTAAGACAACCTTCATGATTTCTACTATTGAGCTTTCCACTGTTCACACCAACAATCATCAATATGTTGAATCTGATCTTGTCATTATTAACCATTTTCTTATTCTCTCATTTTCTTTCTAGGACTGCTCCAAAACCATTGCTGCTTTATATACAAATCAATTGTTCTAACATAATGATCTTCAGGAAGACATCTTCAATTTGTTTTCTTGGACTCTGCATGGGCAGATCACTCAGAGATTTATCACTAACTGAATTGCATTCCTCCAAGGGAAATTTTCATAGATGAATGATGTACTGACATAAAGATTGATAGGCTCTTCTCTTACTCATCCTTCTTAATGTGATTCATTTTTAATTCTAGTAGTATGACGCACAATGTGATCATCAATTTATGTGCTAATGTCTTCTTAGCTTACATGTTCATGGATGATGTTCTCTCTACCACCAAGGCTTCTTATTGTCTTCTCTTCTTCCATCAATCTGTCAGTTATTTAATATTTCAGATAATCTACTTCCTCTGTAGTTCTCTGTTAGAGGAATTTCCTTTCCCTTCCTGATCTCATAGCTGCTCTCATTTCATGGAGCTCTTCTTAGACTACTTTTTTGGGAAATATGTGTGAACTGCTCTCCCCCTAGGATGTTGCTTCATATTTATCACTGGTTGGATATTTTCTTTTCTTCCTAGAGCAACTCCCCTTGAGATTATGATAGATTCATTATGTTATTGAGTTAACAGGATCCCCCTTTCTCTTTTCTTTCCATACTTTATTGGGATTCTTCATAATGTTTACACTTCTTTTTGATTCATAGCTTTGATTGATTTGATTAGATTCCATCATCTGTCTAGAGCTCTTTAATGCATATGGTAGTTTACATTATTTTTCTTTGTGACCAAGCTTGAGGCATACATAACATCTTATTTTACCAAGGTACATTTGAGCTAATGTATAATACTTTGATCCTCTTTTTGAACAAAATTTACATTCAACATATTTATGTCCAAAATTATTGCATCCATAACAGTAGCCATGGAAATGATTTTTGTACCTGGTGAAAGATTGTCCTTTCCATTTGCTTTCTTGAGGGATTCTTCTCTTTTCCTACATCCTTTGCTGGTTGGACTAGATTTTCTTTGTCTTACAATATGCTGCAATATGTCCGGGTTTGTGGTAGGAAAAACAAGTGATACTTCCCATAGGATGAAATAACCTTCTTTGACATCTTCCAAATTTATTCAATTCATCCTCAGGAGCATATGAGCCTTTAGCAGCTAATTGTTTCATCCTCTCATTCTTTGTCCTTTCATGTAGCTGCTTGTTTCTCTTTGTTTCTCTGCAAATCATGTTCTTGCTAGCTTCTACTTCTATAGGAATATTCTGAGCTGCTTCACTGTCCTTTACAACTTTTAAAAAAATGACTTTCTTGTTATCTTCAACCTTGGACTTACTGGTTTCTCCTTCATATCTTATCCCAGCCTTTATGAGAGGTGACCTTTGAGCCTTTAGAATCTGGTCCAATTTTCCAGAGCTTTTCATTTGAGGAGTATTCATTAGTAATTCTCTTTGGGCCTTTTCTAATTTATTTCTCAGACTCACTACTTCTTCTTCCAATTTCTCACATTCCAGTCTTTTCTCTCTAATTTGTTGCAGTGGAGTGTCTTCTACTTTCCTTTCTTCTTCAAGTTTTGTCTTCAGGTCAACAATTTCTTTCTTATCTTCATATTCTCTCTCATCACATATTTGAACCAATGTCTTCAGGTCTTTATTTTCATTCTTCAATCTTTCTATTTCAGTCAAGGCTATGTCAAGTTTGGCTTTTTCCTCAACTATAATTTCTTCATCGTTCTTACTTCCATTCACACCAGGAGGTACCTCATTTGATTGATCTTTTTCCTTTTGACATAAATTTTTCTTCTTCTTGATTCTGTTTTCCTTCTTGACAATGCTGCCACTAGTGTCTACTTCATGCATGAAATACAATCTATCCCAGATTTCCTTTTCAAAGGTTAAATCCATTATTCACTCAAGATCCTTGTTATGAAGACTGTTGTATATCACACATTTTGCCTTGGCATTCCTCTATTGTTCTTGCACCAAGGGAGAGTCTGTGCAGTAACCATCACATACAAGTTTCCATACCTCAGGTTCATTGGCCATTAACTCTGTTTTAACCTTATCTCTCCATTCAGGAAAGTTTGTTGTACTTAATAGAGGTACATTTTGATATTCCATGACTCAACCAGATCTCCTTCAAGCTATTAGGCTTACACCAAAGGAACCAAATCCGATACCAATTGTTGAACCCTTAGTTAAATTGAGAGGGGGGGGGGGCAGTGAATCAGTTTAACACATTCATGGACTTTTAAAATTTTTCATTAAACTTTATTAACACCTTCATTTCATGATCAACTTAATATGTGCGCAATCTTAATTTGTGAGCAACAAGTATTAAGAAAATTAGATAATGTAACAACATCTTAATATGTGAGCAGCAAATATTAAGCATATTAGATATACCAAATCAACACATAGACATCATGCACATAGACAGCAGATATAAGTGGAAACCCATAAAGGGATAAAACCACATCTTATTATTGTTGTGATGCAAAGGCGAGCTCCAACTCCCTCTCACCACTGATTTTCTATAGGATCCAACCTACAGGAGGCTCCTACCTCAATTCTGCAAGCTAAAACTTACAAGGAAGCTCCAACTCCCAACTATTTTTTGCAGGCTTCAACATACAGGAGGCTCCTACCTCAGCCAGCTACAACTGAATTATATCAAGCTACAACTTGATATGGAAGCACCAACTTCCTCTATTTTTTTCTGGCTACAACCTACAAGAGGCTCCTGCCACAGTCAGCTACAACTGACATATATCAAGATACAACTTGATAGGGAAGCTCCAACTTCCTCACTCTTTCATAAAAAAACTTGTTAATTTATTTAGATATCAGCTCTGTTCTGTACCTTCTTCACTGTTGTGCACCAGCCTTCATATCTTCCCTCCATCATCTCTACATTTTCTCAGATTCTCTATCAACTCCTCCTTCTTCTCTGCCTCACTGCTTCATTTCTACATTCTCTAACCTCTGTGCATCATTTCTACATTCTCTAACCTCTCTGCATCAATTCTGCATTCTCTAAACTCTTGCAACTTCCTTATATTCTTCTGCTCTCTTCCATTCTGTAGCTTTCTCACAATCTTCAACTCTCTTTAATTCTGCTGCACACTCTCTTTTTCTCTCTCTCTATGTTTTTGTAGCTTTCTACCCATGGATATTACTTGTTTTTTAGAAAATAACTTCATGGTTGTTTGCATTCTACAGGGAATTCGAAATGATCAGTCATGACTCTTTGACTTCTACCTTCTCATTTCTTTGTCCAGCTCATTCAAAGGAATATATCAATTTGTACTAATTTCAGTTTTACAGTGGAGTTTTGTTTTCCTACAGGATACTTGCCAATGCATCACAAACAATATAAAATCAATTAAAAAATTTATATTCACATTTTCAGTTACATACATCAATTTCACTCAGCCCTTTTTCGGGCCCTTGGCTTGCTGGATTTCTCTTTTCTGCTACTGTCAAGTAACTGTTCTACATATCTCTGTTGTTCACTACAATTGTGTATCAGCTGCAAACATAACTGCTTTACAAGCATGTACCCCTGCTTTTCTTCAAATCTGGTAGTTTAAATTAATGTTTTAGCTTTTCCATCAAGGATCAAGATCTCTATTATAGCTCAACAATGAAGTTTCATTTAATTGGAAATGCTCAAATTGGAAAACTTAGTTTTGGAAGCCCACCTTTAATGCACTGTGAAAAAATAATCAACCCAATTTCAATCCAGCAACTATAATGTGGAAGTAGCTCTTCATTTTATGCGCCCTAGTCAAAAATCCACTTTATGAGTTTGAAATTAATATTTCAAACTTTGGTTGCAAACCCGTTCATATACCTTTCAATTGGATGCGCAATATTTTAAATTTCTGATTTAAAACTTTATAAATAAATCAAACTCCATATATCAGAATTTTTTGCTCAGAACCTATGCCCGGGCTACCTGCTTTCTCTCAATCCCTATATAAAATTTCAATTTCAGTTCTAGCGCAAATAATTTTAAATCTGGGAAATTTCTAATTTTCATGCAGAACCCACATTCTCCTTATTCTTGTGCATATAAACATGCATCTCCATTTTCTTGCCCCAATAACTCTCAATCAGTTTTAAGGCACATGGCCCCTTATCAAAAGCACCTCATTTTAATCGATACAACCTTGTATACGAAGCGGATCCTTCAACAATACTTTATGGTTATAAACCATAGTCTTTTACGCATTTAGTGGGTTATTTTAATATATCGGATTCAAATCCATGACCAACAACACTACCAAACCTTGCAACTCTTATGCATATAAATTTCTATAAGCGGAAACTTTGATTTTCCACCAAGACTATGGTTATGAAACCATAGTTTAAAACCCATCAGATGGCCTTCAAATTAATGTTCGAATAAACATTTAAACCCAAAGTCGATCTCCTTTACACTCGCCTCAGGATTTTCCAACCCAATATGCGGACTTTATAGAAACTCAATATAACAATGATCACGGCTTATCGCATACATATGTGCTTGCGGCGTTATCGTTACCGTCCAACCTAAGGTTTAATACATATTATTCCCTTAATTCAACGTTATGAAACCTCTGGGCCCACAGCATATCACTTCATATCTTCGCACATAAATATAATGTGTCCAACGTATAACTCATTTCTACGAGGTTCGGCTTTACCTATAATATATATACCAACATATATATACCCCAAAAGTCCGATACATAATTAGGTCCCACAACATCCAACTTACCTTGCTATTAATCTTTGCGTAGGTTGGCGATGCGACTAGCATTGATCTCCAGCACCACTCGATTGAACGGATATCGCGTATATGTCGTTTTTTCAAACTCTGAACGTTAACCCTCAAGAAAAAAGTGAAACTCGCAGTTTTTCAATACCACGTTTACCCTACATGTCAAGAAGAGAAGCTTATCGCATTTTTTGGCAAAATAAACTTACCATTTTTTTGTTTGCGCGAGAGTGCTGGTTTAACTCCTCAAAACCACCGTTACTATTTACAAATCAAGGTTCTTCTTCTTTGCATAATTCTGCCTTCCTTTAACGCCTTCACTGGTTATTATTCTCTCCTATACACTTTGACTTCATGAATCATTCGAAATCTGTCTTGCAACTGAATTTGTTCGAATTCCTTCACTCAGTATCACTGTCCGCTAATACCATCGTTGTTTGATAGCTTTCTAACACTCGGCATTCATCATCCATTGTGCTTCACCTCCGTTTCATTCATTCGGCTCCCCTTACACTGCATATTGTCACTCCTTTGTTCACGGTGATGCTTTTCCACAATTCTATCATGCTTCACATCAAAGTTCCACCTCTAACTCTCTACTCAACATTTCTCCACTTAACAATCTTCCAATTCATACTTCCTCTACGCCTTGGCTATCCAAATTTTTCTAATCGGTTTCTATTACAGTAAAGCCCTCAAATGACTTCAGATTTCCAATCTCCCTTCGTTGTTTATTACACAGTGGAGCATGTAATCAACCTATCACACTGAATGTTGTATGCGACTTTCTCACAAGAATGGGTATCGAATTATGTAAATCGAACCCAACAATTTCATACATAGATTGTTATCAATATCAAGTGAATTCCTTAGGGGATTTAAAGCCCTTTCACACAGGGAGTAATAACTCGACTTCTTCCACAATAAAATAACTCAAGGATTCAAAAGATATCGAACCTTCTTTCGATTCAGTGTAGAATACATCCAACTAGTCATCTATGAATTGAGACAGATAATTAATCCTTCACTGAATAGATCCTTTCAGTGATCGATTCATCCAAATTACAAGTCAAACTAAAATATACAGAGCATCATACATAGGTCAATCTGACTCTGAATTTCTCCATATAAGTAAAACTAAATTAATTACAAAACTTACTTCCTCTTTTGGCCTGATCTTCGATTTGATTTCCCTTCTATTCTCACACTCTGCCTCTGAACAGTCTCTGAATAGTTCCAAACAGTTATTTGTTGTCTCTACTACTTCTGCTATTTTTCTTCTCTCTTTGTTGCCTCTGCTACCTCTCTGCTGCTTTGTTGCCTTTGATTCTTGTCTTCTACTTTGCCTTATTGTTGGTTCAAGTGCTGCTCCTTTGCCATCTCCTTTGCCATCAATGACAACATTTCCAACAGTCTCCCCCTTTGGCATTGATGGAAACACATCCACCAATAATCCAATGCTTCCTCCAAGTCTTCCTCTGCTTGCCTTTATGAAGACCCTTTCTTCTGTTACTTGCTTTTCCTCCCTCTTTGACATCAATGGCAAAGGGTTGCACATTTCTTAATGTAGATTCTATATTTGCATTTCTTTTATCTGAGTTGTGTTTAGGCCTCTAGACTGGTGTACAAGAGTTGTTGAGAGAACACTTTGAAGATTATTGAAGTTGAATATACACTGTAAATTGATACAATCCCAAAGCACAGACTCCTTTCACTTGTATAACGCTGAAATGAAGATAATTCCACTTCATAGAACACATTGTACTAGCCTTATCTAATCATAGGTGCATGATCGGATCAAAACTAAAATATTGAGAAAGCTTAAAATATACTTCAGTCTCTAGTATTATCTTCATCAGAAATCCCTATCTGTTGAGGAAGATTGTAGATGGAATATGTCTTCTTCTGCAATACACATCTACAGTAAAACACCTATTCAATTATGCCAATATATCTTTTATAGCTGTGGTTCACCTTTCTTGCCTGTTGGTGGTGATGTGAGATAGAATGTTGTTAAGGATATTACACTTAATAGCTGAATGGTTCTTGTTACTGATGAGATCAATGAGCCAAGCCAGGGTTTACAAATTATTGTGAGATTAGATGTTATATTTCAATCTAAGAGACCAAATGACTTTACTGCTTGTATAATGTACTTCCAAAACAAACCCTTGAGGCTAGATACACTCACTGTATTGGTCACTCTCACTTATAAATCATGCAATTCGCTTTATGGCATAAGGGGTATGTATGTCAATGTTCAATCTCTCTTTAAAGGTGAATTACCAGCAAATCCTTTACGCTGAAGTAGGAATTTGATGACTTAATAAAAAAAAATTGAGCTTCAAATGGTAATCACAACCAGTCTTTCATGCTTCAGATACTATAACTATTATGCCATGATGATTTCCAATAAAAGCATCTTCAAGTTGTTTAATTGACATCTAAACCACCAGACTTCACACAGTTTATGAATAATCTTAAGAAAGAGGCCTTGAAGATATATGTACTGACTTCAGGAAGGCATGCAATTATATACAGACATAGATACTTCATCAATGCTCAATATAATGTTTCAAGTGTAATCCAAAATACTGATCCTTTAGCTCTGTTATTGACCTTTTCAAGCTTGAATAATGTAGATAACGTTGGGATACTATATTGATGTTCTTTTCCCTTAATCCTTTGATCCTGAGGACCTATACCATACCACTGCTCCACTTGGTATACTGTTGATAGGCATGCTACTTGTACCAAATACCAATTTATACTCCTTTCACTTCAGTTCACACATGAACCCATAGTTAAGACAACCTTCATGATTTCTACTATTGAGCTTTCCATTGTTCACACCAACAATCATCAATATGTTGAATCTGATATTGTCATTATTAACCATTTTCTTATTATGTCATTCTGTTCAAAGGAATGTCACTGCATTTTCTTTTCTAGGACTACTCCAAAACCATTGTTGCTTTATTTACAAATCAATTGCTCTAACATAATGATCTTTGAGAAGATATCTTCAATTTCTTTGCTTGGAATCTTCATGGGCAGATCAATCATAGATTTATCACTAACTTAACTTCATTCCTCCAAGGGAACTTTTCATAGATGAATGATGTACTAACATAAAGATGATAGGCTCTTCTCTTACTAATCCTTCTTAATGTGATTCATTGTTAATTCTAGCAGTATGATGCATAATGTGATCATCAATTTATGTGCTGATGTCTTCTTAGCTTACATGTTCATGGCTGATGTTCTCTCTACCACCAAGGCTTCTTACTATCTTCTCTTCTTCCATAAATCTTTCAGTTATTTAATATTTCAGATAATCTACTTCCTTTATAGTTCTCTGTTAGAGGAATTTCCTTTCCCTTCCTGATCTCATAGCTGCTCTCATTTCACGGAGCTCTTCTTAGACTACTTTTGTGGGAACTATGTATGAACTTCTCTCCCCCTGGGATTTTGCTTCATATTTATCACTGGTTGGATATTTTCTTTGCTTTCTAGAGCAATTCCCCCTGAGATTATGATATATTCATTATGTTATTGAGTTAACAGGCTCCCCCTTTCTCTTTTCTTTCCATACTTTATTGGGATTCTTCATAATGTCTGCACTTCTTTTTGATTCATAGCTTTGATTGATTTGATTAGATTCCATCATCTGTCTAGAGCTCTTTAATGCATATGGTAGTTTACAGTAGTTTTCTTTGTGACCAAGATTGAGGCATACATAACATATTATTTTACCAAGGTACATTTGAGCTGATGTATAATAATTTGATCCTTTTTTTTAACACAATTTACATTCAACATATTTATGTCCAAAATTACTGCATGCATAACAGTAGCCATGGAAATGATTTGTGTACCTGGTGAAAGATTGTCTTTTCCATTTTCTTGCTTGAGGATTTCTTCTCTTTTGCTACATCCTTTGCTGATTGGAATGGATTTGATTTGTCTTACAATATGTGGCAATATGTATGGGTTTGTGGTAGGAAAAACAAGTGATACTTCCCATAGGAGGAAAGAACCTTCTTTGACATCTTCCAAAATTATTCAATTCATCCTTAGGAGTTTATGAACCTTTATCAGTTGATTGTTTCATCCTCTCATTCTCCGTCCTTTCACGTAGCTACTTGTTTCTGTTTGTTTCTGCAAATCATGTTCTTGCTGGCTTCTACTTTTGTAGGAATTTGCTGAGCTGCTTCACTGTCCTTTACAAATTTTACAAAAATGACATTTATGTTATCTTCAACCTTGGACTTACTAGTTTCTCCTTCAAATCCTATCCCAAACTTTATGAGAAGTGACCTTTGAGCCTTTAGAATATGGTCCAACTGTCTAGATCTTTTCATTTGAGTATTCATTAATAATTATCTTTGGGACTTTTCTAATTTCTTTCTCAGGCTCACTACTTCTTCTTCCAATTTCTCACATTCCAGACTTATCTCTCACATTTTTTGCAGTAGAGTGTCTTCTACTTTCCTTGCTTCTTCAAGTTGTGTCTTCAGGTCAACAATTTCTTTCTTATCTTCATATTCTCTGTCATCACATATTTGAACCAATGTCTTCAGGTTTTTGTTTTCATTCTTCAATCTTTCTATTTCATTCAAGGATGTGTTAAGCTTGTATCTTTCCTCAACTGTAATTTCTTCATGGTTCTTACTTCTGTTCACACCAACAGGTACCACATTTGATTGATCTTTTTCCTTTTGACATAAATTTTTCTTCTTCTTGATTCTCTTTTCCTTCTTAACAATGCTACCACTAGTGTCTACTTCATGCATGAAATGCAATCTATCCCAAATTTATTTTGCAGAGGTTAAATCCATTATTAACTCAAGATCCTTGTTATGAAGACTGTTGTATATCACACATTTTACCTTGGCATTCCTCTGTTGTTCTTGCACTGAGGGAGACTCTGTGCAGTAACCATCACATACAAGTTTCCATACCTCAGGTTCATTAGCCATTAACTCTGTTTTAACCTTATCTCTCCATTCAGGAAAGTTTGTTGTACTTAACACAGGTACATTTTGACAGTCCATGACTCAACTAGATCTCCTTCAAGCTATTAGGCTTTCACCAAAGGAACCAGCTCTGATACCAATTGTTGAACCCTTAGTTAAACTGAGAGGGGGAGGGGGGGGGGGTGAATCGGTTTAACACATTCATTGACTTTTAAAACTTTTCATTAAACTTTATTAACACCTTCATTTCATGATCAACTTAATATGTGGGAAATATTAATTTGTGAGCAGCAAGTATTAAGAAGATTAGATAATGTAACAACAGTCTTAATATGTGAGCAACAAGTATTAAGCATATTAGATATACCAAATCAACACATAGACATCATGCACATAGACAGTAGATATAAGTGGAAACCCATAAAGGGATAAAAATACATCTTATTATTGTTTTGATGCAAAGGCAAGCTCCAACTCCCTCTCACCATTGATTTTCTGCAGGCTCCAACCTACAGGAGGCTCCTACTTCAATTCTGCAAGCTACAACTTGCAAGGAAGCTCCAACTCCCAACTATTTTCTACAGGATCCAATCTACAGGAGGCTCCTACCTCAGCCAACTACATATGAATTCTATCAAGCTACAAGTTGATATGGAAGCACCAGCCTCCTCTATTTTCTACAAGCTACAACCTAGAGGAGGCTTCTACCTCAGTCAGCTACAACTGACATCTATCAAGCTAAAACTTGATAGGGAAGCTCCAACTTCCTCACTCTTTCATAAAAAATCTTTCTGATTTACCTGGATATCAACTCTGTTATGTACCTTCTTCACTGTTGTGCACCAGCCTTCATATATGCCCTGCATCATCTATTCATTTTATCATATTCTCTATCGGCTCCTCCTTCTTCTCTACCTCACTACTTCATTTCTGCATTCTCTAACTCTCTGCATCATTTCTGAATTCTCTAACCTCTTGCAACTTTCTTATATTCTTATGCTCTCTTCCATTCTACAGCTTTCTCACAATCTTCAAATCTCTTCAATTCTGCTGCACACTCTCTTTTTCTCTCTCTCTCTGTTTTTGTAGCTCTCTACCAATGGATATTACCTTTTTTATACAAAATAACTTCATTGTTGTTTGCATTCTACATGGAATTCAAAATGATCAGTCATGACTCTTTGACGTCTGCCTTCTCATTTCTTTGTCTAGCTCATTCAAAGGAATATAGAAATTTGAACTAATTTCATTTTTACAACAGAGTTTTTTTTGCCTACCAGAGACTTTCCAATGAATCAAAAACAATATAAAATCAATTAAAACATTTACATTCACATTGTCAGTTACATACATCAATTTCACTTAGCCCTTTTTCCAGCCCTTGGCTTGCTGGATTTGTCTTTTTTGTTGCTGTCAAATAACTATTCTTCATATCTCTGTTGTTCACTGCAATTGTGTATCAGCTGCAAACATAACTACTTTACAAGCATGTACCCCTGCTTTTCTTCGAATCTGGTAGTTTAAATTAATTTTGTAGCTTTTCCATCAAGGATCAAGATCTCTGTTATAGCTCAACAATGCAGTTTCATTTAATTGGAAATTCTCAAATTGGAAAACTTAGTTTTGGAAGCCCACCTTTAATGCACTGTGAAAAAGTAATCAACCCAATTTCAATCCAGCAACTCTAATGCGGAAGTAGCTCTTCATTTTATCAGCTCTGGTCAAAAATCCACTTTATGAGTTTGAAATTAATATTTCAAATTTTGGTTGCAAACCCTTTCATATACCTTTGAATTGGATGCGCAATATTTTAAATCTCTGACTTAAAACTTTATAAATAAATCAAACTCCATATATCAGAAGGTTTTTCTTAGAACCTATGCCCGGGCTACCTGCTTTCTCTCAATCCCTATATAAAATTTCAATTTCAGTTCTAGCCCAAATAATTTTAAATCTGGGCAATTTCTTATTTTCACGTGGAATCCACATTCTCCTTATTCTTGTGCATATAAACATGCATCTCCATTTTCTTGCCTCAATAACTCTCAATCAATCTTAAGGTGCTTGACCCCTTATCAAAAGCACCTCATTTTAATTGATACAACCATGTATATGAAGCAAATCCTTCAACAATACTTTATGGTTATAAACCATAGTCTTTTACCCATTTCATGGGTTATTTTAATATATCGGATTCAAAGCCATGACCAACAGCACTACCAAACCTTGCAACTCTTATGCATATAAATTTCTATAAGCGAAAACTTTGATTTTCCACCAAGTCTATGGTTATGAAACCATAGTTTAAAACCCATCAGATGGCCTTCAAATTAATGTTCGAATAAACATTTAAACCCAAAGTCGATCTCCTTTACACTCGCCTCAGGAGAGTCCAACCCAATATGTGGACTTTATAGAAACTCAATATAACAATGATCACGGCTTATCACATACCTATGTGCTTGCGGCTTTATCGTTACACGTCCAACCTAAGATTTAATACATATTATGCCCTTAATTCAACGTTATGAAACCTCCGGGCCCACAGAGTATCACTTCATATCTTCGCACATAAATATAATGTGCCCAACATATAACTCATTTATACAAGGTTCGACTTTACCTATAATATATATACCAACACATATATACCCCAAAAGTCCGATACATAATTGGGACCCACAACATCTGACTTACCTTGCTATTAATATCCGCGTAGGTTGATGATGCAACCAATGATGATCTTCAACATCACTCGATCGAACGGATATTGCGTATATCGCATTTTTTCAAACTTTGAACATTACCCCTCAAGAAAAACACAAAACTCATGGTTTTTCAATACCACCTCTACCCTACGTGTCACGCAGAGACGCTTATCGCGTTTTTTGGCAAAATCAACTTACCATTTTTTTGTTTGCGTGAGACGCTCGGTTTACTCTCATCAAAACCATCGTTACTGTTTACAAATCAAGGTTCCGCTTCTTTGCATAATTCCTCCTTCCTTTAATGCCTTCACTGGTTATTAGTATCTCCTATACACTTTGACTTCACGATTCATTCGAAATCCATCTTGCAACTGAAATTGTTTGAATTCCTTCACTCAGTATGACTGTCTGCCAAGACCATCGCTGTTTGACAGCTTTCTAACACTCGACATTCATCATCTGTTGTGCTTCGTCTCTGTTTCATTCATTCGGCTCCCTTACACTGCATACTCTCACTCCTTTGTTCGCGGTGATGCTTGTCCATGATTCCATCGTGCTTCACATCAAAGTTCCACCTCTAACTCTCTACTCGACATTTCTCCACTTAACAATCTTCCGATTCATACTTCCTCTGCGCCTTGGCTATCTGACTTTTTCTAATCGGTTTCTATTACAGTAAAGCCCTCAAATGACTTTATATTTCCAATCTCCCTTCGCTGTTCATTACACAGTGGAGCGTGTAATCAAACTATCCCACTGAATGCTATATGTGACTTTCTCACAAGCATGGGTATCGAATTATGTAAATTGAACCCAACAGTTTCATACACAGATTGTTATCAATATCGAATTAATTCCTAAGGGGATTTAAAGCCCCTTCACACAGGGAGTAATAACTCTACTTCTTCCACAATATAATAACTCAAGGATTCAAAAGAAATCGAACCTTCTTTCGATTCAATGTAGAATACATCCAACTAGTCATCTATGAATTGAGACAGATAATTAATCCTTCACTGAATCGATCCTTTCAGTGATCGATTCATCCAAAGTACAAGTAAAACCGAAATGAGGACAGAGCATCATACATAGGTCAATCTGACTCTGAATTTCTCCATATAATTAAAACTAAATTAATTACAAAAATTACTTCCTCTTGTGGCCTGATCTTCAATTTGATGGCCCTTGTATTCTCACACTCTGCCTCTAAATAGTCTCTGAACTGTTCCGAACAGTTCTTTGCTACCTTTTCTACTTCTGCTATTTTTCTTCTCTCTTTGCTTCCTTTTCTACCTCTCGGCTTCTTTGTTTCCTCTGCTTCTTGTCTTCTACTTTGCCTTATTGATGGTTCAGGTGCTGCTCCTTTTCCATCTCCTTTTCCATCAATGACAACATTTCCAACAACTCAGAGTTTCGTTGAGTTTTTAAGGAAGTGTCATGCATGTTATATTCTAAATCAGAGAGTTGTTATTACCCCCAGAGGAGAGGTTTTTTTCACCATTGATGCCAATTCTATCATGTAGATGACGCAGTCTCCTGTCATTGAAGAAACCACACCCTTTTCCTATGAAAACCTCAAGGAATTGTATTAGAAATTAGATTTTTCCAATAGATCCAAAACCCTTGAATTATTCATTATTGAGGACACTCCCCTTCCCAAGAAGAAACCTCCATACCCATATTCTACATTCCCTAATAGGACTCAACACATATTCACTGTCCTTTCTTACCTGCTAGGATACTATTCAGAAAAGTGGCTACATGAAGAAATTATATGCTTCCTTTCAATAAATTCATTAGAATCTACACCTTCCATCACGTTCAATTTCAATCAATTCATGGAAGATTCCATTCATGATCAGTTTTCCAAGTTTCACATAGAGGAAGTGTTTAAGTACACTTCAATCATTGTTTATATCTTTGTATATTTTCAGGCAAACAGGTTTCATTTTGCAATGAGAAAATTGAATGAAGATTCACACCCTCAGTCTGTCATATTTTGGAAAACAATGTTGATGAAATATAAGAAGGAGTTCACTTAAAAATTATTCATCTAATTATCTGTACATCCATCTATGAGAATACTCAACAGCACAGTGGAACCAAGGATCAATGAAGAAACTATAAATATCAAGTATCTGTCAGACCAAGCCTGAACTAGAGACTGGTACTTGTACTCGAATTACACTGAGATAAGAATATATGGGTGTGATTTTCCCCCTTATAAGTTGCCAAAGTTCCTCCTCATGAGGATATTTTCGCTACAATACATTAGATGGATTATTAATGGATATGAAGTATATTTTTTATCAGAAAAGAAGAAATATCAGTTTAGGATCAAATCCAAAATCGGTCCTTTTATTTGCAACAATATAGAATCATGAGAAGAGGGTTAAAAGAGCCTGAAAGAGATGAATTTTACCCACAGTTTCACTTGGTCTTATGACCCATTGGGAATTATCTCTAAGAAGAGGGTAGAAAACAAATCAACTCCATACATTCACACTCATAGAACCAAGATTGAACAATTTATGAACCAAACAGATTGGACAACAAACACCTTGCAGGAAGCTGAAGAACAGGTAATTTCTTCTTCAATTATACAAACCCTTGCTCCACAATAGAAGAAGAATACAGAGTACAAGCAAGATAAAGGAAAAGAGAAAGATAAATAGGTAATGGGAAAAATACCAAGAGATGATCAGTCACCTTCGATGATTGATACATAAAAAAAAAAGTGTTTAAGATGAAATATAGGAAGAGACCAAGAATTCACATGGACATTAATCAAGGCAAGGAATTAGAGAAGCATAAAATTATAAATATCATAGGCACTCATGATTCCTCTTCAACAAGTGGCCTACCAATATCTTCTCCTCCAACTTCAACTAAAATTCCAATTCAATAGAAAAGCCTTCAAACACCTACTTCTATTGTTGTTACGAGGAAAAAGGAGGAAAAAATATATGACACCTTCAGGGAGATCAAGAGGAAAAATGAAATATTGAAGGACATCACCTATAATCAATTTTGGGAGAAAACCACCGGTTCACAAAGTAGGCTTCTATCATCATTTGATTCAGAGAAGGGAAGTATGCACATGGCTTTCTTATAAGCCCAAATTTCACAACTAAAAACACCTGTTGATTTCAAGAAAACATATTTTTAGTTTAATTCCAATGACATCCACCCAATTGATCAGATGGAAATGTACAAATAGGTTGGAGATATGATCTCATCCACATTAACTAGCACTGCTATCAACCTGTCTAAATTGCATATATCACTGGAAAATATTTAGTCCCACCTCAATATGGAGAATATTTCTTCTCTTGCAAAGGATACAAGAATTAAATTCTTGGGCGATTTAGTTGCAAAAACTGGGTATGATCCAGAAAATATAGAAGCATTAGAAGAGATCCTAAAGAAGGAAAACACAGACATAGTAGCCTTAAGGAAGCATCTCAAAATGTCAGCTACTAAAGACCCTCTAATCAAGGACATAGAGGAGAATGAAACACAAAAATTAGATATGTGAATTTGATAATGGAACAGGCGGCATAGCTAAATCAGATGGAAACAGAAATGGAGAAATTGGTAAAGGAAAAGGAAAAAGTAGCACAAATGGCCATCATTCCCTTAGAGGTTGTTCACCTTGTAGTCGTCCATTCAACTACATCGTCAACTATAAGTACATAAAGTGGTACATAACAACTCGATAAATCCATGGAGAATATGTCTTTACAAACATAAGATATTAAAATACTACAGGCTCATATCAAAGTCTTACGAAATCAAATAACAAGGAGTGAATCAACCCATCTGACAGAAACACAGAGAAATAAAAGTTTGATGGAAAATTTATAGAAGTCTCTTCAAGAATCCTCTATTGGTAGCATGGTCAATAGATTCAAGGATATCATCTGGTCAAGTATCACTGAATCTACGAATGAAATATGGCCTTACATTCAAATAATATATGAATAGAAATTATTAATTAAAAAGGTCAATCACACAATATCTATTGTCACCAAGGATCTTGGGGATATTCTTGAAACAACAAATAATATCATTAAATTTCTGAATTCAAAGAGCAGGTATGAATTATATGAACTTGGAGTTGAAGACATAACAACAACAATTCTAGGGGTCAAGAAGGTGCTCACCAAGAAAATATTGGTCACACAATTGGAAGAAAAGTGCCACAATTTAGAGATTGTTGTCAGCATATTTTTTAATAGAATCGAGCCACTAACCAAAAGAGGATTACCTTCATTTTTCATGATAAATGATAAATTGATAACAAGGGGGGATTATGTGAAGGAGCTCAAGGAAAATTCAAAGGATACAACCAAGCATGCAAACATTAAAATTACCATGACAGTAAAAGATTTTCTAAATCTTATAAGTAATGATATATTTATTCAACATGAGATAAAGCACATTTTTGTGGTCAAACCCACATTATCTTGGTACACAGATGTTATGAAACCAGATCCAAAAATAGAAGAGAAGAGAGATAAACACCTTAGAAATAAGCCACTTCGAGCGGGCAACCTCATGTACATTACATAAATGAAAAATTCTTGGATGATACAAATGACAAAACCTCCTTCTATATATAGGAGTCCATGGGGTCACAATATAATCCTAGCTGACCTAACAATAATAATCTAAGGGCACAATAATAACAATATTGGGGTTACAGGGGTATAACAATAACAATAAGGGGGCTACAATAACAACAATAAGGGACCACACTAGTAATATAGGGACCTAAAATGCTCCTCTCCTTCAAAAAAGTGTTGTCCTCAACATTTGAGTAGCTCTAGGTGCTTTTGGATAAAATTCTCGTCGTCTCATGTAGAATATTCAATGGGTAAGTTCTTCAACTTGATGAGATAATTTGAAATTGATCAATTTTGTAGTTATCAAGTTCTTGTTTCTATGAGTGCTTCAGGTTCCAATATGGTTTTTCCTTCCTCATCAAGTTCTAGCAATATTGTTTGAACTGGAATTTTTTCACCTATAACCTTCTTTAAGCATGAAAAATGGAAAACTGGATGCACTCACGAAGAAGCAGGAAGCTCCAATGTGTATGCCATAGTACCAATATTTTTCAACACCTTGTAAGTACCATAGTACTTTGGCGATAATTTATTATCCTTCCTAGATTTCTTGAGGGACATTTGTTTCTATGGTTGCAGCCATAAAAATACCCAATCTCCTACATCAAAAATTCTCTCACTATGATTTTGATTTGCCTATTGTTTCATTTGATTTTGTGCCAAATTTAGGCTATCCTTTAAGAGTTGGAGAACTTCTTGTTGATGCCCGATGTGATCTTCCACTGCTTGAACCTTAGAATTTTCTCTTAAAGATGATGTGATGGACGGTGGATGATATCCATAAAGTGCCATAAGTGGGGTCATTTTTGCTGCAGTATGGAAGGAAGTGTTATACCACCATTCAGCAAAAGGTAACCACTTGACCCATTTTGTTTGTTTATCAAATACAAAACAACGAAGATATTGTTCCAAACATTTATTCAGTATCTCAGTTTTACCATCGGATTTAGCATTATAAAGACGAGCTATCAACTATTTGAGTACCCAAACAAGAAAATAATTCCATCCAAAAATTTCCAGTAAAAATGGGATCTGTGTCACTTACAATAATATTAGATTTTCCATGTAGCTTTTGAATTGTTTCCATAAAAGTAGTAGCAATTGTACCTACTTTAAATGGATGAGATAATGCAAAAAAGTGTGCATACTTGGTAATTCTATCAACTACCACCATGATAACACTCTTTCCTTCAGACTTAGGTAAACCTGTGATAAAATTCATTGAAATCTCCTCCCAATGTTGACTTGGAATGGATAAAGGTTGTAGAAGACCTGGGGTCTTAACTGTCTCAACTTTATTTTGTTGGAAAAACATTCCACCACAAAATTTTGAATATCAGATTTAAGGCCATCCAACAAAAAATCTTTCTTCACCCTGTGGTAAGTTATTAAAAATCACGAGTGTCCTCCTAAAGGAGAAGTGTGAAATTCCAAAAGAATCTTTTGTTTCAGTTGGTAATTATTACAAAGGTATAAGCGATATTTTTACCATAAGGAATCAATTTTCCAACTATATGTATTAGTTGTAATAGGATCTTGCTCCAAATTTTGAATGAGTGTCCACACTTCTTCATCCTTCTTCCATTCATCCCTTGCTTCATTTATCTAATCTGGTTGGATAATAGAAATGGCGCAAAGTAATGCTTCCACCTCTTCATTCTTTCTTGAAAGTGCATCTGACACAATATTTAGCTTCCCTTTCTTGTAGATGATTTCAAAGTCATAATCCAACATCTTTGTGACCCATTTTTGTTGCTCTTCTGAAGATAGTATTTGTTCCAAAAAGTGTTTACACTACAAGGAAAACACCCTCTAGCGGATGCTTTTGAGGAAGCACTTATAAAAATACCCCAGACATTTGTTTCTAGCAGAGGTTACTAGAGGAGGTTTCTGAACGAAGGTTTTTGTGGAAGCTTTTCGTCTGGTCCGCTTATCATCATAAACTGCACTAGTGCGTTCAGCAAGAGAAAGCACCGGTCCTCACAAAAAATTGGCACACTGGACACCGTGCGCTCTGTACACACCCGCCCATTGCATCTTATTAATGTAGCACACTGGTGGTTTACAACTCTTCCACATTGGTGCATCATAAAACACCGTGCCAAAACATAAACCACCTAATGTGGTCTTATGCAAAACACCAGTGCGCCTATAAAACCCCACGCACTAGAACATGATTAAATAAAAAAATAATTACGGCCAAAAACCCGTATTTTTCACGTTTCTCAGTGATCTAGAGCTCTCAAGCATCGGTGCAATTTATCCTTGTCTGAGCCGCCTTGACATCTGTGCTCCCATTACACCCATTGCATGCACTGTTGTTGTGCATTTCCCACCAATCTCTAGCTTGAATTTTGCAAAATAGTGGGAAAATTTTCTTTTGCAAATTCTATAGCCAATATGCCTCCTCGACGGCCAAATTTATAGGTATTTTTCTTTTTTTTTCCCATAATTAAGCCTTTTAGTGGATCATAATTTCAAATAACCTTTAAATTAACCATTTAAAAGAAAATAAAAAAAAATTTCACGTGGTGTGCTCAAGCCGTTCGGCTCGCTTCAGTTCGTGGTGCTCCCTGTAAATTTATAGGTCGTACCACAACCGGTGCTAATGGTATCTGCACTAGTTCTGGGGCTGTGCCGAAGGCGCACTGTGTTATTTTAAAATTTTTAAAAAAGTGCGATGCAGTCAACTACCCAGCCACACCGTTGACCATGTGGAATAGCGTCAATGCGGTGCATTGACTTAAGTATCCACCACGGGGCTTATATTTTTGTCAGCACACTGCATTCCACATTTAAACAGGGTCAATGGTGTGGCCTACTAAAATACCGCACCGTTGACTATGTAATGATGTCAGGAGGTCGGTGCGCTGACCGAACTATATGCCACGGGGCGTAGAGTTTAGTCAGCGCACCAGACTCCTGACACCGTACATAGTTAATGGTGCACTGAAAATTTCAGGTGCACTACTGCTGGTGCGTTTAATATCATCTGGTGCACCACCGTCGGTGCATGACAAAAAACAAACACACAGGAACTGGTGCATGACTTTTTTTTGTGGCACACCAACTGTTTTGTGTTTTTTTTTCGAAAAAATATTATATATGTATATTCCTAAATACATGTCTCATTTAATAAAAAAAAAATTATTTAATATGTCAATCATTCAGAGATGTGAAAGGAGAGAAGAGGGGAAAAAACATCAACAATAGGCAGAGCAGTATGATATGGTTCGCCTATGGGAGGCACGAAAGAGAGAGAGAGATGCGTACCCTTGACCTATTACAACAGCTACCCAGGGGCTCCTGAGGCAGGTAATCCTCCTCAAGTTCTATGAGGAGGCCACTTCCCTAAAGGGCCATGGTGTGTTTTTGAGACATATTATCCACAGGTGGAATGCCCACCGATAAGCTTTCTAGGTTGGTCCTAACCAGTGGTACACACCCACTGAGGAGGAAATATATTTAATTACATGGATATTGAGGAGAGGGGTGGATTTTCCCTTGTTCCCAGAGGTTCCAGTTGGCTATGTAGCAGGGAGTCAGTTGTTGTACTCCCAAAGATACATTAGCATAGATATACTGTCTCCTTCAGGTTTTCAGGTCTCCAGAGGTAAAGTATGTATTGGTGCATTTGGTATTTAGGAGGTGAGGTGCCTCTCACTTCTGATTTCTACCATTTCATAGAATGCTAGTGACAGGCAATGCATTAGTTTCTCGCTTCTATATTATTTTGATTCTTTAGTATAGGAGCCACGACTTGTGATGTGTTCTACCATTTTTTAGCGGCAGTTCTATATAGCCTTAGACAGATGTCATGCTCATTCACAAGGGAGGGTCAACTTCCCTTTTTCTTTAGATATTTTTTGTTTATTTTTTGATATTTTTCCGAAGATGAGGCCTAATTTTTTTCAATAAACTTGTAATTTGATGTTCGAGGCACGGATGCACATGTGGGGGAAGATGATGGCCATCAGGGGTGAGACTATGTTTCCAGTGAGGATATTGCATGATGCACTGGAGTTGGTAGCCAATGTTGACGAGCTGCTTATGGTCCCTTGTCCTTATGCCTATTTGGATTGGCGAGGGTGTGCCAACATCCTCTTCACAGATGATGAGCCACTAGATGATAGAGGTAATATTAATGTTTTATTTAAATTTATTCTAACATGTTCTTTAACTTATTTTTATTAAATTGTTTAATGAAACTTTCTAATTATTTTTGTTTACTTGTATATATTTTATGGACATTGGGTCTTTTGATGGCGAGGACATGCCGACACCACCACATGGTCCAGGTGCGGATCCTGATGATGATCAGGGCATGCCAGGTGTGGAGGCTTGCCAGGAGGCCAGTGCAGAGAGACCTACTCCTGCTGGTGCGTCGGTACTGCCTTTTGCTAGGCGCAGTAGGCTTGATATCAGATACAGGATGGAGTTGGGCGACCAACTCACTTCATTGATTGTTGAGGCGGGCGTCAGGCCCGCTAATATTAGAGACATACAGGCCAATGGTAGGTTGTTACATATGTGGAGAGGCATTCCGCGTGACATGTATAACCTGATGCGGCATGTCGTAGGAGCTACGACCTTAGTTACGTGGCTAAGGAGGACCATTGCATGTTATAGGCGTGGTCGAGACGCAACACGTGATCAACAGTCTGTGAGCAGCAACTCATCATCTGATGATCGTTCACCTCACACCACACTAGATGAGAAGCCTCCACTAGCATCTAGAAGCAGTCATGATGGTGAGTAGGCTGGACTATCAACCATGTCCGTTCAATAGGCTGCAGCATCCAGCAGTACTCATGATCATGAGCAGGCTGGACCATCAACCGTCGAGGCTGCACAATTGACTAAGCAAGCTTCGACTAGTATTGATATTGATGTTGTACCACCAACTGATCCATGAAATTTATATTACAGTTGTTTATTTTTTACATTATTCAGTTATATATATATATGTGTGTGTGTGTGTGTGTGTTCCATGTATTTTATTTTCATGTTGCATTTGTACTTAATTTACATGTTGGTGATCATAATGATGTGTATATTGTTAGGTCATGTTAGATATGTTCATTTAATGTGCACCTTGCAGATAGATGTGTATGTGATAGCATGAGTTATTTGACATGAGATGTATATTTGATGTTTTTGTTGTGGTGATGTCATACAATGCTAATTGTGTTTTATTAGATGATCATGACCATGATGATGTTAGCGAATTTGAATGTGTTTTTTAGTTGAATATGATGTTTTTATGATGGTTATCATGATCATGATGTTTATTAATTAATTTAATATTAAATTACCATGATATTTATTAAATATTATGTTGTTATTGTAATTGAAATTTTAATTTTAATTGTATGTAAAATTGTAAAATTGTATTTGTATTTGTAATTGTAATTTTAATTATAATTGTATGTAAAATATTTGTAAAATTTTAATTGTAATTGTAATATTTAATTTATTTTGAAATGATTGTAATTGGAATTTTAATTGTAATTGTATATATGAATTGTAAAATTGTAATTCTAATTCTAATTGTATGTAAAATTCTAAAATTGTAATTGTATTTGTAATTATAATTATAATTGTAATTGTATGTAAAATATTCGTAAAATTGTAATTCTAATTCTAATTCTAATTGTATGTAAAATATTTGTAAAATTTTAATTGTATTAATGTGAAATGATTTTATTTGTAATTGTAATTGTATGTAAAATTCTAAAATTGTAATTCTAATTCTAATTGTAATTTTAATTGTAATTGTATGTAAAAATTTTGTAAAATTTTAATTGTATTAATGAGAAAATTTTAATTGTAATAATGTGAAATGATTTTACTAAAATTTTTAAATATGTAAATTTGTAAAATTGTAAATAATTGTAGAATAATAAATCTAGAATAATATGAAATTTTGTAACATAATAAAGTTTAGAAAATAATGCAAATAAATTCATGTACTTTAGAATTATCATTATTTTATTATGATCTTACATACCAAAAAAAAAGAACTTTATACAGTAGGTCATTGTTATTGAGATCACCATAATTGCAAATTATCAAGTGAAATATTGATTTTAACATTAATTCAAAATACATATTACAATGTTTTGGAAAAAAAGAGTCTTATAAGGTATAGGGTAACTAATTCCTCTTCATTATAAAAACCCATTTTAAAAATTATAAATATTGATGAATTAATAACACATGTACCATTTCACATGTACTAACTCCATTGAATAGATTTTAGAAGAATTTGAGTTTATTATTAGTATTGTGTTGCCTCTTATGGATGCTAATTCCATGAACAGATTTTAGAAGAATTCGAGTGTCAAGAATTCAATAGACAAAAAAATAAAAAACATTTTTGGACTATTTTTCATTTTATTAAAAGGTTTTTGAGATTTTTTGTGGGGTTTATGGGTTCATGGGACAGTAGACAGTACCGACCCTGCCGTATTGGTATTTCAGTTGAATTTTTCCTAACAGCGATATGAACGAATCTTGTAGATATGTATTTAACAAAGAACCCATATATTTTGAGAATATGATTGAAGACTGTTGGCATATACTTGAGCACTATTCCATTTCTTCACCATATTATCAAAAAATAGAAAGAATAATTACTTTCACCATAATAACACACAACTTTCAAAAAAGAAAACTCTCCATTCTGTGTTTTGAGGCATTTTACGCAAATGGTAGGCATTTCTATGGATTTTTATACATATTATATAATTTACTGAAGGTTGGAGGGAGCTTACAATCCTGTATATGTTAGTAACTCAACCCTTCGATTGAACCAAAGAAAATTCAGGTAGATTCCTCAGTGAAGTAGACTGACCATAATCAATTCCTTCGAGACCTCAATAGAAGAAATAGATATGCATGTCAGAGGCTCCTGTTGGTAACTTTTATTGTTGCAGGTTATGGAAAGGTTCAAGTTTCTTTTTTTGAAAGAAGAAGAGGCATAGTTTTGAAAAGAAATGGCCCAAATATTTCACAAAAAAAATGTACATTTCCAACATGTCTAAAAACTAAAATATCTCCAACCTCAATAAACTACTTAGAAACAAAACTTTCCCAACCATTTGTGAAAACAACCCACGTATTAGCATAGCACAGGTTCACATGCCACAATTTACCACTTGGGCTCTATAGTATTGCATCTTCACACGCTCCACATTGCATTCCCTCCACATAATCAATGTGGATCTCCTGCAATAAACAAAATGCATTGGAAGAATAGTTATTTCCATCAAGAATTTATGCAATTCTAATTCTAATTCTAATTCTCAAGAATCAACAAAATTCTAATTCTAATTTCATATTTCCATCAAGAATAAACAAAATTCTAATTCTCAATTTCTATGGTTGGAGTTCACTAAATTTTGGTGTACACAACTAAAAGTAATTTCGGTGCCTTAACCACAAATTGGTGCTAATGTACAGATAACCGCACTGATGTGTTTTAGTTACTGCGCACCGATGTTGTGTTATCAATGAATGCACCGGTGTGGTGCTATTAAGTGATGAACCAGTGACGAATAAACGAAAAAAAAAATAAAAAATCGCAACTGTATTTTCTTTAAGTGAAAAAAAATGGTAAATTAAAAAATGGACGGCAAAATATTTTCGAAAATATAATTTCATAAAAAAATTCTTTAAATACTAAAAACTTTTCATTATTTCACTATTTTTGCAAAAAAGTTCAGCCAGATATTTGCAAGAGACATACCTGGAGCAAAGAGCATGAGAGCATTGTGGAGCAGCGAAATACGTTCGAACAGAAGTATTCAGGCAATTAGAATCCAAACCTCTGGTGATTCAAACCCTATAGCATATAATTTCAAACAATATCCTGATTAAATTTGATTATTTTTTCACTTTTTCTACAGTTTTTTTATGAAGTAAGAAAAAAATTTCAATTTGTTTTTCATTTTCAGAAACAAAAAAAATCCATTTTACCCTAAACCCTTCATTCTTTTTGTTTCTACCCTTTCTTCTCCCTGTTTTTTTTTTATTTCAGAACTATGGTTTTTCATTTTAGATTGACATCCAACCCACAGGATGACTTGCATAGTCGGATCCCAATCCATGTCGTCCCTTACGTGAATTTTTGAAAAAAAAAAGATTTTTTTTATCGGTGTGCCCTGCATAACCTAAAGCACCGGTGCGCTATATTATCCAAGTGCACTGTGCAAGTACTGTGTAATAAAAAAATTTAAAACAAATTTTATTGAATGAGTGGTCCATATCTAAAATAGGGCACTGGTGCGCTAGGTTACGAGGGGTGCATCGATAACATGCTATTCATTATGGCGCACCAAAATGTGTTGTTTTACAAAAAAACGTTTTATTGTGTTAATCGGTGCACCATGTAACATATAACACCGCACCGGGTCTCCTAGTTGACAAAGAGCATCGTATGGTGTTCCCTTGTTTGCGCAGGGTGTTTATGCTACAAAAACTAACACTGGAAAATTTCTATTATTTTCTCTGTGTTAATCGGTGCGGTTGTTAACATGTAACACATCGGTGCTCCTTTTTGACATAGAGCATCATACGATCTATTATACTATTTTTTCAGTGTGTTTATAATACCCCCACGCATCGACGTCAGTGCATACATCATGAAAGACGCACCAGTTTCTTGAGATTTTTTTTTTTTACCTGAAAAGTTGACAATTTATTTATAATTATATTAATGAATGATATGGTACAGGTTTCAGATTGATAAAGAAATGATTGACAAGAGATCAAGTAACAAAAATACTGATAAAACATCAAGAAAAACAAAAAAGGAAAGTTCTTTGTATATTATTTACAAAAAATATTATTTTTGAACTATATGTAAGTTTAACTAATATGTCTTGTTTACTATGTATCATGTAGAGCCACAAAATGATGAAACTCAATAATATTATTTCTGATCTAGGACCAGAAAATCGTAAAATCTTGATGGAAAAATTGCAAAAGGATGAATCAGGTGAATGAAAAAATACTATCGATCGAGTATGAGTTTCTTTTTTAATTTTCATTAATAATATACTTAAAATTATTAGATAACATGTGTCAAAATGTCTATTAATTCACATCTATTTAATGTTCTTCAAGGATCAACAACTCAAAAAAGGAATGTTGTTCCAAGAAAAGAAGAAAATAGAACATGCAAATGAAAATGAATTGCTCCTTAGCTCATTTGGAGTGGTGCTGGAGGTTAATGAAAGGGGGAAAAGATTTTACAAAAGTTGAGGGATCTAGTGGAAGGAATGTATAGACGTTATTTCCACTTACAATACAACAAAAATCCAATGATTCCAAGAACCAAATTTTATCTAAACTACAGGAAGAGTTTCCAAAGAATTGATCAATGAGACACGTCATACTTTTAATAGAAAAAAACGTACAACAACAAAAAAGAAGAAATGAAATTGTAATATTCCTTTAAATGTTTGTCTATAGTTATTTATAAATATCACTTTTGTTATATTTACTTTTCATATACAATATAAAAATTAAATAGTTTATTGTCATGTTACATTTTCAGGAAGATTATGAAAATCTCAAAAGATGAACGAGCTGATATCAGAGATATGCCAATAGAAATGTCCAAAAAGGTGTACAAGGATATGGTCAAAGAAATGGACAAAATTGCATTGCAGGAGGAGCATCTCAACAACAACGTGCTTCAAATGTAATATGTAATCATTGAATTTTTCGATCGCTAGGTACAATAAATAAATAATTTGGCATTAAATATTAGTTTTCAACTATTTTATTGCAGAAAAGAAAAGAAAATGGAACCCATTCTGCACATAAAATAGGATCACAAGGAAGAAAAGGGTTGATATATAAGTTTGTGAGTAATTGTTACTTCCTTATAACAACTTAACTAGATTTAATTTTTTTATTTTTTTATTTGTTTTACAAATATCGTCATTGAATGTCCTCAAACAGGCGCTAACATACAAATAAGAACCAGCAGACGAATTGATTGAAATTTTATTATATATGGGTTGTGAGTATATGTTGGCATATCAGAAATTAATTGTGGAATTTGTAAGCATCTATCGATTTTGTTTTACTTAGTTCCGTCTATAATTAATAGAACAAAAAAATCTTTTATATTAAATATATGATTTGTTATGGGGTATATAACTTGCAGGAAAAAAAGTATGGAACTGCGCCAACAGATGAAATTTTGAAATATGGCATGGTACATGGTTTTGAAAGAATGTCTATAGCTTATGAGTCAATTGTTGCAATGGTATGTAATTTTTCTTTTCGATTTAAATTGATGTATATTATTTAATATTAAAATTTTCATTATTCTCACCAATGTATATACACTCATTACTATTTATTTTTATGTTTGTAGATGGAAGGTGAAGAAGAAGAAAATAATCAACACCGTGAACAAAACATTCCTGAAAATAACCCAAGTCATCGAAGTAGCTCTAGCAGTGATAGCAGTTCAACTGAAGAACGATGATCACTATGTTTGGATATCAAAGCAAGGCATTGTATTTTTTGAAATATTTGTCTGTAAAATCAGACATTTTGTTTAATGCAATGGACATAGTCTCCTAATTGGAAGACAAAGGGATACCATTAACTGTCCCATTTTGTATGAAAAATATTGTCTTATATATATATATATATATATATATATATATATATATATATATATATATATATATATATATATATATATAGATATATGTTTTAATTTATTCTATTGCGTTCTCGATTATCGTTCTCAAGTGCACTAATAAAAATTTAATGCATATGAATATTGCTATAAGATATATATGTGTTGACTTTTGATGAATAATGAATTTTTAAAAATCACAATAATTATGATATGATATAACAAATTAATCCAATCATTAAAAATTTAATTAATATGAATATTGTTATAAGATGTGCCAACTTTTGATGAATAATGAATTTAGAAAAATCACAATAATTGCGTTGTCACAGGTCGATGTTTCTAAAAAATAAAAAATGAACACCGGTGCGTGTCAGTTACTGTACACCGATGCGTTTGTATACTGCAATGCACCAGTGTGTCTCGGTGACATATGGGCTCTGTAGAAATACCAAAACCAATTAAAAATCTTGGTGTGTTTTTTGCGATACTGCGCACCAATGCTTTTATGTGAGACTACACACCAGTGCATTTGTATGATGTATGGGCACCGCACAAATACCAATACCAATTATAAATATCAGATCATTTGTTTGATATGGTGAACCTGTGCGTTTCTATAAGTCTATGTACCAATGAGTTGAGATGACCTATGGGCACCGCAAAAATCCCAAGAACAATTAGCATGGCCCCATGCATTGTATCACCAACACTACGCCCGATGTAGTTTTATACCCTGACAGCCTGGTGCAGGAGCCTTCGACTACCTAGGGGCCACCGTCTAGATGACACGCACCGGTGCGTTGAAACCTTAGTAGTGCACCGATGAAAAAAACATCTGTAATAACCTCTGCCCGCCCAATTTTTTTATTTGTGTTGAATTTCCGTTAAAAGCTCCACCAAAACCTCTGTAACCATAAATGGATGTTATAACAAATGTTTTTTGAAAATTTTGGCCAATTTTATAACACTAAAAACCTCCTTTATAACCTCCGCTAAAGGGTCTTTTCCTTGTAGCGTTAAGACTATCATGATCATTTTTTACCTTGAAGTGTCTTCCCATTAGGTAGGGTCACCATTTCTTTAGTACATGTAGTATTTCTAACATTTCATTCTCACGAATAGCTTTATGTAAATACTTTCCTTTGATTGGAAGACTTTCAAAAGTAATGGCTTTTCCTTCTTTCATTAAAATAACACCAATTCCATTTCCCGAGTCATCTCATTCAACAGTAAAGGTTTTTGTGATGTCTAGCATAGCTAAGACCGGTGCTAGACACATTTCCTCTTCAATATGTTCAAAGGCCTTAGTTGGTTCAGGTGTCCATGAAAATACATATTTCTTCAATAACGTTGTTAGAGGTGTTTATATTCTCCCATAATTCTTAAAAAACTTGTGATAATACCCTGTTAACCCGAGAAATCATCGCAATTTCTTTATGGTTGTGGGTAATTTCCATTCCTTAATGGATTTAATTTTGTTAGGGTCTAGCTTAACACCCTCGTGAGATACAATATGACCCAGATGTTCCACGTCCTGTACTCCAAAGAAACATTTGGATTCTTTTTCATATAATTGTTTCTCCTCCAATAGTTTGATCACCTTGTCAACATGTTGAACATGATCCTTCCAAGACGTGCTATAGATCAGTATATCATCAAAAAATACTAGCACAAATTTTCTAAGGTTTTGAAAATGGAATTCATCAATCCTTGAAATGTAGAAGGTGAATTGGTAAGGCCAAAAGGCATGACCAAAAATTCATAATGACCCTCATGAGTTCAAAATGTTGTTTTCAGAATATCTTCAGTATTCATTCTAATTTGATGATATCCTGAACGAAGATACAACTTGGTAAAATAAATTGCTCCATGTAATTCACCCAAAAATACATCAATCACAAGAATGGGAAATTTATATTTAATAGTAACCTTATTGAGCTCCCTATAATTCGGACAAATGCGCCATGATCCATCCTCGTTGTGCACCAATACTACTGGAGCAGAGAAAGAACTTTGACTAGGTTGAATTATACTAGCCTCTAACATTTCTGCAATCATACATTCAATTTCTCTCTTTTGGAGATAAGGATATATATAAGCCCTGATGTTTGGAGGAACACTTCCTGGAATCAAATGAATAGCATGATCATGATCATGAATTGGTGGGATTCCTTTGGGAGTTTCAAACACCTTCGAGTGGTTGTCCAAGACATTTTGGAGATCTGTAGAAATAGATGATTTTGATGTTGAAACCTCTAGTGAGCATAATTGTGAAATTATGCCTCATTTTTCTTTCTTCATAAGCTATGTCTTGACATTAGAGCTATATGTTTCTAGACTTCCCTGCGATACCCCGTAATTCAACTTCCTTTCCTTCCGAAAAAAAATTCAAGAAAATTTCTTGAAAATTAAAAGCTACCGTCCCCAAATATTGTAACCATTGTACTCCAAGTATAACATCAACACCTCCAATTGGAATTGAAAGCATTGGAATTTTCAATACATACTTCCCTATGGTTAGCTTGATATTATTGAATTTTCCATAGAAATCTATAGCTCCTCCATTTGCAACCATCACTTGACATTATGGTGCTAGGTATAGGAAACAATTCAATTCCTTGGCTAACTTACAATGAATAAAATTATGGGTACTACCCAAATCAATCAACACTATTACCATTTTCTTCCTGATATGTCCTTCTATCTTGAGAGTTTGAGGAGTGGTAATTCCTGCCAATGCACTACACAATATGGTCAGACTCATTTCTTCTTCTTCTAGGGCTGGTTCCTAGTGTATATCCTCTTCTTTTGAAGTCTCTTATTCATTTTCTTCCTCCTTTTCACAGTCTATGAAAAATAATTTCTTCTCACCACACTTATGACCTTTAGTGTATTTGCTATCACAATTGTAGCAAAGCCCTTTTTCTTTTCTTTCTTCCAATTGTTGCGGTGTCAACCTTGTAGGTTGTGGAAGTATAGGAGTAGAACACATCCATATTTATAGATGTGAGTGGTAGGCTTCCTTGTCGCCATAATTTTACATTCAGTTTTTCTTTCCAACCTGAATGCCTTCTCCAATGAATCAGGTTCCCAAATGTGAACCTCATGTTGGATGTTATCCTTTAAAGTCCCTATGAAGACATTGATCCTGTGTTCCTCTATAATATCAGTTACCCTTATATTCAATTTTTGGAATTCCACAATGTGCTCCACCACTGAACCCTTTTTTTTTAGATTTATCAATTGGCTAAAAAAGGTGTTTCTCTTTGTATCTTCATAATGTGCTATCATTTCCTCCGTAAAAATTGACCAAGTGACAAATTTTTTATGAGAGAAATGTCATCGATACCATAAAAATGTATTTTGTTCTAAACATAAAGTTGCAACGAGTACCTTTTGTGTGTTTTACACATTATTGAGATCAAAATATTGCTTGATATGTAGTATCCATGTTACGGGATCCTTGCCATCAAAATTCCTAATTTTGATCTTTGGAATATGTTGGGTCTTCCATCAAACATTAGAGTTTGTTAAATCACGATTAAAATTTATTTTTTTCTCATATTTACTCTCCTCTACTATCTTTTCGCCATTAGGAAACATTTCTTGTATCAACTTTGTCAAACCCTCCATGTCTGCTTCTAGATCATCTTCATGTTTTCCATTTTTTCATCAATCTTAGCTTCCATGTCATCCATCTAAGCTTCCATGCCATCCATGACATTCTTCAAACCATCCACACATTTATTCAAACCATCAATCTTAGATTCCACACCTTCATTCAAAACTTCCATTTCATTTTTTTCTTCTCTTTGCGCGAGCGAAATTTGGTGCACTTTTTCTTGTAATTTTGATATGTCATGTTGAATTTATTTTTCTTCATGAGTCATAGTAGAGCCTTATGAAGGCTTAATGCATGTTGAATTATTTTTAGGGTGAATTTTAGAACCCAATATTAATATCTATTCTATAATATTCACTTGGAATCAATTCAAACTGATTCTTCAAACGACAATTATGCAATTCAGAAAAACAAATACACACCTTTTTCTTGCTTTTGAGGAGCTTGATACTGAAACTTAATTATCTCGGTGATTTAGGATCTTCAATATCTGAAATTTGGTCCTGTAGTATCCCTTTGAATCTTCCCTTGAATTCCACAAGTCTTAAATGATTTGGATTCTTCAAGAAAAAATTATGGTCAATCTCCCACAATGACCTAATTATGGACTAGTTCAGTAGAGCGAACTTGTACAGTGTGCCACGGGTCACTGTTTCATCCTTCGCTCTGAAACTATAGTATGTTTGATTGATCCCACTTGTTACAGAATTCCAATCCAATGCTCAGAGAGAGAGTTATGATGATTTTCCCATAGTCACCTATTTGAAATGAAATTCAGGAGCCTGAAAAAACCATAAATTCAACAGATCATATCTCCTAAGATGTTGTGAACCAAGATCTGAAATTTTTACAAGACATTTCTTAGGATTTCATCTTCGCTCTGTAAATATTTAAGCTTTTAATCCTTCGTGGAAAAAAAAATTATAGTGAAAATACCATGATGACCTGTTTAGGTGAAATTTGGGAGCCTGGAAAAAATCTGTAACTTCCACAGATCATATCTCCAAAATTATTTGGAACCAAGATCTGAAATTTTTACATGACGTTCCTTCAGATTTTGGTTGCGCTCTGTAAAAATTTCAGCTTCTGAAACTTCATAGAAAACAAGTTATAGTGAAAATTCCATGATGACCTGTTTGGAGTAGTGAAACCCTAGAATCCAAAGCTTTGACACCAGATTTTATGAAACCAACTCCAAAAATAGAAGAAAAGAGAGATCAACACCTTAGAAATAAGCCACATATAGGGGGGAAACCTCATTTACACTACATAAATTAACACTTCTTGGATGATACAAGTGAAAAAACCTCCTTCTATATATAGGAGTCCATGGGGTCACAATATAATCATAGTCGAACTAACAATAATAATGTAAGTGTCCAATAATAACAATATTGGGGTTATAGGGGTACAACGATAACAAAAAGTGGGCTACACTAACAACAATAAGTGACTACACTAATAATATAGGGACCTAACAACAAAGGTGGATGAAATATATTGAAAGGTGACTACGAAAAAAATTCCAGATGAGCAACAATGGGAAAAGCTATGTGAATACCAAGAAGAGTAAATTCCAACGTACCAAACAAATAAGCACAACACCAGATCAAACAAATCAGCTATCACAACACTAGATCTGATCATGTAGCAACAACCTTCTGAAAAACAGGGCCAAATGTCAAATGAATTTCATCGTGTCCATTTCGTGGTCACACTAGTCAAATTTTGTTTATTTTGTAATCAATAACAGATTTCCTAGTAGATATGGAAATCTATTGTACAATTCAGTTAAATACTGCATATATTCGAGGTATCAGGGGTTAGACCTTGGATTTTTGAATTTTTCTATTGGAGCATTGTATTTTCTGTAAGTTGTAGCATCAATAATAAAGACCATTTACATGATACTTGAGCTATTTTTATCTGTTGATGTTATTCCTTTTCTGTGTTAATGTTTCCATTATTTTTCTCTCAGTGCATCATTAAATATGATTGTAAAACAGAAATGAGAAGAGTAATATTTGTTTTTTTTGCACCTTATTTTTGGCTATGAGTACAGTTTAAATGGTTTTCTTCTGAAGCTTGGTTAAGAAATTCTTAATTCCTTTTTAACCATTACTAAATTTACTATTTTTTTCATCTCAAAATTCCTTTTTTTTCAAGATCTAGTAGCTGTAGTTAGCTCACCTTATAGACGCTCTTGAAACTTTGATGCAGCTACCCAACCTTTTATGACTCCATATCCCAATGGAATTAATTTAAATATAGCTACCAATCTAATCAAACAATCAATCAAAAAATCAACCTCTAAAATCATTATAACTAGCCTAATATCAAATTCATAAAATAAAGCCAAATTTAAAAGAGAGATCCCTCTATGAGTCTAGGAGGGCTAGAATATAGACTCCAAAGTGATTTTGATGTTGTCTTATATAATTATTCTTGAGAATCTTAAAATTATAGAATGATAACATAGTGGCAACCATACTGGGTACATTTTGAAAAACTTGTCATTTCATTCGAATTCAGAAACCCCGGTTAAAAAACTTTGTATGATAGAAGTATTTTCTAAGATTGGTTTTCTTTCAGTTTTTTTAAAAAATTAGTTTGTATGTGCTTCAGATATGAATTTTTTCTCCTAAAATAATCTCCACTAGATTCCATCCTGATCCAAATCCTCCTACTATAGTGGAAAATCCTGAATTTTTTTTAAGAAAAACTCCTAGAACCGAGAGTCAAACAAGTAACAAATTTCTTCACAGAGAAAATTCCCTCCCTAAAACATTTTTCACCTTATTGGACATCCAGTTTGATTTACACTTTGAAAAAGGTTTATTCAAGATTAAATCCGAGAATTGGACAGACCAGATAGTATTTGATCCATCTATTCTACAACAAAGTCCAGTGAGAGAAGCTTATTCATAGATTCAATCTAATCTTTAGCTTCTCCAAGGTTTTGATACTCTCCAAGATTTGGTAATAGAGTTCACTTCAACCTTTGATGATGCTTACCTTCAACAATTTATATAATTAACTACATTAACTATAGTAGCTTCTTTTATTAGCTTTCAGATTGCCTATCCTAAGTTAGCTATTCCTACTTATTTTATAATCCACACCACTTATTTTTTCCTTCTTCATAAGAGTACCCAAAATCCCACATACACATCTCCTCCTATCACCCATCCTATTCCATCCACTCTCTACCTTCATTAACTCAATATTCCTCCTTCATTCATTGCCAATCTACCTCTACCACCTCCACCAATCATGGCAGGTAGATATTCTCCATTTCTGTTTCCCGCACCATTGGCATCTATGCCACATGATTACCAGTAAACAATTACACTATTTGATGGAAATGGTCTTGTAAATTCCAAATAATATGTTGACAAAATAAATGATTGTTTTGACCTTCAAGAGGTAGATGAAGAAAGCGTTAAGTTAAGAATGTTTGCTCAGAGTCTTAGTGGAGAAGTTAGAAAATGGTTCAAATATTTACCTGCAAACAATATCAATGACATACC
The DNA here is from genome assembly GCA_034641835.2 of Pinus albicaulis. Lineage (NCBI taxonomy): Eukaryota > Viridiplantae > Streptophyta > Pinopsida > Pinales > Pinaceae > Pinus > Pinus albicaulis. Next base: position 1,462,174,504 of record CM076578.1, on the reverse strand, counting down.
TGCATTTCATCAAACATTCCTCAATAGGTGGGAAGTTTAAAATAACCCTCTTCAGATTTTATCTGAATATGAAAACATTAGGAGGGCCCTAGATGAAAGTGTTGAGGATTATTGAACTAGATTCGACATTTTATATAATGAAATACCTCCTCATATAGAACCACCATAAGTTTTAGCCAGAAATTTCTTATCAACTAAGAGAAAGAAATTCTTCCACGTTAGAAGAAATGCAGAGGGACGCAGTGAGCGTAGAAACCAACCAGTTAGCAAAGATAACTAGAATGAGAAATCAGAGAAGAGTTACTATAAGAGAAGAAACCTCAACTTCTACATTTGATGCTAAAATTGACTCATTACTTATAACAATGGAGAGAATGATGGAGAGGATTAATCTAAATGAGAGGACCATTCCTATAGAAAATCAACCAACTCCTTAAAAGATAAATCAAAATCCTAGAAGAAACCCCCCTCAGATAAGATAGAGAGAGAAAAGAGGTCATGGTAAGAAAATTAGGCCTCCATTCCAAGAGAATTATGCTAATGAGGATGAAGGAGTAGTTGAATAAGTAGAATAAAATCAGATAAACTTAATGGGAATTAATGAAGATGACTCTTTTTTTCTCACTCAAGAAGAACAAGGATTAATTTTATTAACTCAAACGTAATTAGAATCTGAAGAATTAGATTATTATAAACAAGGATTTGACAATTCTTTCATGGAGGATCACAGACATTATAAGTTATAAGAAATAAAAACTTTGATAATTCCAATAAAAATAATTCTAAAAACTCTACCAAAAATGTCTCTGAAACAGATCTCAACAAAACAACAGAAAGTTCAAAGAAAAGTGTAAATAGTTTAGAAAAGAATAACACTGGAAACGTTACTAGGAGAACAGTTGATACCTATGCCAAAAATTCCCAAACTAATATCCCTAGTAAAATTCAATAGACATAACTTTCCAAAAAAGTAGTGTTTGAAAGGACTTGTTTTTCAAATGTTCTCAAAATTCAAACACCATTCAACATTGAGAACGAACATTCTAAACTAAAAATTTCTATACCTGTCACTCAATTGATAAACAAGAATCTGTATAGGAATCAGGTCCTAAAGGTACTAAACATAGGGGAAATTACTGATACTGTTAATTTAAATGATGATCAGCCTGAATTTTTTTTTTGGCTTGAAGTTGATGGCAAACCTCAAGAAGGATGTGTCCCCCCCATTTTATGTCAGTCTTAATTTTCATGACAAAATTATACATAATGCCATGTTGGATTCAGGTGCATCACATAATATTATGCTAAAGGCTATTATGGAAAATGTTGGTCTTGAAATTGCTAGACCCTATGAAGATTTTTACTCATTTTATTCTAGCAAAGTTAGATGTCTAGGTCTTATCAAAAATCTTTGTGTCACTTTAGCTCAGATACAAGAAAAAATTCTAGTGATGGATATAGTAGTAGTTGAAATCCCTCCTAAGTATGGCATGCTTTTTCACACTCATTTCAAGAGAATTTACAAGGAACCCTTCAAATGCATATGAATTATGCCACAATACGAGTGTTTGGTCAACAAAGAAGACTATATAGGAAAACTTTAATGAAGTACATGGTGAGTAGTCAAGAAAGACCACACTATCATTTTTACTCTATCCATACCGAGCTTGACTCCATTATTTATAATGATAGAGAAATTGACACATAGGTTACCAATGCAGAAAATTATCTTAATGAAAAATATGGCAACCAAATAAAAATTGTACAACAAGACCTTGGAAATGAACTTTTTTGGAATATGAATTTTGATGGCTCATGTGGAAAAACATGCTTAGGAGCAAGTGTTTGGGTATATAATGCAAGGAACAATCATGCAGAAGGTCACTCCTACAAACTCAATTTTTTGTGCACAAACAATATAGCAGAATATGAAGCCCTACTCTTACGATTACAATTGCTCCAAATATTAGGATCTAAGATGATTTATTTCCATGGTGATTTCGAACTAATCATAAAACAAATTAAAGGAGAATATTATGTAAAACATGATAGATTAAGAGCATACACAAATGTTGTGCTTGATTTCCTAATAACATTTGAATAATATGATTTGGCAATTACTCTGAGAAATCAGAACATCCTAGAAAATGGTTTAGCATTTTTAGCAAGCACATGTCAGTTGCCTCACCCAAACAGATAATACACAGTAGAGGTTAAAAATCATCCATCTGTGTCGAATAACATGAGATACTCGCAAGTATTCAGTAATGACAAACAAATTGAAATCTTCCTACAATCAAAGGATGAATTTTAAGATAGCAACATAGATTTATATTGTGAAGAATATAGTTACACTGATATAGAAATTAGTCTAGATAAACATTCTAATGTTTCCGATGTAAATATTTCAGCAAATAAAATTGTACATAAAACATAAATACATAAAAACCCAGAAAAAGAAGAATTTGAAGTACTTCAACTCAAGGATAATATCCTTCCTATAGGGCTTATCCCTTTAGAAAAATTGTTTGACTTTAATGATGTGGACAAAAAAACAAAAATAGAACCAACAGGGACAAACATTGAAGAGTGTAACATAGGGAGTAAAGAAAGCCCCAAAATGATAAAATTGTCAAAATCACTGCCTATCATTACAAAAAAAAGATATATAGCTATGTTTAAGGAATTCATAGTGATGAACGCTTAGCTAAACTGAGAGGGGGAGGTGAATCAATTTGGTACATTCATGGTCATTTCAAAATATTTTCATTCAACTCATTTACACCATCATTTCATAAGCAGCTTAATACATAATGAATCAAAAAAATTAATGTGGGGAAAACAAGTAATTAGGTAGATTAAAACATCACATCAACACATAATTACCAATCAAATATACAACAAATATAATTGGAAACCAATAAGGGGGAAAACCACATCTTATTATTATTTTGATGCAAAGGTAAGCTCCAACTCCCTCTCAAAACTGATCTTCTGTAGGCTCCAACATACAGGAGGCTACTACATCAAATTCTGCAAGCTACAACTTGCAATGTAGCTCCAACTCCCATCTATTTTCTGCAGGCTACAACCCACAAAATGCTCCTACCTCAACCAGCTCCAACTACACATCTATCAAGCTACAACTTGAAATAGAAGAACCAACTCCCATGTTTTTTCTGCAGGCTACAACCTAGAATGTTGATTTACGTGGATATTAGCTCTGTTATACTCCTTCTCCTTTGCTGCCTCTTCAGCCTTCATATCTGCTTCATATCAGTTCATCATGTGTACAACATTTCTATCAACTCTCATTGATTCTTCCACTCTCCAACCTTCTACTTCTCTCTTACATTATTCCGCTCAAATCCATTCTGCAACTATCTAACTCTCTTTCTGCACATTGATATTACATCTCTTATACAGATAACTCCTGACTGTATTCATTCTACAGGGAATATGAAGTGAAAATTTATTTCTCTCTTCCTTCCACCCATTCGATTCCTCACACCTCAGTTCAGGTTATTACATTAGACGTAATAATTAAAAACTCACTGGAGTTTTTCCTATGCCTATGGATACTTTCCTTTGCATCACAAACAATATAAAGTAATCAATGAATTTACATTTATAGTTACAAGAATATTTTAATTTAGCCCTTTCAATTGCTTTCTTTTCTCTTAATTTTGTCTTCTCTTCCTATTGTCCCTTTGTCTTCTCTTCCTACCATTATATTTCCAACTGTGCAGCATGCTCATCTCTTTCCCGACTCGACCCAGATGGCACATTTCCAACAGTGTGATTTTAACTGTCTTTTTTTCGACCCTCACTATTATCCTTTACTCGCAGCATTCAACCTTTTGATTAATAAATTATCGCAATACCTCTACTCTATAGTCGAGTCACTTGCCCGAGTCTCCTCCTCTGCATTTAGACTTTTGTTTATAGCTACAACATTCAATCTTATTACACACATTGTTAGGTCTCTCTACTCGAGCCTATTTTCCATGCATTCAGGCCTTTCCTTTGTAACCTGAGTTGACCTTGGCTTCCAATGTTTTCTTCATAGAAATAGTGCAAACACACTAAACCTAGACATGAAATATCTTAATATTTACCTATAAGACCCATCATGTCCTCTTCACAAATCATACTTCACACTTCGACGTTCTTATGTGTTTCTTAAGCGCTTATCCTCCTGAGCTCTGCGATTTGCAATATGTGATTGGGTCCCACTTAACATTATCGCAACTTTGCTATCACAGATTTCTATCGCATGTTTCTTATCGCAATGTTCTTCTATATTTGGATCTTCACCTCTTTCAATTTGCGATTTGTGAACTGCGAGCCAGGTCCACATCATCCCCATGTCATCATGCCATGTCACCTTGCCACATCACTACCATGTCATCATAAATTAACTATGATCTGTTGAGTCGAGGCCATGTCATCTGCCACGTCAGCTTGCCACATCACTATCTACGTCATCTTTCGTACTTCACATATCGGGTATCGCTACTTACAACAAGTATCCTGTGATAACTTAATAAACATATAAATCACCAATAGTGATATGCGATTGCATCGCATCGCAAACCCTAATTCTTATCGAACCACAACTAAAAATAATTAACTTGCAAAATCTTAACATATAAATACAAAAGTCCCTGATAGCAATGTACGCTATGCGATAAAGGATTTGGGTCCCACCAGGGGTGCCACGTTACTGCCACGTCACCATATCACACTTCGCATTTTCTATGATTTCTGTGTTTCTATGGTTTTTGCGATCATCCTTCTTCTTGTGATTCCGATATGCATTTAAGCCGACGAACACTATTCTGCATGCATTTCTTTTGGAAATTACCTGACTCGACCCGGTGAACTGCACACGCCCTTGTGCATTGTAAATAGCCTGACTCTACCTGACTCATTCACGACTCGCTGCATTGTTCTGAACGTAAAGATACATGACTCAACCCTGACCTATGTATTGTTTTGAACGTATTCAATAGCCCGACTCTTGAGCTTTTCTGAACTTAAAATAACACGACTTGACATGTTCTTCACAACTGTTCTTCATTGATGCATGTGTTTATTACTTTACTTAGGCACATTTGCGACTCTGTCCACTCGTGCACGACTTGACCCAACATGTTCACAACTTGACCCAAACTTGATGCCTTTTATGTGTTTTCTCCTTGATAAAGATTCTAATGTTGCTCCTCTCTGCTCCTTTGCCTTAGATAATGATCTAATGTTGCTCCTTGCCTCTCTACTACTCCTCTGCATATCTTTTATGCTTTCTCACTACATCATTGCCTAATCTTCTCCTTTGCCTTATTGTTGCTACTTCTCTACTCCTTTTCCATCAATGATAATTCTAGTGTTACTCCTTTCTATTCCTTTTCCATCAATGACAATATTCCTAACAGTCTCGCCCTTTGGCATTGATGGAAACACTTCCTCCAGTACTTCCTTCAAGAATTCCTCCCCCTTTCATTATTAGAAGTTCCTTTCTTCTTTTTCTTGATTTTCCTCCCCCTTTGACATCAATGTAAAAGGGTTACACATTTTCCAATGTAGTTTCCATCATTGCATTACTTTTCTCTCAGTTGTGTATAAGCATTCTTCATTATGTACTTTTGATATGAAATGAATATACACACTCCATCTATTCATTACATACTTAATGAATCCTTTTGTATTTGAATGAATACACCTAATTTACAATAGTATTACTGCTTTCTGATCTTCTTCATAGAAAATGAGTATTGCTTTATGTTACACATAAGCATTGCATTATGTGCACTTTAACATTTCAAGAGTGTATTAAACCATCGTTCTGACTGCATTGCAAACTTCATAGGATATATGAGCATTTTTTAGGTAACTCTTTGAAAATCATAGAGATTACATGAATATGCTGCAAATTTATGCTATCCCAAACTCATGAGAATGTTGTAAGGCATGTCATGATAAAAAAATTAGTGCTTTTCTCCCTTACTACTTGATAGTGGCGATATGTGCTAGAATTATGAATATATAATCGCTAAAAGCCCTTGATGTTGATGTGAACAATGAGTCCAAATAGAGATTACAACTTATTTTAAGATTAGACAATATTTGTCCACTTAAAAAGGACCCAACACCTTTAATACTGTACATAGCATATTGAAAAAAATCCCTTAAGGCTAGATACATTCAATGCATTGGAAAATTTTCACTACCAACTAAACAATTTCATTTTTGACACAGGGAAGTATTTTTGTTAACGATCAGGCTCTCTGTAGTGGTGAAATATCAACAATTCCTTTATGCTAAAGTAAGCTTCAGATGGTTCAATAATATACTCTTTTAACTTAAACAGTAAGATTAACACAACTAGCCCGTCATGCTTCAGATACTTCAATTGTTCTATCATAAAGATCTTAAATAAAACATCTTCAATTTGTTTAATTGAAATCTTAGCAAAAAAAATTCACACATCTTTATGAATGACCTTAAGAAATAGGCCTTGAAGATATATCCATACTGACTTGAGGAAGGCATGCAATTATATCCAAGAATAGATATTGCTTCAATGCTCAATATAATAATTCAAATGCAAACAAGATAATGATCCTTTGGAACTTTTAATAACATTTCCATGCTTTAATAATGCAGCTCAACATTCTACAACATTTAAAATTAGAAGATACTTTGCAATAATCAGAGAAACTAGAGCTTACTCCACCTATACTATAATGTCGATAACGCTGAGAATACTACCTTGATGTACTTCGGCCATAATACTCTGATCTTGATGACATGTACCATACTAATGCTCCACTAATAACACTTGGTGCTCTACTGATAGGTAGGGTGCTTGCTCCAAATACCAATTAAAGAATGATGTAATGATATAACGATGATAAAAATTTCTCTTATTCATCCTTCTTATGTTATTTTGTTTCATTATTAACACCTGCAGTGAGACACACAATGTAATCATCCTCTTAGTTTCCAAGTTCATGAATGATTTTCCCTTTATCACCATGGTTGCTTGATGCTTTCTATTATTCCATAAATATGTTGGATATTGAATGCTTCAGGTGTACTTCTTCCTCTATAGTTCTTTTCCAGAGGAATTATCCTTTCCCATCCTGAACTTTTAGTAGTTCTTATTCCAAGCAGCTCTTCTTTGAAAATTCTTATGGGAACTTTTTATGAACTGCTCTCCCCTACGATGATGCTTCTTGTCTATCACTAACTAGATATTTTCTTTGCTTCCTAGAGTAGCTCCCCCTGAGACTATGATGGATTCAAAATATCATTAAAGTAACAGGCTCCCCCTTTTTCTTCTTCTTCCATACTTTGTTGGGGTTCCTCATAATGTCTGCATTTATTTTTTATTCACATTTTGGTATGATTTGATTTGGTTCCATCATCTATCTAGAGTCCTTTAATGCATATGGAATCCTGCAGTCATTTACTTTGTTTCCAAGATTATGGCACACAAAACATCTTATTTTACCAAGGTACATTTGAGCTAATGTATAGAATTTTGTGCTCCTTTTTTAACATAGTCTACATTCAGAAAATTTATGTCCAAATTCATAGCATGAATGACAATAGCCTTGGAAATGATTTTGTACCTGGTGAAAGCTTGTATTTTCCATCTAATTTCTTGAGGAATTCCTCTTATTGGCTACATCTTTTGCTGGCTGGACTGGATTTTCTTTGTTTTACAGTATGCTGCAATATGTCTCGGTTTATGGAAAGAAAAACGAGTGATCCTTCTCACCCGAGGAAGGAACCTCCTTTGACATGTTTCAAATTTTTTCAATTCATCTGTAGGAGCGTATGAGCCTTTTTCAGTTGACTATTTATTCATTTCTTTTTTTGTTACTTGAGGCTGCAGCTTGTTTCTGTTTGATTCGTTACACATCACGGTCTTGCTGGCTTCTAATTATATGGGTTCCCTTTTTGTTGCTCCATTATCCTTTACACATTTTACAAAAAAGATATTTTTTTTATCTTCTACCTTGGATTTACTGGTTTCTCCTTCATATCCTATCCTAGCTTTTATGATAGGAGATATTTTAGCATTTATAATCTGGTCCAACTGTCGAGAGCTTTTCATTTGTGGAATATTCATAGTTAATTCAATTTGATCCTTCTCTAATTTCTTGCTCAGGCTTACTACTTCTTCTTCCAATTTATCACGCTCCATATTTTTCTCCTTTATTTTCCTCTTTATAATATCCTCTATTTTCCTTGATTATTCTAGTTCAACTTTCAATTTAATAACTTCTTCTGAATCTGGTTCTATCTTTGCATATTTCAGAAGCATCCCTTCCTGTTTCTTACCCTTAATTTTAAGCCTTTCAATTTCCTTTAGGGAACTTATAAACTCCCCCTCAAGGTCCACCTCACCTTCTTCATTAGATTCCATGAGATCATATTCAAGCTCTTCCTTGGCCATCAAGACAAATTCATAGGTTCCTTATTCATTGGAGGATTCATCTGAGTTTTCAGATGCACTGTTGTCTTGTTGAGCATAAAATAATTTTCTATTAAATTTCTTCCCTTTATGCATATTATAGGAGCTACTTTTCTCTTTCCCTTCAGACTGATTCTCTGTTATCTTATTGGGAAATTTTGAGGCATAGTGCCCCACTCTTCCACAATTAAAGCACTTGAATGGAAGTTTATCTTTGTACTTTCTTGTGCCTCTATCCAATCTTTTGAAAAATTTGGCTTCTTCTTCATTAGAGCATGAGAATGTAACTTCCTGATGCTTTATGAATTTTTCTGCCTTAAAGGCATCCTCCCTCATCTTTGACTTCCCTTTAGGAAGTCTCATCTCATATGCTGTTAGGTTCCCAAGTAATTGGTTTCTGGTTAAGGTTTCCCAATTTGTGGTTTCTTCTATGGCAGAAACCTTAGGATTAAACATGGGTGGTAGAGATCTCAATAATTTTTGTACTACGACACTTTCTTTAATTTCTTCTCCTAGGCCTATCATGATATTAATAACTTCTACAACTCTTAGGAACAATGCAACTATATCTTCATCTTCATTCATTTTTAAGTTTTCAAACTAACTTATATGTGCTTGCAGTTTGGCCATATTCACATTTGTATCTCCCTCTGAATCTTTCCTAAAGTATCCCAGATATATTTGGCAGTCTTACTGTGCATTAATTTAATAAATTCTGACTCACTTAGACCGCTCAAGAGTGCATTGATTACTTTTGCATTAGCTCTGAAATTTTTTCTGCCTTCGTCCTCAGTATCTGTATCCTTTGGTGCATATGTTTCTTCCACAACAACCCAAACTTCTATTCCTAGAGACATTAAGTATGTCCTCATTCTTATTTTCCAAAAATCATAGCTTGTGCCAGTAAAAAATGGGGCTTTATTTCTTGGTCATCCTTCTAAGATAGCCATTTTGGGGACCTAGGACCTCCTTCCAGTTGTTGAACTGATACAAAAGGAACTTTCTCTGATACCAATTGATGAACCCTTAGCTAAATTGAGAGGGGCAGTGAATCATTCTAGTACATTCATAGACATTTAAAAGTCTTTTCATTCAACTCATTTACACGATCATTTCATAAGAATCTTAATACCTAATGAATCAACAAACTTAATGTGTGGACAGGAAGTAATTAGGTATATTAAAACATCACATCAACACATAATCATCAAGCACATAGACAACAGATATAAGTGGAAACCCATAACGGAGAAATCACATCCTATTATTGTTTTAATGCAAAATCAAGCTTCAACTCCCTTTCACAACTAATTTTATGTAGGCTCCAACCTACAGGAGGCTACTACCTCAAATTTTTCATGCTACAACTTGCAAGGAAGCTCCAACTCCCATCTATTTTTTGCAGGCTACAACCCACAGGAGGCTCCTACCTCAACCAGCTCCAACTAGACATCTATAAAGCTACAACTTGACATGGAAGCACCAACTCTCATATATTTTCTACAGGCTACAACCTACAGGAGGCTTCTACCTCAACCAGCTACAACTGGATATTTATCAAACTACAACATGAAAGGAGATTGCAATCCCCTCACTCAACATGAAACTAGAATGTTGATTTACCTGGATATCAGCTATGTTATACTACTTCTCCACTTCTGCCTCTTCATCCTTAATATATGCTTCATATTAGTTCCTCATGTGCACAATGTTTCTATCAGCTCTCTCTGATTCTTCCACTCTCCAACCTTCTGCATCTCTCTTACATTATTCCACTGACATCCATTCTACAGTTATCTAACTCTCTTTTTGCACACTGATATTACATCTCTTATACAGATAACTCCTGACTATTTTCATTCTACAAGGAATACGAAGTGAATAGGCCTATCTCTTTGCCTTCCACCAATTGATTCCTCACACTTTAGTTCATGTTATTACATTAGACATAATCACTCCAACATTCATTGGAGTTTTTCCTATGCCTATGGATACCTGCCTTTGCATCACCAACAATATAAAATATTCAATGAATTTACATTTACAGTTACAACAATATTTCAATTCAGCCCTTTCAGTTTCTTGCTTTTCTGTTCATTTTGTCTTCTCTTCCTGTTGTTATATTTCCAACTGTGCAACATGCTCTTCTTTTGTCCGATGTCGTCTAGGCGGCAAGTTTCCAATAGTTTCATTTTAACTATATTTTCCCCAGCCCCGCCTATTCTCATTTTCCCACAGCGTTCATCATTTTGATTAATAAACTATCATAACACCTTTATGCTACAGTCAGGTAACTTGCTCGAGTCTCCTCCTCTGTGTTCATACTTTCGTTTATAGCTACAATTTTCAACCTTCTTGTACACACTATCGGGTCTCTCTACCTGAGTCCATTATCCATGCATTTAGGCCTTTCCTTTGTAACCCAAGTTTAAGTGCATGCACCCTCGCGCACTGTAAACAACTCGACTCTACCTAACTCATTCACGACTCATTGCACTATTCTGAACATAAATATACATGACTCGACCTTGACCTGTGCACAGTTCTGAACGTATTCAATAACCCGACTCTTGAGATTTTATAAACTTCAAATAACATGAATCGACCCATTATTCAAAAATGTTATTCATTTTTGCATGCATTTATTACTTTACTTATGCATATTCACGACTCTACCCACTCGTGCACGACTTGACCCACCACATTCACAACTTGACCCAAACTTGTTTCCGTTGCTGCGTTTTATCCTTGATAAATATTATAATGTTGCTCCTCTCTGTTCGTTTGGCTTAGATAGTGATCTAATACCACTCCTTGCCTCTCTGTTTCTCCTTTGCTTCTCTTTTATGCTTTCTCACTGCATCATTTCCCGATCTTCTCCTTTTCCTTATTGTTGTTGCTTCTCTACTCCTTTTCCATCAATGATAATTTTTTTGTTACTCCTTTCTAATCCTTTGCCATCAATGAAAATATTCCCAACACATATATGCATTTGCTTGGATCTATAAGAACCTACAAGCTTATGATACTATCATTATACAACACAAAATTCCAATCAAGGAGGATCAAAAACATTTTATACAAAAACTACGTAAGATAAATCCTGTCATAATACCCTTGGTTGAGAAATAAATTAAGAAAATGTATGAGGCCAAAATCATAGTTCCACTTCGATATTCTAAATGGGTATCCAATATTGTTCCTTCAAGAAAAAAAATAGGTGAAATCATACTTTGCATTGAATTTAGGAATCTAAACAAAGTATCCCTTAAGGACAACTATCCCTTACCAAAAATGGACCACATATTGTAGACGGTAGTAGCATCCAGTAGGATCTATTTTTTAGATGGATTTTGAGGATATAATAAATTTTTAGTGCATCATGATGACCAAAACAAAACAATCTTTACTACTCCTTGGGGGACTTTCATGTATGTGAAAATTCCCTTTGGATTAATGAATGTTTCTGCCACTTTTTAGAGAGCCATGCACATTGCTTTTGCAGATAAAATTGTTCATTTCATTGTGATATATCTTTATGACATTATTGTACATTCAAAAATTTATGAAGAACATTTGGCACATCTAAGAAGAGTTTTCGAGAAATGTAGAAGGTTTGGAATTTCCCTAAATCCCAACAAAAAATTGTTTGGCATTGAAGAAGGAAAGCTTCTTGGTCACATTATTTCTAAATATGGAATTATAATTGACCCTAGCAATATTAAAGGTATAATCAAAATTATTCATGTGAGGAACATCAAATAACTTCAATCTTTCATTGGTAAAATCAATTTTTTAAGGAGATTCATACCCAATCTTACAGAACCTTTGAGAAATACAACCAACATGCCTAAAAAGGATTCATAGATTAAGTGGAACATTGAAGCTAAAAAATATTTTGATTTAGTCAAGAAAGCATTAACAAAATCTCTAGTTCTAATCAGCCTATATTTTACCAAAGACTTCATAATTTTTTCTTTTGCATCTGAACATACTATTGCTACTGTATTATTACAGAAAAACAATGAAGGACGTGAACAACCAATAGAATTATTTAGCAAAGCCATGAGAGATACATATTTGAAGTATAACATCATGGAAAAATAGGCCTTCGCTCTTGTTAAAGCACTAAAATATTTCAGATTTTACATTTTACATTCACATGTTATTGCTTATATGCCTAATGTAGTAGTTAAAGAAATTTTAACGCAGAATGGTCCTTATGGAAGGAGAGGAAAATGGATTGCTATTATCTAGAATATGTTTTGGAAATCAGACTTATCAAATTGATTAAAGGACAAGGATTAGCCAAATTGACGATTGAATGAAATTTTCATGCACTAGATATAAACATGGTGTATTCATTGAATGATCAAGAGGAACTGATGAATCCACTAATTAATTAAGCATTCCTAAATATTTCATGGTATACAGATATCTTATATGTTTTTTTAATTTAAATGCTCCTCCTTGTTTGTCCAAAACTAAAACAAGATTTATAAAGTTGAAACTTGTCAAATTCTGTATTTTAGAAAATGTTTTATACTGGAAAGATGCAACATGTGTTTTTCTCTATTTTTTTCTAAAAGAGGATGCAAATAAAGTTATATTGGAATTCCATGAAGGCGATTGTGGTGGACATATTTATTGGAAAACTACTATCAATAAGATTCTTAGGGTTGGTTTCTACTCGCCCATCGTTTTCCCTGACATCCACAAGACTATAACTTCATGCCATAAATGCCAAATTTTTGAAGGAAGGAGAAAATATGTCCCCTCTCCTTTAAGGCCAATTTCTGTTGAGATCCCTTTCCAATAATGGGGTTTATACTTCATTGGGGAAATTCATCCCCCATCCTTTTCCCAACATAAGTGAATTCGTACTACCACATACTACTTTACCAAATGGATAGAAGCCACTCCTTCCAGAAATGCCATTGATTCTGTCATTATTAAATTCCTTGAAACAAATGTCCTTTCTAGATTTGGTTTTCCTACAAAAATCATCGCTAATAACGATGCATCCTTCAAGTCCAAGAAAATGGTTGACTTATGTCATAAGTACCACATAACTTTGGGACATTCAAAAACATATTACCCTCAGGTTAATGGATTGGCTGAATCTTCAAACAAATTGTTGGTGAATATCATCAAAAATATCTTGGAATACAACAAGAAATCATGGAATAACAAGTTGCTAAATGCACTTTGGGTTGATAGACTTACTACCAAAAAATCAATTGGCATGTCTCCATACCAATTGGTCTATGGAATGGATGCAAGTTTTCCTTCCTCTTTAGGAGTTCCAGTTATGAATATCATTCAGGAAATACAAGTTGAACCAAACGATGTACACAAAAGGATTAATCAAACTATTCAATTACAACAATCCAAAGAAGAGGTCTATAACAAGACCCAAGTTGTTCAAGAAAATATCAAGAATATTTTTTATAAAATAACGAAGGTTGATGATTTTAATCTAGGTGACAAAGTTTTAAAATGGGATTCCAGAAGAGAAGACAAAGGTAAACATGGAAAATTTGACAACCTTTGGCAAGGACCACACATTATTGATTATTTCAGAGGAAACAATGCATATTTCATTAAGGAGATAGATGGAACAAAGATACTTGAAGGTCATGTCAATTGCAATATGTTGAAGAATTACTTATATTAAGAATAAAATTTTATTTTTAATCATTGTAAATATCATAGTTTTACTGTTTTGTATTTGAATAACCCATTAATAAAGGTTGAAGCCAGTGGAGAATGCCCTAAGCCTGGCCTGATGAGCTGTCATAAAAAAAAGAAAAGAGAAATCAGATGAAGACTTTATAGAAAATGGAGTACTCAAGGCTACTGATATTATATTCTCGACACTTCAATTGGAGAAGTGCCATCCCTAGCTGAAGCCACTGTTACGGTCCTGTAATATACAAGATCTCAAGGTGATTGAATATTTCACATTTTCAAATTGCATATTGTACATGATTTTCAACAATTTTCAAAAAAAAATATGAAAAAAGGTAAAAGGGAAGAGGGCACATTGAAAAAAAAATTAGAAAAAATAAAAGAAAGAAAACCCCAAAAAATATAATACTAAAAGTGCTGCAAATAACAATGCCACTTCTTATTAGATTTGTTTTTTTCAATTCATACAATCTAAGCATGATTGAACAATTTTGAATTTTTGTTGGATAGGTTAGAAAATAAGGATTTTCCAAATAGTTCAATCTTGGTGAATTAGTAAATAGGTAGAAACAAAATTGATTCAACAGCTCAAATTGAATCAATAGGAGAAATAACGGAAAGAGTAGGTTATAATTCTATAAAAAAAAAGAGATCTGGGTCTGCAAGCCTAAATGCACCCTACAAAATAATGATGGAAAAATGTTAGATTAGTGAAAGGGTAGGTATAATGAAAGAAAAAATAAATATGGACATACATGAAATTTACTCCAAAAACATTAATCCAAAGATTTCATGTGTTCTCATTTATAAGGAAAAAAAATGAAAGGGGCTTTTATCCAAAGTTTCAGAGAGTGATTAATTTTAAAATTTTATGTGACATATTATATGTTATATTCTAAACTCCCCATACTTCATCTTCACCCATTATTTTATTTAATCCATCCGACCCCACAATCCACTCACCCATCATGTCATCCTTAAATTTCTGCCACCTTACACTTCATCTCCACCCCCACTATCACATCTGACGACCCATATTCATTTCTGACCCCCCTCGCCCTCCGAAAGCTAATGTCAGAGGGAGGGGGGGTCTAAAATGGAAGATTTATGAAACTAGCCCATCTGCTATGTATCAAGCATCCAGTATTTTGCAACGCCACCCACCCCCCCCCCCCCCCCCCCCCCTCACCATTCTTCTTACCATCCTACACCCCCTCTGAAAAGTAGTTTTTGCCGTGATTAAATTTCACTCTTGATCGTTAACCCACTGCCATTCCCACTGCTCCATGTTATTACTCCTGTCACGTCCTCCCAATCATCCCTGCTCCCACCTAAAGACCCATTGAGACATTAAATTATTTAATCCGTTACACAACGGGCCTGCGCCAGGTCAACGAAAACCCCGTCATCCTACAAATTTACCTTTCCCCCACTTGTTTCAAAGGTTATAGTGTTTTAACAATGCTTTTCTTATAACATGTGATTGAGTTCAAAGTTTTGCAGATCTGAAGAAAGCATAGAACATCCCAACTTTCTGCAAATCAGCAGACGTCTTATTTAATCCCCTTTTCTTCTAATTCTCGTTCTAATCAAACAAAAATCCCTTCTATTCATTTCCCCTCTTTTCAATCCCTTTCTAATCTGTGCACCTGCAGATACCAAAAACATAGTCATGACTCCAAAGAAGAAGGATCAAGAGCCATTCAATAGAATGGTTCACCCTTTTATCGACCTTGATCACATTTCCCTTGCTGACAGGGATTTCAAAATTCATGATAGTCTCTCAAAATTCAACCTCTTTGACATATATTGTTGGTGGGAAGACAAATTCCTCAATCAGGCTGATGACATAGGACTGTGGGACACAAACCTTCCATACTACATATTTCCAAAAACTCACAGTTGCCCTAATTTTATAAGGAAGTGTCATGCATGTTATATTATGAATCAGAGTGTTGTTATTGCCCCCACAGGAGAGATTTTTTTCACCATTTATGCCAATTCTATCATGCAGATGATGCAAGCTCTTGTAATTAAAGAAATCACACCCTTTTCCTATGAAACCCTCAGGGAATTGTATCAAAAATTAGATTTTTCCAGTAGAGCCAAAAACCTTGAATTATTCATGGCTCGGGACTCCCCTACCCAGGAAGAATTCTCCATACCCATATTCTACATTCCCTGATAGGACTCAGGACATAGTCACTGTCCTTTCTTACCTGCTAGGATACTATTCAGAAAAGTTGATAGATGAAGCAATTATAAGCTATCTGTCAATACTTTCATCAGAATCTAAACCTTCTAACATGTTCAATTTCAGTCAATTCTTGGCATATGCCATTCATGATCAGTTTTTCAAGTTTCACATAGAGGAAGTGTTTAATTACACTTCATTCATTTTTTATATGTTTTTATATTTTTAGGCAAACAGGTTTCAATTTGCAATGATAAAATTGAATGAAGATCCACACCCTTAGTTTGTCATCTTTTGGACAACAATGCTGGTGAAAGATCAGAAAGAGTTCAATTACAAATGGTTCATCAAATTTCTTATACATCCAACTATGAGAATCCTCAACCAAACAATGTAACCAAGGAATAGTGAAGAAATTAAAAAGATCATGGAGCTGTTAGACCAAGCCAGAACTAGAGACTGGTACTTGTACCAGAATTATACATAACTAAGAATATATGGGTGTGAGTTTCCCCCTTATAAGCTGCCAAATTTTTTCCCCGTGAGGATCTTTGCCCTAGAATGCATTAGACAGATGATTAATGCAGATCAAGTAGATTTTGTATCAGCAAAGAAGAAATCCCAATTCAGGGTCAAATCCCAAATTGGTCCTTTCATTTGCAACAATAGAGCAGGAGGAGAGGAGGTTGACAAGAGGCTAAAAGAGATGAATTGTACACACAGTTTTGCCTGGTATTATGACCCATTGGGTATTATCTTTAAGAAGATGGTATAAAACAAGTCAACTCCATACATCCACACTCACAAGCCCAATATTGAACAATTTATGAGCCAGAGAGAGTGGACAACAAACACCTTGCAGGAGGCTGAAGAGCAGGTAATTTAATCTTCAAGTATATAGACCCCTGCTCCACAATAGAGGTATCATACAGAGGACAAGCAAGATAAAGGAATAGATAAAGAGAAATAAACAAAGGGAAAAAGAACAAGAGATGATCGGTCACCTTTGGTGATTGATACATCAAGAAAAGAGTTTAAGATGAAATATAGGAAGAGACCAAGAATTCACATGGACATTGATCAAGGTAAGGAATCATAGCAGCAGACAGTGATAAATATGAGAGGCACTCCTGATTCCTCTCCAACAAGTGGCCAACCTATATCTTCTCCTACAACTTCAACAGCAATTCCAATTTAGCAGCAAAGCCTTCAAACACCTACTTCTATTGCTGTTATAGGGAAAAGGGAAGAAACAATATATGAAACCTTCAGGGAGATCAAGAGGAAAAATGAAATATTGAAGGACATTAGCTATAATCAATTTTGGAAGAAATCCACTAGTTCACAAAGTAGGCTTCTATCAACTTTACTTAATGATGGTCATATATCATTGGAAGTAATTACCAAATGAAAAAATTTGTGCTTGTATACTAAACACTATAAAAATCAACAAAGGTATGCCTTTTAATGTATACATATTAATACATCTTTGTTCATTTTTTAATGAACTAGTATATTCCCTAATTATTGTCTCTTCGAACTACAAAGATATATGATATGGTTCACCATTTTTGAAATATATTTGTGATTGATATATTTTTCCATGTTTGATTGGTATGGTTGTATGATTTAATTAATATAAATTTGTGCTTGTATATTAAACATTATAAAAATCAACAAAGGTATGCCTTTTATTGTATACATATTAACACATCTTTGATCATTTTTTAACGAACTAGTATATTTCCTAATTATTGTCTCTTCGAACTACAAAGATATATGATATGGTCCACCATTTTTAAAATATCTTTGTGATTGATATATTTTTCCATGTTTGATTGGTATGGTTGTATGATTTAATTGATATGTTGGATAATGTTTACAAAATATATAATATTGTTGACCATGTTTCAAAAGTAAAACTTAAACAAAAGAAATTATATATTTTATTGAAAAAATAACAATAGTAAGTATATATAATTATCTCCAATAGTCGTTGCGCTATTGAATGATAAAAAGATTTATTCATGCTAGGGAAGAGATATTACTAAAAAAAATTAATAATTCACCAAAGCATCACATCACCCTAAACACCAATTTCTTACAACATTCAAAACTAAATCTTAATCAAAATAAATTTGATATAACAATAATAATTATCTCTAGCAAAATGGGTGGACTATTGAATAAAAATATGATTGATTCAAGGTACTCATAAGATATAATTAATAATATCAATAATTATATTTCCGTAAAATAACATATCATGATTAGGATATTGTAACATTCAAAACTAAAACTCAAACAAAATTTATTTGAAATTTTATTCAAATGAAAAAAATTAATAATTATCTCTAACAATGGGTGTATATTGTTATCTCTAGAAGCAATATTGAAATTTTATGAAACATAGGTGGTAAAATAACAACAAAAAAATGTTATATTTTAATTTCAAGCGTTGTGGGATCCAATATCAACACCATGCTATTAAGGAACTGTCAATTGAATACATGCACATGACATTTGACGTTTTGAAGAAAAAACAAGTTAAGAATCAAGATACATATATTTCTATTGTGAATTCCAATACCAGTACTTCCATCAAGATTACTCAAAAGAGTTCTTGATATCCTTGTAGAGAATATTAATATCAGCAAGGACTACTAGTGTAGCGGCAGTCCCTTCCGACTTGCAATTTCAAAACAGAAATGCATTTTTTCTTTAATTTATATTTAATATTTAACACTTTACCTTTACCTTTAAATTTCAAAACATAAATGTATTTTTTCTTTATTTAACACTTTAATTTTACTTTGAACCTTGTATTAAATATTGAATTAGCCTAGATCCATCTTAACTCCGGATCTATCAAGCACTGAGAGGGATCAAATATCTTGAGGTGCAAACCTATTTTTTAAGTGCAAAAATTGAGAAAAGGTTTGCACCTTCAGATATTTGATCTCTCTCGGTGCTTGATAGATCTGGAGTTAAGATGGATCTAGGTTGGTTTCAGTCATGTGCTACCAAGGAAAATATATCGAAGATATGATTAATTTTGTAACGTCTCTCTTCTCCTCCTTTACCAAAACAAAAAAAAAAATTTGTTTAATCTTGGTTCACATTCCGTTTAATCGCTACTCTGACTTTCACTAACATTTATGACTCATGAGTGTTTTCTGATACTCACTCGTTAATAACTATCATTGGTTAAAAATGTTTATTCTCCCAGTGTTCTTTCATTTTAATGATATATACATTCTTAATAATATTATTGGAAATCAATGCTAACATTTATTAAGATAATAATATACTAATTATAAATATTAATAATATATATGTTTTATATTATTAGCATATTACTTAATGTATTCGTTCCCATGGCATTCATACGTTAGATGTTTGGGTTTTCTTACCCATTGGATCGATATTTCATATGGGATCGAATATCAAATCCATATCGATTTCTTTTATACCTTCACATAATGTAATGTGTATCCGGTATATACCATTAGAATTCCATATTACAGGCCGAAGGTTTAACGACCAACCCATGGTCGGTATGCATTTGAATGAATTATTAAATGGCCATGGTTAAGGTGAATTCCTCCTTTGGTAAAATTCCAGGTAAACCATAGGTTTATTTCAACCGTCAATCTTTACCCTCCGTGCAGTAGTAAAGATATTTCATTAATTTGATTTGTACCTTGCCTGGGGATACTCACGTGTTCACTGGGGTTTACAAATCTCATGATGGCGTTTACATTACCCTCGGCTCCGGAATTTTAGTCGTTTTTTTTTCTAACCCTAGTACTGCTAATTGTGAATGGAAGACGCGTGACACTCGTAGCAGGAGGTACCGCGTGCCTGAGTCACTTCGGCAGAGGAACTCAGAGCGTATTAAATTTGTTCACTTGTTTTGTACCCGGTTGTTGGCTGGCTAACCCTTGAAAATTCCGAGCCTGGTACAAAATCATTTCTTCGAATTAACTCGGAAATCGCCTCAGGATTTCGCTGAGCCTTCTGCTGTCGTAAACCTGGTTCCCGCGCTTACCATTCCTTGGGCATAACCCTAGATCTGAGTTTATTTGTTCAGTCATCGTTTTCGGTCTTAGGGTTCCGATGTGAGTTATAAAACATAGTCTTGAGCGAGTGTGCCATTTTTCCAGGTTGATTACTTCTCATCTCGCCTTTCAGTCTTTTTCCTCAGGCATCATAGGTCATGCAACCCTGAAGCGTGCAATTCAGGGCGAAGTTTCACCACTGGTAAGTTGTAAATTGATTTCCTTCTCCGCTATTTTGTTCTGCGTTAATTTCCAAATGGGTTATTCCCCAGTGGGGAATTTTTCTGCATTTGTTTATTCTCAGAAACTGATTTTCTGTTGTTTCGTTATTATTACCATTAACACCATGCGTTTGCTGGATCTCCTTACTCATTCCAGGTATAACCTGGTTCGTATGGTTTCCGTCAATTCTGTCTATGGCTGGCTTGTATATGTTAATAGATTTTACCCATTCCTCCTGATTTTTCTTGTTCGTTTCTATTGTGTACCCCTGGATTCGATTTATCAGCGATCTCGAGTCATTACTCTCCATGAAATGAGTAATAGTCCCAGGTTCTCGATCTCCTTCATCATTAATAACATATGTTTGGTTTTCAGTTTGTATTAATACCATTCTCTCGTTTACTATTTTTACTACCCTTCTCGCAATGTAATTCAATATCACGTTTTGTTCTTATGACAGGTACCAGGAGCTCCATCCTAACGATGGTTGACTCCAGCTAATTTATTTCCCGCCTTGCTAAACTCCTCATGTCAACTATATTTTGTATGGCTCGTTTACAGAACTGGTTGATATACCCTTCCATCTATGTGTTCGGAACATTGTAACATTTTATTATGTTGGTCACTGATATCGTTTTTGTCTGCAAGGGTTTGCGTCGTGGTTTTCCTATTTTACTCCACAATTCATCACAGAGTTTTCCTTTTTACTTCTAGTAACTATCGTCATAACCGTAATTACTTGCTGGGCAAAATTTTAATTAATAACTCGTTGGGAGACTATGTTTTTCCATTGCATACAATCCTCTGTCGATATTCATTACTACGCCTATGGTCTGGTTTATGGATTTGCGCATATATATATATATTCCATGCGACACCAAATTTTGTTTTTTATAAAGGGGTCTCAGTCCTGTTCCGAAATATATATATATACGAATTTGATAAAACTGATGTGTTTTTATTAATCAATCTGGAAAGTATTATGACTGAGAGGAATCGATTTTCAAGTATGTTTATTTTTCAAAACAAATATTTACCTAGTTTTATGAATACCTGTAACCCGTGAATAGTTTGGATGCTTTGGGATTATACCACAACGTTTTTCCTTCTTGCCAATTTTCTTGCAGATTATACTATCGTACCCTCACTCAGTATATTTAATCACTACTGTTTTAATATGTTTATCCTTTATGTTAAACTGTAATTCGTAACAGAAGGCTACGAAGCTAATTTATTTTAATAGTGGATATTTTTATTTTTGAGACATGTGCATGTATTTTTACAATCCATGGCTAATGTGGCAAGTTCGAGAATGTAATTTGGAATAGTCTGGTATTTTCTAATGTCGTTATACTCTTATCCAATTTCATGCAGATGTTATAACAAGGACAGTTAAATACCACTCACTTGTATTACAGCAAATTTCTTCAATTTCATTTATAGAGGTTTTATAATTAACCTTCGAAATGGTAGTTTTTCTAACTCAGTAAGCAATAATTAAATCTGGACTGAATAGCAGAGTTCTCCTTGGACTTATTTTAGTAAATGTTGTCTTTGCCAGAATACCATTTCTAATGCAGTAACCATTAAGTTTTTGCTTTCAATTTCGGCGACTTCATTCAGCGAGTTATTTTGTTTTTTTTCTTTTTCTGGTAGATGTAATTCTAACCAACTAGTATTGCATGAGACTTCCTTTCATTCTATAATACAGAAACAGATTCAAGTTACATTAACTGTACTATGAATTTCTAGAGTTCTCCACCATTTACGTAAGCATTAATTTAGAAAATTTGGAGAATTTATCCTCAATCTAACTACAGTCACTCATAGTTTTATACTGACAGATCAGAAATGTCTAGCAGCTAAATTATCTGTAAAGAATTATGTATCCTCAGATTTAAACCGAACACGGTTTAGAGTTTCTGGTGGATTCTACTTTACACAATTTCTGTCTACAACTATATAGAATTTTGAAGGTAAATGCCTGATAATTAATTCTATTGAATGTAGCATTAATAATTATAATATATGAACATACATTTATATGTAGCCAATTCATACTATAGGAATTAAAAACACCAGATAATTTGAATTACATACCACTCCTGCAGTCGACCAACCTCCCAACCTTAGAGTCCTTCTGTCTCCCAGGACTCACCCCCGAGCTGAGATCACCTCCACCACAGACCAACTACTAATCTGCTTAGGAGCAGCTTATTTAAGTTATTGTTCCCCAAAGCCTGTTTCTAATTCTGCGTCTAGAATATCAGGATGATTTTCTTCCTGTTTGCCTAGGCTTCCCATTTTTGGGACTCTTTAAAGCTGTTTTATGCTTTTCCTCAGCTTTTCCAGCTTTTCACCTCTTCCCAACTACTTTCCTCATCATTGGGGAAATTTAGATTCTTCCTCAAAATCTAATTTAGACATAATTCCTTTCAAGGATTTTTGAAATATTGTGGGGAATTAGTTGCCTTATCCATCCTCATGGATTTAGCAAGTGATCTCATCATATCATTTTGGTCAATCTGCACACAATCATTTTATTCATTTCCTCAATTAAATATTTAATTACATTCACAAAATATTTATCCTTTGGGGTCCACTCCCCTTAGGATTAAAGTTCAAATGTCTAGCTTTGCAATTCAAACACATAAATTGGGGGTGTTACATATTCCCCCTCTGAAAATAAACACTGTCCTCGGTGTTGTTATTCAACTACTAGAGTTCTTTGTACAAATAAAAATGGATACTTTTCCATCATTTCATCTTCCCTTTCCCAGGTAGCTTCTTCAGCAGTAAAGTGCTTCCACTGCACCTTTACTCTTGCTACTGTTCTGTTTCTCAATTCAATTTCTTCCCGCTCCAATATTTGAAGCGGTTCTGGCAGAAACTCCCCTTCTGGTTCCACCTGTACAACAGTCCAATCAACTATGTGAGAAGCATCATGAATATATCTTTTTAATAACGAAACATGAAACACATCATGAACTCTAACATGGGGAGGTAAGGCCAGCTTGTAAGCCACTGGTCCCACCCTTTCTAATATTTGAAAAGGACCACAATATCTAGGAGCTAGTTTTGCACAACTTCCAGCATAGAGAGTGCTCTTTTTGGGTTTAATACGCAAGTACACATGTTCCCCCACTTTGAACTCTCGATGTACTCTTTTCTTATCAGCATAAATTTTCTGGCGATCTTGTGTTGTCTTGATGTTTCTTTGTATCTGTTTAATAATTCTTTCCATCTCTTGTAAAGCATCTGGTCCCAAATTTATTTTATCTTCTGGCTGGCTCCAGCTCAAAGGAGTACGACACTTCATTCCATACAGTGCCTCAAACGGACTCATTTTGAGGAAGGATTGGTAGCTGTTATTATAGGCAAATTCAGTTAAATGCAAGTAGTCCTCCCATTTTGAAGGCCTGTCCATCACATACATTCTCAGCATATCCTCCAAAATCTGATTAGTTCTCTCTGTTTGGCCATCTATCTGAGGGTGGTAAGCAGTACTAAAATTCAATTTAGTACCCATCCCTCCAAATAGCCCTTTCCAAAAAGCTGCTGTGAACTTAGCATCTCCTTCAGAAACAATGACTTTTGGGACCCCATGTAATCTTACTATTTCTTTTAAAAACACATCTGCTACTTGAGCTGTTCCGAAGGTAGATTTCACTGGTATAAAATGTGTAGCTTTTGTTAAAGTGTCTACTACTACCATTACTGAATCATGCTGGTATTTGGTTTTGGGTAATCCTGTTATGAAGTCCATGGAAACTGTGTCCCATTTCCATTCTGCAACCGGCAAAGGATTTAACAAACCAACAGGATGCTGATGTTCAACTTTAACTAATTGACACTCCATACATCTAGTTAAATATTCTGCTACATCTTTCTTCATTCCAGGCCAAAACAACTTCTTTTTCAAAGCTGTTAACATTTTCTGATACCCTGGATGTCCGGCATATGGCTGTTTGTGGTATTCATCTAAGATCTCTCTTTTCAAGGTCTCCACATTTGGAACATATAATCTGTTTTTATAGTAGATCAGCCCTTTTTGGTTTTGAGTGAAATCAGTTTTCTCCTTTTTCTGTAGTTTCACCAAAAGTGTTTCATAATTTGGATCTTGGTTTACTGCCCTTTTCACCAAATCTTCTATGTCAATCTGGGCACTACTTCCAATGTTGTTTATATTCTGACAAGCATTTCTTCTCAATGCATCCGCAATTTTATTTTCTTTTCCCCGGATATGTTTTATGTCCATGTCGAACTCACTTAGAAAAGACAGCCATCTAGCTTGTCTCGCATTCAAATCAGTTTGGGAAAAGAAATATTTGAGACTAATATGATTATTCATCAACGTGAATTTCTTTCCAAGAAGATAGTGTTGCCACATTTTTAAAGCATGAATAACCGCAGCTAACTCCAAATCATAGGCACTATAGTTTTGTTCATGTATTTTCAATTTCCTAGAGTCATATGCAATAACTGAATTTTCCTGCAACAGAACTCCTCCTAATCCTTCTCTACAAGCATCCGTACATACCACAAATTCTTGATCAGGATCTGCAATCTTCAGTATAGGGGCTGTAGTAAGTTTTAGTGTCAATTGGTCAAAACTGTTTTGACATTTTTTAGTCCATTCGAACTTAACACCCTTCCTTTGTAATGAGGTTATGGGATATGCTATAGCAGAAAATCTCTCCACAAATCTGCGATAATAGCCTGCAATCCCCATGAATGACCTCACTGCTGAAACATCAATTGGGACAGGCCATTCTTTAATAGCTTTTCTCTTTTCAGGATCAACAGCAAGGCCTTGTTCAAAAATGATATGACCCAGGTATTGGATCTTATCTTTGTAAAAATCACATTTACTGAACTTGGCATATAACTTGTTTTCTTTCAGAGTTTGCAATACTATCCTCAAGTGTTCCTTATGTTCCTCCTCACTTCTTGAGTAGACTAGAATATCATCTATGAACATGAGTACAAATTTATCCAAGTACTTATTTAAAACACTATTCATTAGGCACATAAAAGTGGCAGGGGCATTTGTCAACCCAAAAGGTAGGACTACAAATTTGTAGTGCCCATACCTGGTTCGAAAAGTTGTTTTGTTGATGTCTTCTTCTTTAATTCTGAGCTGGTGATAACCAGTCCTTAAGTCAATTTTAGAAAAAACTGAAGCCCCTCTCACTTGGTCAAAAAGATCATCAATTCTGGGCAAGGGGTATCTATTTTTAATCGTCAACTTATTCAGTTGACAGTAATCAATGCACATTCTAAAAGTTCCATCCTTCTTTTTCACAAATAGGACCGGTGCTCCCCAAGGAGACACACATGGTCTTATGTAACCTTTATCTAGCAATTCTTGCAATTGCATTTTCAATTCCATAAGTTCAGGGGGACTCATCCGATAAGGGGCTCGGGAGACAGGTGTTGCTCCCGGCACCAAATCGATTGAGAAATCAATCTCTCTTTTGGGGGGAAGATGAGGGATTTCATCTGGAAATACTTCTTTAAATTCTCTTACTACTGGCACAGCATCAAACAATTCCTCTTCAGTTTTCTGTTCGGTTTCTTCCACATGTACTTCATAAACTTGGTTTCCTTTCCTAGTTGTTCGTTTTAATTGCAGTGCTGATATTTGTCTTACAGAGATAGGTTTTGGTTTTCCCTTGAGAATAAAAGGTTTCCCTTCTTCATCTACACAATGCAGGGTCTTGTCCCAACAGTTCATCATAGCTTTCTTCCTTTCCAACCAGTCCATTCCTATCAGCAAATCATATGAACCTAGGGGCAGAATATTCAAATTTACTTATGTTTGATAATCATTTAATTTGATTGCTGTTCGGGATAATTTATGAGTTACTTTTCTCTTAGTTCCAGTGGCCAGCTGTACCAACCATGACTGCTGAAATTTTTTAGTTTTAAGATTACATTTTTCTACAATCTTTGGACTAATGTAACTCAAGGAAGCACCCGGATCAATCAAAACTATAAAAGATTGGTCAAAAATATTACCTTCCATTTCAACCATGGTAGCTTGATGTTATGCTTGTCGGTTCTCCAAGGCTACACTAATAGTGGGTATGTTTATTTCTATGTCATTTACTGTGGTTTCGTCTCGGTCTCTCATAATCATCTGAATGTTTCTGTGGGGACAATCTCTCAACAGATGGGGTTCTCCATAGCCCCAACATTTCAAGGGTTCTCTCATTTTCACTGTGCCTTCTTTCTTGTTGTCTCCATCTGTTTGTTTTGAGGCCACTTGGGACTGAGAAGTTTGACTTTCTTTGGGTTTATTAAACTTTTTCCGCTGATGATCCCTGCCAAAGTTCTTCAAATAGGCTGGTTTCTATTTCCTTCCTTTGAACTCACTCTTATTTTTCCAACCCCTTCCATGCTCAGCCTTTACTTTAAACTGCTGATAGCATAGTCTAGCCTTCCTTACTGCCTCGTCCATTGTTTTTGGATTATCAAACTCAATCTTCTCTTTATACACAGTCAGCAACAGTTCAGAAACCTTTGTACCTTTGCCTTCTCTTCCCTAATATAAGGGACATATCTCAACAAATTCGTCAACTTAGTGAAAAACTCATCGATAGTGAGTTGTCCCAGTCTAAGTTCATGAAATTCTTTGGCTTTATCGTCATAGTAACGTTCATTTAAATAACGGTTTTTGAACTTAATCTGAAAATCCTCCCAAGTAACTGTCTTTTCATCAATGGCATGAACCATTTTTGTCTCCTCCCACCACAAGGTAGCCTTACCTTGTAGTTGGTAAACAGCTAATCTGGCCTTCAGATTGCTTTCATATTCATAGACCTGGAAATATTTAATCATGTTCAGCAACCAAGCTTCCGCATCTTCCTCCTTCTCCCCATCATAGGAGGGAGGTTTGATCTTTCGGAATTCCCCCTGTAATTCCCTTTTCTTTTTATACTGATGCCTAGCAGCACCATCATCATCAGACTCATCAGTCTTCCTCTTTCCGGAACCTTCGCCTTCTTGGCTGTTCCTTGAGGCTAATTCTTTGATGATCTTTTCCTGCTCCTTACTAGCTGATGACAATCTGTCATTTTGGCTTCTCAGCTCAGCCAATTCTCGTTGCAACTTGTGCAACATAGCCATCACCGGAGCGTTGGGATCTGGTGTACTATACTCGTCACGCAGATCCACATAAATTTCTTCACCTTCTTCCATTTCAGCACCACTGTACACTACACAACACAGATCAGTAATATTTACGAGAAAATTTCCACAATACTCATTTATACAAGGAATACACAGCAACAGTAAGCACAATGACAACAGCCCAGTGTTATAACTTGGGCTCTGATACCATTTGTAACGTCTCTCTTCTCCTGCTTTACCTAAACCAAAAAAAAAGAATTGTTTAATCTTGGTTCACATTCCGTTTAATCGCTACTCTGACTTTAACTAACATTTATGACTCATGAGTGTTTTCTGATACTCACTGGTTAATAGCTATCATTGGTTAAAAATGTTTATTCTCCCAGTCTTCTTTCATTTTAATGATATATACATTCTTAATAATATTATTGGAAATCAATGCTAACATTTATTAAGATAATAATATACTAATTATAAAGATTAATAATATATATGTTTTATATTATTAACATATTACTTAATGTATTCGTTCCCATGGCATTCATACGTTAGATTTTTGGGTTTTCTTACCCATTGGATCGATATTTCATATGGGATCGAATATCAAATCCATATCAATTTTTTTTATGCCTTCACATAATGTAATGTGTATCCGGTATATACCATTAGAATTCCGTATTATAGGCCGAAGGTTTAACGACCAACCCATGGTCGGTATGCATTTGAATGAATTATTAAATGGCCATGGTTAAGGTGAATTCCTCCTTTGGTAAAATTCCAGGTAAACCATAGCTTTATTTCAACCGTCAATCTTTACCCTCCGTGCAGTAGTAAAGATATTTCATTAATTCGATTTGTACCTTGCCTGGGGATACTCACGTGTTCACTGGGGTTTACAAATCTCATGATGGCGTTTACATTACCCTCGGCTCCAGAATTTTAGTCGTTTTTTTTCTAACCCTAGTACTGCTAATTGTGAATGGAAGACGCGTGACACCCGTAGCAGGAGGTACCGCGTGCCTGAGTCACTTCGGCAGACAAACTCAGAGCGTATTAAATTTTTTCACTTGTTTTGTACCTGGTTGTTGGCTGGCTAACCCTTGAAAATTTCAAGCCTGGTACAAAATCATTTCTTCGAATTAACTCGGAAATTGCCTCAGGATTTCGTTGAGCCTTCTGCCGTCGTAAACCTGGTTCCCGTGCTTGCCATTCCTTGGGCATAACCCTGGATCTGAGTTTATTTGTTCAGTCGTCGTTTTCGGTCTTAGGGTTCCGATGTGAGTTACAAAACATAGTCTTGAGCGAGTGTGCCATTTTTCCAGGTTGATTACTTCTCATCTCGCCTTTCAGTCTTTTTCCTCAGGCATCAGAGGTCATGCAACCCTGAAGTGTGCAATGCAGGGCGGTGTTTCACCACTGGTAAGTTGTAAATCGATTTCCTTCTCCGCTATTTTGTTTTGCGTTAATTTCCAAATGGGTTATTCCCCAGTGGGGAATTTTTCTGCGTTTGTTTATTCTCATAAACTGATTTTCTGTTGTTTCGTTCTTATTACCATTAACACCACGCGTTCGCTGGATCTCCTTACTCATTCTAGGTATAACCTGGTTCATATGGTTTCCGTCAATTCTGTCTATGGCTGGCTTGTATATGTTAATATATTTTACCCATTCCTCCTGATTTTTCTTGTTCGTTTCTATTGTGTACCCCTGGATTCGATTTATCAGCGATCTCGAGTCATTACTCTCCACGAAATGAGTAATAGTCCCAGGGTCTCGATCTCCTTCATCATTAATAACATAGGTCTGGTTTTCAGTTTGTATTAATACTATTCTCTCGTTTACTATTTTTACTACCCTTCTCGCAATGTAATTCAATATCACGTTTTTTTCTTATGACAGGTACCAGGAGCTCCGTCCTAACGATGGTTGACTCCAGCTAATTTATTTCCCGCCTTGCTAAACTCCTAATGTCAGCTATATTTTGTATGGCTCGTTTACAGAACTGGTTGATATACCCTTCCATCTGTGTGTTCGGAACATTGTAACATTTTATTATGTTGGTCACTGATATCGTTTTTGTCTGCAAGGGTTTGCGCCGTGGTTTTCCTATTTTACTCCACAATCCATCACAGAGTTTTCCTTTTTACTTCTAGTAACTATCGTCATAACCATAATTACTTTCCGGGAAAAATTTTAATTAATAACTCGTTGGGAGACTATGTTTTTCCATTGCATACAATCCTCTGTCGATATTCACTACTACGCCTATGGTCTGGTTTATGGATTTGCACATATATATATATATATATTCCATGCGACACCAAATTTTGTTTTTTTATAAAGGGGTCTCAGTCTTGTTCCGAAATATATATATATATATATATATATATATATATATACGAATTTGATAAAACTGATGTGTTTTTATTAATCAATCTCGAAAGTATTACGACTGAGAGGAATCGATTTTCAAGTATGTTTATTTTTTGAAACAAATATTTACCTAGTTTTATGAATACCTGTAACCCGTGAATAGTTTGGATGCTTTGGGATTATACCACAACGTTTTTCCTTCTTGCCAATTTTCTTGCAGATTATACTATCGTACCCTCACTCAGTATATTTAATCACTGCTCTTTTAATATGTTTGTCCTTTATGTTAAACTGTAGTTCGTAACAGAAGGCTACGAAGCTAATTTATTTTAATAGTGGATATTTTTATTTTTGAGACATGTGCATGTATTTTTACAATCCGTGGCTAATGTGGAAAGTTCGAGAATGTAATTTGGAATAGTTTGGTATTTTCTAATGTCGTTATACTCTTATCCAATTTCGTGCAGATGTTATAACAAGGACAGTTAAATACCACTCACTTGTATTACAGCGAATTTCTTCAATTTCATTTATAGAGGTTTTATAATTAACCTTCGAAATGGTAGTTTGTCTAATTCAGTAAGCAATAATTAAATATGGACTAAATAGCAGATTTCTCCTTGGACTTATTTTAGTAAATGTTGTCTTTGCCAGAATACCATTTCTAATTCAGTAACCATTAAGTTTTTGCTTTCAATTTCGGCGACTTCATTCAGCGAGTTATTTTGTTTTTTTTCTTTTTCTGGTAGATGTAATCTAACCAAACTAGTATTGCGCGAGACTTCTTTTCATTCTATAATACAGAAACAGATTCAAGTTACATTAACTGTACTATGAATTTCTAAAGTTCTCCACCATTTACTTAAGAATAAATTTAGAAAATTTGGAGAATTTCTCCTCAATCTAACTACTGTCACTCATAGTTTTATACTGACAGATCAGAAATGTCTAGCAGCTAAATTATCTGTAAAGAATTATGTATCCTCAGATTTAAACCGAACACGGTTTAGAGTTTCTGGTGGATTCTACTTTACAGAATTTCTGTCTACAACTATACAGAATTTTGAAGGTAAATGCCTGATAATTAATTCTGTTGAATGTAGCATTAATAATTATAATATATGAACATACATTTATATGTAGCCAATTCATACTATAGGAATTAAAAACACCAGATAATTTGAATTACATACCACTCCTGCAGTCGACCAACCTCCCAACCTTAGAGTCCTTCTGTCTCCCAGGACTCACCCCCGAGCTGAGATCACCTCCACCACAGACCAACCACTAATTTGCTTAGGAGCAGCTTATTTAAGCTATTGTTCCCCAAAGCCTGTTTCTAATTCTGCGTCCAGAATATCAGGATGCTTTTCTTCCTGTTTGCCTAGGCTTCCCATTTTTGGGACTCTTTAAAGCTGTTTTATGCTTTTCCTCAGCTTTTCCAGCTTTTTACCTTTTCCCAACTACTTTCCTCATCATTGGGGAAATTTATATTCTTCCTCAAAAATCTAATTTAGACATAATTCCTTTCAAGGATTTTTGAAAGATTGTGGGGAATTAGTTTCCTTATCCATCCTCATGGATTTAGCAAGTAATCTCATCATCTCATTTTGGTCAATCTGCACACAATCATTTTATTCATTTCCTCAATTAAATATTTAATTACATTCACAAAATATTTATCCTTTGGGGTCCACTCCCCTTAGGATTAAAGTTCAAATGTCTAGCTTTGCAATTCAAACACATAGATTGGGGGTGTTACAAATTTTATCAATAATATGTAAATATATCAAATATTAATGTAATCATTTTAAATATGCTAAATATTTCTGAGATTAATTTGGTTATTTTAATTTTAAATTTTCTTAGTTTCCTCGGTTCATTGAGATGATAAATATTGTTAATAACTATAATGATGATTTTTTTTTGAATGAAAAGTGACAATAATAGTGTTGAAAGATAGAAAATGTGAATAATAAGAATGTACTCATGTTACAAATAGTCTTCATTGTGATCAATCTCAAACTATTTTCTTCTACTATTCTTATTGCCACCCTTGTTAGTTTTGTTATCTTTTCATATCGATTATACGAAAAAGAAAATTTAAATTGTAAACCATTTAAATATTTAGCTCGAGCTGTTGTAGTAAACATGATACCTTGTCTCTCTTGCTCTCCAATATTAATAGGTTAAATTACTATAACACAAAAATCAATGTACATTGTCAATAAATTTTTGTGCTTACACTAAAATCAATGCATATTTTTAATACAATCACTTTAAAATTAATGTACCATCATATATCCAATTACATCAAATCATAAATCAACATATACATTGAAATCAATGCATTTAATCCAAGTAATCAAATAAGATTAGAAAATAACTTCTACATTGAAATCAATGCACCTAATGCATGCAATCAAATAATATTAGAAACCAACATCTACACTGAAATCAATGCATTTACTCAAAGCAATCAAATAGGATTAGAAATCGCCATCTACACTGAAATCAATTCATTTAGTGCAAAAAATCAAATAGGATTATAAAAAATCTACATTGAAATCAATGCATCTAGTGCAAGCAATCAAATATAATTATAAATCGACGTCTAAATTGAAATCAACACATCCAGTGCAAGAAATCAAATAGTATTACAAATCACCACCTACACTGAAATCAATGCATCTAGTGCAAGTAATCAAATATCATTAGAAATAAATATCTACACTAAAATCGATGCATCTAGTGCAAATAATCAAATAGGATTATAAATCACCATCTCCATTTAAATCAATCCATCTAGTGCAGGAAATATTCTTCCCTCTCTCCACCCTCCATCCATATCTATATCACCCCCCATCTCTTGTTTTGTCTCTCTATCTCACCCCCCTAAACACACATGCTCTCACACTCCATATATATCATTCTCTTTGTCAATCACCCCCTCTCCCCATCTCTCTCTTCTTCCCTCTCTTCACCTTCCATCTATATCTCTATCTTCCCCTTCTCTCCCTCTCCTCCACCAATATCTCTCTTTCCTCCTTTTGTCCTCTCTCTCTCTCTCTCCATCTTCCTTATCACTCTCTCTCTCTCTCTTTCTCTCTCTCTCTAGAAACCAACATCTACACTGAAATCAATTCATTTACTAAAAGAAATCAAATAGGATTAGAAATCACCATCTACACTGAAATCAATGCATTTAGTGCAAACGATCAAATAGAATTAGAAATCATCTACATTGAAATCAATTCATCTAGTGCAAGTAATCAAATATAATTATAAATTGACATCTAAATTGAAATCAACACATTCAGTGAAAGCAATCAAATTGTATTAGAAATCAACACCTACACTGTAATCAATGCATCTAGTGCAAGTAATCAAATATCATTAGAAATAAATATCTACACTAAAATTGATGCATCTAGTGAAAATAATCAAATAGGATTATAAATCACCATGTCCATATATCAATCCATCTAGTGCGAGAAATATTCCTCCCTCTCTCTGCCCTCCATCCATATCTATATCCCCCTCCATATATTATTTTTTGTCTCTCTATCTCACCCCCCTAAACACATGCACTCTTGCACTCCATATATATCAATATCTTTGTCAATCACCTCCTCTCACCATGTCTCTCTTCTTCCCTCTCTTCACCTTCCATCTATATCTCTATCTTCCCCTTCTCTCCCTCTCCTCCACTAATATCCCTCTTTCCTCTTTTTTTCCTCTCTCCCTCTCTCTCCATCTTCCTTATCACTCACTCTCTCTCTCTCTAGGAACCAACATCTACACTGAAATCAATGCATTTACTCAAAGAAATCAAATAGGATTAGAAATCACCATCTACACTAAAATCAATGCATTTAGTGAAAACAATAAAATAGGATTAGAAATCATCTACATTGAAATCAATTCATCTAGGGCAAGTAAT
This sequence comes from Pinus albicaulis, assembly GCA_034641835.2. Taxonomy (NCBI): domain Eukaryota; kingdom Viridiplantae; phylum Streptophyta; class Pinopsida; order Pinales; family Pinaceae; genus Pinus; species Pinus albicaulis. The sequence goes on along the minus strand of CM076578.1, from coordinate 1,462,140,401 downwards.
AAAATATAATTATAAATCAACATCTAAATTGAAATCAACAAATTCAGTGCAAGCAATCAAATTGTATTAGAAATCACCACCTACATTGAAATCAATGCATCTAGTGCAAGTAATCAAATACCATTAGAAATAAATATCTACACTAAAATTGATGCATATAGTGCTAATAATAAAATAGTATTACAAATCACCATGTCCACTTATATCAATCCATCTAGTGTGAGAAATATTCTTCCCTCTCTCCACCCTCCGTCCATATCTATATCCCCCTCCATATCTTCTTTTCTGTCTCTCTATCTCACCTCGCTAAACATACACACTCTCGCACTCCATATATATATCAATCTCTTTGTCAATCTCCTCCTCTCCCCATCTCTCTCTCTTTCCCTCTCTTCACCTTCCATCTATATCTCTATCTTCCCCTTCTCTACCTCTCCTCCGCTAATATTTCTCTTTCCTCCTTTTTTTCTCTCTCCCTCTCTCTCCATCTTCCTTATCACTCACTGTCTCTCTCTCCACCTTTGTCTCTCTATGTCTTTCTTCTTACCTCCCTCTCCCTCCCCCTCCAAGTCCATCTCTCTTTCCCTCCCTCTCTCCACTCTCTCACATCCTCTCTTTCCCTTTCTCTCCCATCTCTCTCTCCCTCTTTCTCTCTATCTCTTCACCCACCAACTATGTTACTATATCCCTCCCTCTCTCCTTATATCTCCTTCTCCCCCCCTTATCTCCATCTCTCCTTATTTGTCTCTTTATCTTAGCCCCAAACATACACACTCTCTCTTAGTCTCTCCCTTGTCACTCCTTCTCTCTCTCCACTTCTCACTCTCTATATTTCTTATTTCCTACATCTCTCCCCCTCCAACTCCATCTCTCTATCAATCCCTCTCTCTCAAGTCCTCTATCGTGTCCTCTCTCTCTCTCTCTCTCTTTCCCCTAACTCCCTCTCTCTTCTGTGATCTCTCTCTCTCTCTCTCTCTCTCTCTCTCTCTCTCTCTCTTCCCTCCAATACTCTCTCTTCCCCCATCACTCTCCTCCTCTCTCTCATCCTTCCTCTCTCTCCCTTTCTATCCTACCTCCCTCTCTCTTTTCCCTCCAATCCTCTCTCTTCCCACATCTCTATCTCTCTCTCTCTCCCCCTCTCTCTCTCTCTAATCCTCTCTCTTCCCCCATCTCCCTTTCTTTCTCTCTCTCTTTCTGCCCCTCTCTCTCTCCAACTACATTACTATATCCCTCCCTCTCTCCTTCTCTCTTCTTCTCTCCCCCCTTATTTCCATACATCTTACTTTGTCTCTTTATCTCACCCCTAAACATACACACTTTCTCTCCATCTCTCCCTTATCACTCTCTCTCTCCCTCTCTGCCCACTTCTCTCTCTCTCCCTCTCTCCCTCTCTGCCCACTTCTCTCTCTCTCCCTCTCTCTTTCTCTATTTCTTCTTAGTTATGTAAACCAATGAACATAAATATTCGTAAATATAAAAAGAGGTTTTATTTACTTACCATACATCTGGTTTATTTATATTTTTATTTATTTACTATAGTATTTGGCCCATAGGCTTGTTATATAACTATATTTTTATTTATAATTCTATTTGATATATTGTTATTTATTTACCTTACCTTTTTATACCTCTTTTATATCTATTTATTTACCATGCCTCTTTATACCTATTTTATATTTATTTATTTATCATACCTCTTTATACCTCTTTTATATTTATTTATTTACCATACTTATTTTATAAATATGGTATTTGGCCCATGGTATCAATATTGATTTGTCCCATGGTATTCCGCCCGTAGTCTTCATCTAAATAAAACCTCTTTTTAAAGTCTTTTTAAATATAAAAAGGTTTATGGAGTAAATATAAAAAGAATTTTTATTTATTTACCGTACATATAGTTTATATATATTTTTATTTATTTACCATAGCTCTAGAGTTAGTATAAAAATAGGTTTCGTTTATTTACCATACCTCATGTTTATTTATATTTTAAAATATTGCAACTTTGATGGGGAAATTTTTATGTCTTTAAATATTTTAATTTATCCATAGAATATGGGTTTTCTTTTAAAGATTCATTTTACAAATATTTAATTAAAAGAAATATTAAAATATTTTGGATTTTGATTGTTTGTGTTGAATTAACTCTTTTCCTTTGATTTAGGAAATGGTATTGACTTTAGTAAAGAGTAAAGATGTTAAAATTTTTACTTAATTTGGAAATTCAATGTGGTAAATTTTTTTGTTAAAGGTAAATTTATGATCCATTCAAATTCATGTATATAATTTACTATCCATTCAAATTATATAAATAATACATAGTTGTATTTTAATAGTTAATCTGAGCCCATTAATATCCATTCACTGCTACAAAGAAACATTATAATTTCATATCAAAAATATAAATATAGTAAAAAAACATATAACTTAATAATTATCACGTGTCAAAAAGACTTCTTTCCTTTGTAGCTTTCAAAATCTCATAAAAGTGTTTCCATTCCACCTCTGCCAGTTTAGGAGCTATTAACGATATACACATCAATGCATAAGTGTGTCAATTGATAGTATTGTTCTCCTTATATATTTGATCATATTTTTCTTAGAGAACCCTAGTTCACATGCGATAGTGCTAGCTAGCATGAAAATCATTGCTTGCCACAATTTTAGCATATTTGGATACCTAGAGTGCCAACCTTTTGTTTTAGCAAATACTTTCCATGCATCTTTCATTGAGAATATTTCTCCATCCAAATAAACCACATCAATAAATTCATATAATTCTCTTTTACAAGCTGTAATATCAAGTTTTGTTACATTTTCACCTTCATTGCATGTTTTATGTTGCAAATGTGAAAAAAGTGTTTCAAGCCAATACTTTTCATTACTTTCTCTGACATAAAAATCTGATCAATAATGACAAGGAGTAAACAACCTTGTTGTATTAAAAAGATGAAAATCTAGAAATCTTGAATTGAAACTCTCAATCAATGCTTGGACATAATTTCTTGTAAGTTGTATGCAACTCTCAAGGGAGTCCTCAATGCAAGCTTCCATTGGTTGTGAAAATTATTAATCATGGATTGGAACATACTACAAATCATGTCTAAGAGTATTCCCTTCTTTGTCAAAATTTTCAAAGAAACCATATTTAGAGTCTTTCAAAAATTTACTAATATGTACAACACCTTGTGAAAAAGAATATGGTCTACAAAAATATCTTTTAAGATTATTTAATGCATGGTCAATAGCTATTCCAAGCATTGTGACATCCACTTTATCTTATTGAAATTTTTTGTTTAGATTATTCAACTCCTTCAAAACATCAGAAAGCATATTCAAACAAAATTAAAGGGAAAAAATTATTTCCTTATGATACCATGAATTCTTTATTTCTCTCTTCCACAAGCTCAAGATAACACGCATTAATGTAACTAGTCTTTCAACCACTTGACCCCTAGAGAGCCATCGAATCCCATGGATTTGAATAACCTGCAAGGATTCTAATTCCATGATATGTAATAAAGAAGTGAGTTCATTATTTCTCTTTGTTGAGTTTCCAACTCATGAGTATACCTTTTTTGCTATTTTATCAACATACAAAAACTATGGTATTTTTTTTTAAGCATCTAATGTTAGCAAGTGCTTCACGATGTGGAATGCAATCAATATCGATAATATTTGATAGGTCATTCTTTAGGAAAGTGAAAAATCCATTTTCACATCTAGCCATAGATGAAGCAGCATCACTCGAAACTGCTATTAGTTTATCATTTTTCAACTGTCATATTTCCTTTAAATTAATGATAGTATCATATATAGTCTTTCATTTTCCATCAAGAATAGTAATCATTTTCATAAATTGTGAGACTGGAGGGCCCAAACATTTTAAATTGAGATATCTAGAATTCACAACATGGTGTTTTTCCAAACCATTGTCTATACTTTCATCTAACATTATAGAGAAAAATGGACTTTCTAACATTTTTTTTAGTTTCCACCTCTTCAAGGTAATTTGATATAGAGTGAATAAATTTAGTATTTTCTTTTCTATTTATGTAGGAGGAATACTCCACTCGAGATGGCTTATTAGGTGTCTGTGGATACATTTGAAGATGAGAAAGATCTTCACAAGTAGCAATTGAAATATCCTTTTGTGCAATAAACATGCTAACTTCATGGTGGTTATGACCCTTTTCTTATTAGCCTCACTTATAGCCACTATGTGTTATGTAATGGGCTTTGCCAACCTTTCAGTTTCATACAAATTTTTCTGAGTTGATGTTTGATGGATATTATATTTTGTATGAGTTGTGAGAGCATCATATTGAATGGTATTACATCCATCTCAAATACCCCATGGACCTTCAACCTTGTATTTCTCACAAATTTTTCACTTCATATGAGTCTTTCCATCTTCAACATTGATACTATACACCCAAGGATATTTTATCATCCACTCTTCTCGAAATTCACATTTTGAGAAAGCCTTCCTCCTTGAACTACTAGATCCACCATCTTGTCCTTCCTTTTCATGGACAAGAATTTCTAGGTCAACAACAAACTCTTCAACCATCTCTTCATTAAAATCATCATTAAAATCAGCTATAGATGGAATATCCTTCATATTAGAAACCTTTGATGTTTTAGAATATCCATAAAAAATTTCTATAGTTGATTGACCCTTCCTTTTTGGTGGCATTACTGTTTAAATAATTTACCTACATGAAAAAAATTACAATAAATTAATAATTTAAAAAAAAAACTAAAGAAAAAATGTAACAAGACTAATTTCTAAACACTAATTTGTAATACGACTAGATTTTTTTTTTAAATTTATAATTGTATATATTATCAATTATTTAAAATATTAAAGAGTTTTATTAATCAAAAGTATTAACATTTAGTTTTATTATTTATAAATAATGATTATATATATATATATATATATATATGAATGAGATTCTTTTTAAAAACCTTTGATTGTAGTTTAACATTTTAATTTATCTTAAGAGAATGAAACTCATGAAAAAACATAATTCATTATAATAATATGAAATGAGTTTTCTATCACTTTAATTTCCAAATCAACTTAACTTGCATTAAAGTATAAGCCACCCACATACGAATCCACAAAAGAAACAAAAAAATTGAGAAATATTAATAATTATTTCATAACAATGAGAGAAATTGTTTTCTTTTCTTTAATTTCATTGATATGCTTAGTTATTGTTTCAGATCTAAACATTTGTATTGCATTTCAATTCAATCATGATAACTTATAAATGAAATAGTTCTTTTATATCGCAAATTCTATGGTCATCTCACATTCCTTATAAAGGAGTTTACTATTTGGGGATGTTGAAGTTAGAGTCTTATGTAATTTTTTTTCTTAATGATTTATATATAATAAATTAATAAAACAATTTTATATATATATATATATATATATATATATATATATATATATATATATATATATATAATAGTTTTATTAATTTACTATATATAAATATTATAATTTTATTATATTAATTTGTTATAATAAAATATTTATTTAAATTGAAATTTAAAATAAAGAGAAAATGTTTATATCATAGTTTTTTATTTTAAATATTTTAAATTTTGTATATTAAATAAATTTAAATTTTACTATCCTAACACATTGAATATCTCTACTATCTAAAAATATTATGTTTGTGATCATCAATATATTATCTATTCATCAATCATTAAATTTCTAATGCTTCATTGAGTTAAAATTGGGTTAATATTTAATTAAGAGTATCAAAATTGCATGCCACAACTATATGGTGTTTAATTCCCATGTGTATTGTATCTAACACTTTCTCATGTATATAGTATCTAACATTTTGTACCCTAGATTCATGTATCTTCAACTTCTTACCTTTTTTACGGAATATTTTTAAGTACATCACATCCCATGCCACAATTATTCCCTCATATTGTCACCTTATTATGGTGTCATAGATAAATTATTTATTACTTCAACTATATTGCACCAAGTATTTATTGCTACAGTTATTTATAACTAGAACAATGGTGAGACAATTATATGTCATGCATAAAACAATAATATTGTAAACAAGTATGCAAGGGAAAATATAAAATAATAAATTAATGCCACATGCATAATGCACAATGTTTTAAGCAGTAAAATCATAAGAAATCATAAACAATTATTGACGAAAATTTTAAAAAGGCCACGTGCATAATGAACATTGTAAAACATATTTTTTTATGGTATTTTTAATCCTAAAAATGGATCTGTACTTGAAAAGTGAATTTATGTGCAAATCTGTTTACAAAAATTGAAAAAGCCGACGTGCATAATGCACATTGTAAAACAGATTGGTTTATGTTATTTTTAATCCTAAAAATGGATCTGTGCCTGAAAAGTGAATCAATTTGCAGATATATTTACAATAATTTTAACATATTCCAATTTTGAAAATATGGTGAAGCTCATGTGAAGCACACTTGAGCCAGAGGAGTTCGGGGATGGGTAACCTCCGGGGAAATCGTGGTTACCGGGTGTAAGCCCCAGAAGTGATGATTGTTGCTATGTGATTCATTTCACTAGTTTCAATCACACTTCTTCACCCTTGTGAGCATCACCCAATGCAATGTTTTCTAAGTGGACTATTCAAAAATCATGAGAAATTAGTCATTATGACTACCCCTCATGGAAATAGTCATAGATGAATGACTTACTTAACACAATTGAATCCAAAAAATTATATCTAATATAATTCATTGTGGAAACCCCTCATACTTAATACAAAGAGTAAATGGAACTCTACTTGAATGGTTCATGAGGCACAATACTTTCTAATTTTTTGAAAATGGGGTAGCAAGCTAAGTGTGCTTCATTGTCAGGAAAACTCTGGATTTAAGCACGCTTGATCCGGAGGAGTTCTGGGATGGGTGACCTCCCGGGAAATCCTGGTTAGCGGGTGCAAGCCTGGAAATGATGATTGACGCTATGTGATTCATTTCACTAGTTTCAATCACACTTTTTCACCCTTGTGAGAATTACCGGATGCAATGAGTTCTAAGTGGACTATTCAAAAATCATGAAAAATTAGTCAGGTACGACTACCTCTCATGGAAATGGTCATAGATGAATGACTTACTTAACATAGTTGAATCCCAAAAATGATACCTAATATAATGCACTGCGGAAACCCCTCATACTCAAATACAAAGAGTAAAGGTAACTCTACTTGAATGGTTCATGAGGCACAGTACTTGCTAAGGTTTTGCAAATGGGGTGGAAAGCTAATTGGGCTTAATTTTGTGGAAAATCCACAGTTAAGTATGCTTGAACCAAAGGTGTTTTGGGATGGGTGACCTCCCTAGAAATCTTGGTTACTGGGTGCAAGCCCCGTAATTCATGATTGACGCTATGTGATTCATTTCACTACTTTCAATCACACTTATTCACCTTTGTGAGCATCACCCTCATACTTAAATACAAAGAGTAAAGGAAACTCTACTTGAATGGTTCATGAGGCACAATACTTGCTAAGGTTTTGCAAATGGGGTAGAAAGCTAAGTAGGCTTCACTGTGGGGAAAACTCCATAGTTAAGTGCGCTTGAGCCAGAGGAGCTCTGGGATGGGTGACCTCCTGGGAAATCCTGGTTATTGGGTGTAAACCCTGGAAGTGATGATTGACACTATGTGATTCATTTCACTAGTTTCAATCACACTTCTTCACCCTTGTGAGCATAACCCAATGCAATGAGTGATAAGTGTACTATTCAAAAATCATGACAAATTTGTCAGTTACTAATACCCCTCATGGAAATTTTCATAGATGAATGACTTACTTAACGCACTTGAATCCCAAAAATGATATCTAATGTCATGTTTTCTTGGTTGAGAAAGTGTGTGTCAAATAAAAAAATTCATTAAGACATCATTTATTTATAATACAATTAATTAATGTGACTGGTTTGTTAAGGTAATTGGTTTTAATATGTTGATTAAGATATTTTTTAATATATTTAATTAATGTGATCAATTCTTTCATGTTATTGGTTTTAAAGTTTTTCTTTTAATCTCTAAATGAATTAAATTTAAAATCCAATGATAATTGAAATGGCTAAGATTCAATCAAATTATAAATGGGGCAATTTATGATTTAAATATTATTTAATCACAATTTTTTATGTCATAATTAATATAACTAATCGGAATTTAAATATTTATTGAATCACATTTTTTTTTTAATTATGAATTAATTTTACAAATCATAAACATTATAACAACTAAGAAAATTAAATTAAATTTTAATTGAAAAGAGAGTTTTTAAGAACATAACAGATGTTCACAACTCGATCCATCATGGTGCACATAGAACATTACATTCTTTTTTTCTCCGAACAGTTTACAGAAACATATACGTGTTATCCTAGAGCCTAAGCCTAAGCTTATTGGAATTTATATGTTCAAACATGTATTTATCAGCCTAAAAAATATTCTTCCATTGAAATATTTATGCAAACTCAAAACTCTTGTTTGCATGGAATCACAGAACGAGATTAAGATGTAATTCATAACCAAATAGATTTATTTTTAGTAATATCAAAATAATGTTTTATATAAAAATTTTACTCTGTCCAATGTTAGCTTTAGGTTGAAATTTTTTCTTGTAGGTGTTATATTCACCGATAACTTTGAAAAGGAAATTGCACTTATTATTAAAAAAAAAACACAAGAAGAAAATTTCTAAATTAGAGGGGACATAATAAAAATCCAATATTAATAAATAGAAAGCCCAAATTTTACTGGAAGTAATTTCCAACATGCGTTTGGTTTTTAAAATAAGGGAAAAACTCATCCACCAAGTTAAACAATAAACTATTAAATGCAACATATTTCATATAGAGTAAAAAATAAATACCACCTACCTTTTCACTACTATGGTCCAGCAAGACTGGTAGCTTCTGTGAGACGAGAAATGTTGGTGGTACAGTTTTCACCCTCCTAGCAAGGCTATTTCATTAATTGTCCTCCTCATTTATGTGGCCAGAAAACCCCAAATCCAACTAGCAGGGAATTCGCACTTCTGCATCACGCATAGTCGATGGTTAGAATCTGGTTAGAATCTTGTTCCGTCTCGAGAAAAAATACATAAAGAGAAACCAAAATTGAGCATCTAACAGGTTTAAAACAACATATTTTTTCTCGATTTTTGGATACCATTACACCACAATCCAAAAATAAACATAACTCTTTGTAAAATTTCATTCATTGGGAAAAGGAAAACGTTGTAAGAAAACAATGATTTATAAACCCTATAAATCTAATCTTCTCCAATCTCTTCATTTAACATAATATTTAATGAAATTAAAATAGATGTAGATACGTTTCTCTGGACTTTCAAAAAAACCATTACTGTAAAAAAACAATTATCCTTGGTGGCTCTAGTTGAACATACACAGAGGTGGAGAGGCCTTATTATTATAACAGAAATTTAGGAGATCAAAGGCTTAAGACAGACCGATGAACTTAGGCTACTGGATATTGTCCAAACAACTAAGACAAGCAAGTATATTTGCTCAAAGCCTGCTAGCATAGTGAGACACTGCGACTTGTATGCTAGTAGCACTTACTCTTAACACGGAGCAAAGAGCATGTATGATACTCTCCTCTTGTGTTATCGAAGCTCACTAGTACAATGCTTGCAGCATCGAACGCCTGTGAAAAATGCTGTAAGTGAACGTCGGTGCAATGTTGTATCCAAGATAAGTTAAAGCGTTTGAGGGTTCAACAGTGTCTCCAGTGGTGAATACGATCTTCCAATAAAATCATTTTTCATTTGATGTTGCAAACCATTTGATTTTAAACCAGGAGAAAAACACATTTAGACTAAGAAAAAAACCCCACTACCAGATAAAACAAACAATAAGACCTGCCTTGATTGGATTATGTTATCCCAACATCTAGTAATTTTAATTTCTACTGACCTATTGCATGATATAATTCTACAGTCTTAAATTTAAAACTGTAGCATGGATGGGTTTGAGACACTGATTTAAAGGGAATCTGTATATTTCGCTGAAGTTTATTGCATAAAGAAAGGAAGAAGTACAATGGAAAGGTTGCACTTATCGTAATTTTTTTCAGTGTAAAATGTTGTAGAGTGTTGCGCTAATTTCAAGATGTACATTAGAAGGTATTTGATATAAATTTGATAGGACATGCATGGTTTATTGAATTTTCTAAATTAAAATTTATTTTTAATTAAATTGCAATTTCAACAGTTGATAATCTTTCAAGATAATTGTGAATAATAAATATTTTTGAAAATTAATGTATGTTTAAATTTAAACATAAATTAAAATAATAAATAAAATTTCATGAAATTTTCTAACATCCCCAAATCGCATTGCAACAACCTCTCAACCAAAATATAAGAGGATTGTAGGACAAAGTATATATGAAAAAATAATCAATGCATCATATTAAAATTGACAGGGTCTAATTTTCAACTTCCAAGCTTAAATTTTACAAGTGAAAGATTAAATTTAAACATCCATAGTGACATCAGACAAGATTCACTTTGAAATATCCAGAATCAGACTCAAAATACTATTTTAATTTCAAAAATCATGAAAGAAACGGAATGAAGAGAAATTAAATATTACATTCTGAATGCAAATAAATTAAAGATTACATTCTGAATGCAAAGACATCAATTGGTTGGATCGTGATAGGTTTGGTTTACAAGGCTATTGATTCTTTAAAATTTAAAATTGACATTTAAAAAAAACTTGGAGATTGTATCTTACTTACTATTATTTACATCAATCCACTATAACTATGTGAATCACTGAACTTGGAATATATGAGCATTTTCTGCAGGTCAACTTTTTCTCACCTCTCTCGAAAATATTGATATGAGCCCACTGCTAAATCCTAACCTACGGATTATAGAACCTAGTATTCTCAAAGAGATATTAATACACTGCAATTTCTTCCAAAAGAAAAGACAAATTCAGAAGCCAAGCTTCGACTAAGAAAATCAAAGTCGAATAGATCTCACTGCAATTTCTTCCAAAAGAAGAGACAAGTTCAGAAGCCAAACTTTGACTGATAAAAGAAACTGAACCCTTTCGTTGAAGAAAACAAAATGGACCATTAAGAATTGTTGGAATTTAATTCCAACTGCAACATAAACAGCTGGATAGAGAAATCAAATCCGCTGTAGATATTTCAGAAATATCAGATGCCTGAAAGTCATGTTTGAGTTATTGCACTCCACTGTGCATTTAATTTTCAGAATTTATTGCCCCTGCTACAGCCGACTTGTTTTGTTCCAAAAGGCATCACCGATTCTCCTGCATTCAATACGCAGATATGCATTAGAAGATATTTTGTATTTTTTATATTATAAGTCAAAAATGTTTTTTTTCTTATAAATATGATGAACAGAAGTTCTTTTTAAGTTAGAAGAAATAGAAGAGAGTTTGAGAAATTGAAGAAGGCAGAGAAGAAGACAGAGCAGAGAAAACAGCAAGAAAACAGAGTCGCTGTGTTTTTGGAGCAGCATGCATTCTACAGGCTGTTTCAACAACTATGTCTGTGTTTCAGCAACTGTCTGCCTGTTGCTGAAACACGTGTTTCAGCAACTGTCTGTCTATTGCTGAAACTCAAATCTGTGTTAAAAAAAACAGAGTTTTTAAAAACAGAGTATGGAGTTTTTAGTTATTCTAGAACTGTAGTTCTGAAGAAGTTTGTAATTTTTATTGTCATTTTTATGGTTAATAGAAACAGAGCTTTTCTCCATATCCTCTTTGTCCAAATTTCTCATTTCTTTGTGTTGAGTTGAGGAACTTTGCTTCCTCTGTTTTGTTTGAAATTATCAGAAATTTCCATCATGGTATCAAAGCTGGTCTAGGCACTCAATGAGTCAAAAACAGAGTTTGTTTTCACTGCAGGAGCTGTAAGAAGTTCATTGAGCAGATTTCTCCAGCAGAGAAAGTTCTTACTTGTTTTTAATTATACAGTCAGTATCTTTTTCTTGATTTTTACAGTTAAGATGGCAGATGCTGGAACTGGTTTGAAAAATTCTCAACTGCCACAGTTTAATGGGAAAAATCACAGTTATTGGTCCATAACAATGAAAGCATTGTTTGTTTCTCAAGGAATATGGGAGCTGGTTGAAACTGGCTATGTTGAACCTGCAGATGCAGCAGCGTTGGCTGCTTTGACAGTAGCACAAAGAGAACAGTTGAAGAGTGGCAGGAAGAAGGATGCCAAAGCCCTCTTTTTTCTCTTTCAATCAGTACATGAAAGTGTTTTTCCATGGATTGCAGCAGCAACAAAATCCAAGGAGGCATGGGATATTCTCAAAACTGCTTATCAAGGCATGGAGAAGGTGAAGACTGCAAAGTTGCAGATGTTGAGGAGAGACTTTGAAACACTCAGCATGAAGGAATCTGATACAATAGATTCATTCTTCACTCAGGTTATTGGGTTGATAACCCAGATTAGATCTCATGGTGAAATTCTTGAAGAAAGAAGGATTGTAGAGAAGATCTTGAGAAGTTTACCCTCAAGGTTTGAAGTTGTTGTGGTAGCAATAGAAGAAACAAAGGATCTCTCACAGTTCACAGTAGATGAACTGAGTGCTTCTCTTATGTCTCATGAACACAGACTGAGTAGAGGAACAAATTCCTCTTTTGAGCAAGCATTCAAGACTCAGATGTCTTTTGGCCAAGGAAAAGGTCGAGGCAGAGAAAATAACAGAGGTCGTGGAAGAAGCCAAAACAAAGGCAGAAATAATCCTGCAAGCACAAGCGGAAGGAGCTGCAATCAGAACCAAGATGAAGGTTCAAGCAAACAACAAGCTCATGGACAAAGGTATGAAAAATCCCAAGTCCAATGTCATTATTGTAAGAAATATGGGCACTATGCCAATGCATGTAGAAAAAAGAAAAATGACATGAATAGTAGGCAAAATGCTAATTTTGCAAATGAAGAAGATAAGAATCCAAAGATTGTGCTGTTAACATGTAACATTGCACAAGACAAACAAGATGATTTTTGGTTCTTAGACTCAGGTTGTAGTAATCACATGACTGGAAATATTGCAATGTTTTCCAATCTGGATGAAAATGTGAAATCTGAGGTAACAACAGGAACTGATAGCAAGATATCTGTCAAGGGTAAGGGCAGAGTCAGTATCCGAGCAAGAAATGGAGAAAAAATGATTGTGCCAGAGGTATACTATGTACCTGGTCTGAAATGTAATCTTTTGAGCATTGGACAGCTCATTGACAAAGGTTACAATGTGTTCTTCAAAGATGATATGTGTACAATCAGAGACATACCTCCAAGTAAGAAGATCATTGCACAGGTGCAGATGACCAGCAATAGAATGTTTCCTCTCAAACTCAGGGCAGATTTGAAGGAAGGTAGAACTATTGCAACTGTCACACAAGAAGTCTTTCAGGAACAAGTGAAAGATGAGAATTGGTTGTGGCACTTGAGATTTGGACATCTCAATTTCAGAGGCTTGAATCTGTTGCACAGAAAGGGAATGGTAAAGGGATTGTCGTTGATCGAGAAACCGGATAGCCTTTGTGAAGGCTGCATCTTGGGCAAGCAACACAAAGAAAGCTTTCCAGCAGGAAAGAGTATAAGGGAAAAAGAACCATTGGAAATTTTTCACTCTGATGTGTGTGAACCGATGCAAATCCCATCATTTGCCGGAAATAAATATGTTTTAACTTTTATTGATGATTACACCATAAAGACATGGGTGTATGTGCTGAAACAGAAGAGTGAAGTGTTTGAGAAATTCCGCCACTTCAAAACTCTTGTTGAGAAACAGTGTGGGCATTACATCAAAGTGCTCAGAACAGATAGAGGTGGAGAGTACATCTCTAAAGACTTTCTGCGTTTTTGCAGAGAGAATGGCATACAAAAACAGTTCACTGCGAGGTACACACCTCAGCAAAACGGTGTTGCAGAAAGGAAGAATAGGACCATTCTCGACATGGTCAGGAGTATGTTGAAGGCAAAACACTTGCCGCATGAGTATTGGGCAGAAGCTGTCACTTGCGCAGTTTACATCTTGAATAGATGCCCAACTAAAGCTGTCATGAACAAAATACCAAAAGAAGCATGGAGTGGTCAAAAGCAAACTGTCACTCACATGAGAGTATTCGGTTGTGTAGCATATGCACATGTACCGAATCAGCTAAGGAAGAAGCTTGATAGTAAGGGGGAGAAGTGTGTCTTTATTGGCTATTGTGATGAGTCAAAAGCATACAAACTCTATAATCCATTGACCAAGAAATTGATAGTAAGCAGAGATGTGCAGTTCATTGAAGATGAAGCTTGGGATGGAAGCTTAGAGAAGACAGTGAGTGTGAAGACAATTGTGTCTCACGAAGAAGAAGAGGAAGGGACAGCAGCAAATAACCCTTCTTTGGTGGCTCCTCCTCCACCACAGCAAGTACAACAAACCACACCACAAGATGGAATTTGAACAGCCTTGAGAAATCAAGGAAGTGCTTCTCCAAGCACACCGCAGGGATCACAAATACCCTCAAGTTCGAATGGAACTCCAAGCACACCAAGAAGACCAAGATTCAGAAATCTGAATGAGATTTATGAACAAGGAGAGGTAAGTAACAATACCGGTCTGAATTCATTATTCGCTTTATATTGTCATGTTGATGACCCAATTCATTTTGAAGATGCTGTAAATGAAGACAAATGGATTGAAGCAATGAATGAAGAAATTGGTGCAATTGAGAAGAGTAAAACATGGGAGTTAGTGGACCTCCCTGAAGGCAAAGATGCCATTGGAGTTAAGTGGGTCTATAAGACCAAAAGCAATACTGAAGGCAAGATCGACAGGCATAAAGCAAGACTTGTTGTGAAAGGCTACAAGCAGCAACAAGGCAAAGACTATGATGAAACCTTTGCACCAGTAGCAAGGATGGAAACAGTCAGAACAATGTTGTCTATTGCGGCACAGCACAAATGGAAGATTTATCAGATGGATGTTAAATCTGCATTCCTGAATGGAGTGTTGAAAGAAGAGGTTTATGTTGAACAACCTCCAGGCTATGAAGTTGAAGGCCAAGAGCATAAAGTCTGCAAACTAAAGAAGGCTCTTTATGGGCTTAAGCAAGCTCCAAGAGCATGGTAAAGCAGAATAGATGCTTATCTGATTGAGAATGGGTTTGAGAAGTGTGATGGTGAACCCACACTCTACATAAAGGAGAATGACGGTAAGATTCTTATTGTTGTTTTATATGTAGATGATTTAATCTTTACTAGCAATGATGCTTCTCTCATTGCTGATTTTAAAGTAGTCATGAAAAGTGAATTTGAAATGACTGACTTGGGCTTCTTAAGATATTTTCTTGGAATTGAAGTAGACCAAAGTGAAAATGGTGTTTTCATTTCCCAAGTTAAATATGTAGAAGCAGTGTTGAAGAGATTTAACATGCAGAACAGTAAGGCAGCTGTGACTCCAACTGTAATGGGGTTGAAATTGACCAAAGAAGACAGCAGCAAGGATTTTGATCCAAATTTGTACAAGAGCATAGTTGGCAGCCTCATGTACTTGACTGCAACTAGGCCGTACATTATGCATGCAGTGAGTTTAATCTCCAGATTCATGGAAAGACCGAAAGAGACTCATTGGCAGGCAGCCAAGAGGATTCTAAGGTATGTGAATGGAACGAAGGGGTTTGGTATTTTATACTCCTCTTCTGAAAGTTTCATGTTGACAGGTTACATTGACAGTGATTGGGCTGGAAGTGTTGATGATAGGAAAAGCACATCGGGATATGTGTTTCATATGGGATCGGGAGCCATCTCATGGGCTTCCAAGAAGCAACCAATTGTGGCTTTATCAACAGCAGAGGCAGAGTATGTGGCAGCAATAGCAGCAGCATGCCAAGTAGTGTGGCTGAGAAGAGTTCTCAGATATTTGTGTCATGGACAAGAAAAGGGCACAACCATTTATTGTGACAATAGCTCGGCAATAGCATTGTCTAAAAATTATGTTTTTCATAAGAGGACAAAGCACATAGACACCAAATTTCACTTCATACGTGAATTGGTTAACAATGGTGAGATTGTTTTGCAGCACTGCAGAACAGAGGATCAGCTAGCTGACATCTTGACAAAACCATTGGCAAAGAAAAGTTTTGATCATTTCAGGAAATGCCTGGGTATGCTGAAAAACCCAGCAGTTGAAATTAAGGGGGAGTGTTGGAATTTAGTTCCAACTGCAACATAAACAGCTGGACAGAGAAATCAGATCCGCTGTAGATATTTCAGAAATATCGGATGCCTGAAAGTCGTGTTTGAGTTATTGCACTCCACTGTGCATTTAATTTTCAGAATTTATTGCCCCTGCTACAGCCGACTTGTTTTGTTCCAAAAGGCATCACCGCTTCTCCTGCATTCAATACACAGATATGCATTAGAAGATATTTTGTATTTTTTATATTATAAGTCAAAAATGTTTTTTTTTCTTATAAATATGATGAACAGAAGTTCTTTTTAAGTTAGAAGAAATAGAAGAGAGTTTGAGAAATTGAAGAAGGCAGAGAAGAAGACAGAGCAGAGAAAACAGCAAGAAAACAGAGTCGCTGTGTTTTTGGAGCAGCATGAATTGTACAGGCTGTTTCAGCAACTGTGTCTGTGTTTCAGCAACTGTCTGCCTATTGCTGAAACACGTGTTTCAACAACTGTCTGTCTATTGCTGAAACTCAAATCTGTGTTAAAAAAAACAGAGTTTGTAAAAACAGAGTATGGAGTTTTTAGTTATTCCAGAACTGTAGTTCTGAAGAAGTTTGTAATTTTTATTGTCATTTTTATGGTTAATAGAAACAGAGCTTTTCTCCATATCCTCTTTGTCCAAATTTCTCATTTCTTTGTGTTGAGTTGAGGAACTTTGCTTCCTCTGTTTTGTTTGAAATTATCAGAAATTTCCATCAGGAATTCCCAGAGAAGGATTTATTTCTTCACCCTTTTATCTCGTATGATACATGTAAGGATCTAAGGTTCTTGCATTAAGGGTGCACGATGTGAGATTGGATGCCCGATGGCCATGGGCTTTATTCTTTTTTGGGAATGAAGGCGGTGTACAGTTTCTCCGTACTTGGCAGTGGAAATCAAGTTTAATTATCAATTTTCAGTGAGCGAAGAAGCGTAACTTGCCATTAATGTTTGGATAGACTTGCAAGTTGTAGTTGCACAGAGGAGTCAAATTTAAGAAAAATTTGGTTAATGGAAAAGTTTAAGTAAAATCTGGTAAATGGAAAATAGAGGCATAAGAACGTTGTCGGAATTTTTTTAAACGTCAAAATTACGTTTTCCATCCTTCATAGCACGTCAGAGAAAACGGGCATAAACATATTCCAGCCTGCAAATAGGGGGAAAATTCCCTATGACGGGAAAAATGCCCCTCAAGTTCCATCCCTGGTTCTAAAGATGAAACCAGAATCCCCAATCTATCTTAAGGAGTTAGACAAAGTCTTTTTCGATGGTCTCAGCTCGTTCATTGTTACACTCTGATTGATGTTTCTAATGCATGTAGATTCCTTGTTCTTCGTAGCTAACAAAATAATTATTCATTATGGAGATTATATAGTTTAATACCCCGCAGAAGCATATGTAAATAGGGTAGATTCAGTGCCTATTATTTATTTTGTTTATGTGAATCTCGTTGATTAGATTGATTCAGTTGATCCTCCAGTAGCAGACCCAAATGCAATTTGTTTTCTGGATCTAAATGCATTCCATTTATCACCTCGCCCAACATCCCTTCCATATCGAGACCGAGATCCACCAGTCCCAGAATCACTGGGAAAAGAACGAAACAATATCCATTTAAGCAGCTTAAACACCAGCTGATCAAGATTCCTTACTGGAATTTATATCTACCTCGTTATCTTTTGGTATTTATAGAGAGTTTCATGCAATGGTGGGTAAATGCACTACTTCAAGGTGGCTTATCAGTTAGTCAATGGTTCTGCATGAATGTGGATCTTCAGT
Source organism: Pinus albicaulis (assembly GCA_034641835.2). Taxonomy (NCBI): domain Eukaryota; kingdom Viridiplantae; phylum Streptophyta; class Pinopsida; order Pinales; family Pinaceae; genus Pinus; species Pinus albicaulis. The sequence continues at coordinate 1,462,122,340 of CM076578.1, read as the reverse complement.
TGAAAATGCGTATATTTCTGTCAATTTTTATTGTCATGTTATGCCATCCGATTATTCACACCATCTGCCCCTGGCCAACAGAAAGCCAACGTCCCTAGGTCGCGAAGCCCTCTGCACTGAAAAAAGCCAGACGGCGACAATGAGGTTAGTGCGGAGGCACCGATGGTCTCGGTCTAGGGGATCCATCTGATAGAAGAGAAGGCGTACGCGGACGTGATGCTTGAACACATATACAACCTTTAGGAAACTGAGGGCAACACTCTGCCTAAGGTGCATTGCATCACCAAGACCAAGAGATTTCCCGCGAAGGATCGACTGAAGAGAATTTTGTCTTGCCAGGACACTGAGGCCGCTGAGCCTGTGGAATTCTCGTAACAGAGATGATAACAGAGATGAAGATAATGGGCAATTTTTTCCAGAAAAAACTACCCTCCCCTAGACATTTTTCATACATAATGAGCAGCTAAACTTCGCAGAAACACATTTAGTATGGATCCCCAATTGCTTTAATCTACTGATCAGCATAGAGTTGATGTGGTCGACCCAGGTTCCATGCATTATTCTCAGCAACGGGAGTTGTTTTCATGTTTTTTAAGTAGCTGTGACATGCCTTCCATATGGCTAACATGCTACACGGCACTCTTTCCGATCACGATATGATAGAAAGTTTGGCTCTGATTTGACATAAAGCATTTCAACATTAAATGATTTCAAATTAATTCAAATTCCAAAGAGCATTAAATTACATCAAACTAAAATTCAAAATCCTTTTATCTTATGTATCATGAAAATTGTACGTCTTGGCTGGAAAAAAGACATCTAAATAGAAACATTGCATACAAAATTGTTTGTCAAAATATTTTAATTCAAAAATTGACTAAAGATGAAATGCACTCATGAGTCAAAGTAAAATAATACTAGGTCAACGATTATCAATCGTTATAGTCCCTGCTCGGCCGAAGGGAGGGCCTAATAAGCAATGACACATGAGACAAGGCCAAATCAACTTTAAAGGCTCGCTCTTTTCAAAACTCCTACCCCTTGTGAAACCTTGTAGATTCCTTGTTACACAAAAATTCAAGGTCCATGGCCTCCCTAAAAAAATTCCCATCACTACACATATTAACTAGTTATTCCATATCCCGTTGGACTCCTACAAATATAAAGGACTTAACTAAAGTGATTTCATCTAGGTGAGACACATAGCAAAGAATATTCTAAATTCCTTTGACACACTTTCACTTATATGTAATTGATATCTATTAAAGATGTATGTAGTGAATTTAAAAAATTTTGAGGTTCATTTCCAAATCAAAAAGAATTTACAAAAATCAATCTTGTATATAGGTAATGACAAGAATTGAAAGCGAAAAAGTGGAGCAGAGATTGCTATTCTCAATATTCAAAATAGTTAAACAGATTACATTGTAAATATCAATAATAAATCGTTGGAGTAGAACTCGACTAAAATTGAAGTAAAACGGAACTGTCTGCGACACCTATAAGACAAGAGAATTCAATGTAATGACACCTAATAGAGAGTGAGATTAGTATTTTAACATCCCCTCCTAATTTCAACTGTTTCAAGTGGAGGCACTAACAGTGCGTAATTTCTCTCTTTGAAATTCAAATACATTCTTTCTGAGTGGCTTCGTGAAAATATCTGCAAGATGATCTTTGGAACCACAAAAAGAAAGTACTATGTCCCCATCATTAACAAGTTCGCAAATGAAATGAAACGTGTGTCAATGTGTTTGCTATTTTTGTGAAAAAAATGATTTTTTGATAAATAAATTGTTGAACTATTAGATTTGGATCCTTCTGAATATTTGAAATATCTTTCAATAATCTTCTCAACCACAATTCCTGACAAGCTGCTAAATTTTATGCTACATATTATGCCTCTGCAGAATATATTGAAATGATTGGTTGTTTCTTGGATGCCCATGAAATCAGATTGGTTCGAAGATGAAAAACATACCCTAAGGTACTTTTGTGATCATCTAAACTCCCTGCATAATCATTGTCTCTATAACCTGATCGTGAGCGATTTTCATAATGTGTGTAAAACAAGCCATAATCTATGGTCCCTTTAATATACCTTAATATCCTTTTTGCAACCTTCCAATGAGTAATGTTTGGTGACTGCATAAACCTAGAGACAAAACTTGATGCAAACATAATATCATGTCTAGTTGTAGTGAGATAGAACAAACTACCAACTAGACTTTTATAGAATGTGGGATCAACGGGTGGTGCTACATCTTTTTTGATGAGTTTGTTTCCTTGAGAAATTTGTGTATTAACTTATTTTAAATTGGTCATTCTGAACTTTTGGATGATGTCTGTAGCATTTTTTTTTTTACCAACAAAAATGCCATTAACAGATTAGTGAATTTTAATGCCTAAGAAATATTTCATGACTCCTAAATCTGTCATATCAAACTTTGTTTGCATTGTTGCTTTGAAGTATTCTAATATCATATTTCCTGTATAAATAATACCATCTACATAAAGGAATATGATAAGAATTTTACCTTCATGAGATTTTATATACAAAGTGGATTCATGGTTGCTTCTGGAAAAACCACTATTTATGAGATAGTTGTCGATGCGACTGTACCAAGCTCTTGGAGCTTGTTTCTAACCATACAACGCTTTCGCCAATTTATGTACATTATGCTCCTATCCTTGTACTTCAAAACCAGGAGTTTTCTCTACATAAAATTCTTCTTTCAATATACTATTTAGGAAGGCAGATTTTACATCAAGTTGATAAACTTTTCATTTGTGTTGAGTTGTTGTGGACAAAATGGTTTTGACTGTGTCTACCCTTGCTACTAGAGCAAATGTTTCACTATAGTCAACACCAAACTGTTGTGAGAATTATTTGGCAACCAACCTTGCCTTATGTTTCTCAATTTTCCCTTTTTCATTTAGTTTGGTCTTATATACCCATTTTACATCAATTCTAGTTTTGTCTCTTGGGAGATCAGTTAATTCCCAAGTCTGGTACTTTTCTATGGCATCAATTTCTTCGTTCATTGCATCAACCCAATGCTTTTCTTTAACTTATTCTTCAAAATGGATCGGTTGAGTTGAAAGAAATGAAAACATATTTTGTTGATCAAATTCATTCTCTTGTTCATATATTTCTTTGATCCTTCTTGTTTTTTGTCCCTCTTCTGAAGATGTTTGATCACTCGCTAAATCATCGCTTCATGATGTACCATTTTTAGAATGGTCTGGTTTTTCTTGAACCTGTAATCTTGGTGAATGTGGTGGATAAAAATATTGATTTGAAATTTCATCAACATGTTCAAACCAAGATTTATTTTCAAAAAAATTGACATCTCTGCATAAAATAATATTTTTGGAAACTGGATTATAGAGTCTGTAGGCCTTTGACTGCTCCCTATAGCCTACAAATATGCATTTTTCACTTCTATCATCAAGATTTTTTCTTATTTTATCAGGAATATGTGAAAAAACTACTGATCCAAAAATTCTAAAGTGAGATACATTTACCTTGTTACCATCCCATGCTTCTTGAGGTATTGTATCTTGAAGACTAGTTGTTGCAAATCTATTCAGAACATACACTCTTGTCGACACTACCTCGGCCCAATAGTTGTTTGAAAACGTCTTCTCACACAGCATACATCTTGCCATGTTAGTGATTGACTGGTTTTTTCTTTCTGCTACTCCATTCTGCTATCGAGTATATCTTGTAGTGTTCTGCATTATGATTCGTTATTGTTGAAAGAAAGTTTTGAATTCATTGTAGTTGTACTATCCTCCTATGTCTGATCTGAGTACTTTAAAGAGTCTTCCACTATTTTTTTCTGCATCCTCCTTAAACTCTTTAAATCTGGAGAAGGTATATTATTTATTTTTTAAAAGTATACCCATATCTTCCTACTAACTTCATCAATAAATGTCAGAAAGTAGAAACTACCACCGATGGAGTGTGTCTACATTGGGCCACATATATCTATATGGACAAGTTCTAAAGGTTATTTCACCCTCGAGGATGATGTGGGATGTTTCCATACCTATAATGCCATAGATGACTCTCATCTATTCTTTATATATTGTGTACAAAATATTTTTTGGTATTTTGGCTTCTAAGAGTCAATGGAAACATCATAATCTTTTCCTTTTCAACTTTTTCTATCGATATTTTATGGGGATATTTTCCATATATATAGAATGTGCTCCTTTGAAATATTACATCATAGCCATTTTCTATTAGTTTTCCTACACTAATGAGATTATGTTTCAGTTGAGGAACATAGTAAACATCAAGGATGCATTTGTTCTGCTTTTGTTTAGTAAGAATAGGGACAATACCTTTTCCTTTAGCTTTAATACTTGTACGATCTCCAAGTGTAATCTCTGACGTTATGGAAGCATGAAGAGAAGAAAGAGGATTATTGTTACCTATCATGTGATTGCTGCATCCACTTTCGAGCAACCAAAGGTCCTCACTATGTCTATCTTCAGAAATATGGCATGAAAGAAACATGGTCTCAGAGGATTCTCCTTCATTGTTGCAGAGATGGATAATGCCTCATTGCTGATCTGATTGTTTCTTTCTGCAATCTTGCTCATAATGGTAAAAATTATTCCAGCAATAACATTGGAAACTTGATCTATTCCATGATCTGCCTCTCTAGGTTTGGTTTTTTGGAGGTCTCCACTACTCTGTTGCATGATTATGATCTGATCTGCCATTCATTCAGAATCTGCCTCGCTTGCTGCCATGCCATGTCTATATCCTCTGCATGATGATGATCTGAGAGTTGTGTTTTGAAATCTTGTTTTGTGGAGTCTTTTGTCAAATTGAGACTTGTTTTGTGTTCCAGAAGTGATCTAGTCATCAGTTCTACAAAGAGGGTTGTAAAATCTTTGGATTCTAAAATGGTTGTTACAATCATGTCATATTTCTTGCGTAGTCTTCGAAGGAACTTTTCAACAATTTTCTGATCTGTATTGGTTTCGCCAATGAGTTTGATATGTTTTAATATTCCTATGACTCTAGTCATGAACTGATCCACATTATCTGTGTCAGTCATCTTTAGGGTTTCAAAATTTTCTCGTATTTTTTGCAATTTAATATCGTCATTGTATCATTTATTTGATACGTAAATTTTAAAATATCCCAAGCTTCTTTTGTTGTTTTTGCACTGGTTATCTTATCAAAGATCGAGTCATCGACTCAGTTTTGTATCCAACATTTGGCTTTGTTCTCCTTCTTTTGAGTTCAAGGGTTGTATTCCTCTTATTATTGGTCATGACCACCAATGATTCTTGGGACGACTCTACGTAGTCGATCTAAAGTGTATCCAAACACTCATGGGCTTGATAAAAGTCTTCATTCGTAGAGTCCAAAACTCATAATTTTTTCCAAGAATATTTGGGGTATGTGGCAAAGCACTAGAATAAACCATTCTTTCTTCAACTTTCTTCTACAACAATCTCTCTCTACACTGAGCACACACCGGCATGGCTCCATAACACCTCTTCCGTTCTGGTCACGCTAAAAACAAATCACTATAAGGCTTTACCAGATCAGAGTGGGTACCTGGCTCAAAAGTGCGTTGATCAACCCTAGTATTTAGTTCAAAGTAGTGCTGATCAGCCCTAGTATCTTCCTCAAAGCAACAGTGATGGATGATCGGCCTGAATTTTCCTTCTAAAAGAGTGCTGATTAAAAAAAACTTAAATTAAAAAAAAACTTCAGTGAACTATCTCAGGCTTCTTCTGCTGATGGTTCTTTGTTCTTCTTTTTCTTTTGGATTTCTGCACCTCAGTGGTATTCCTTTCGATCTCGTGCTCACCTCGTGCTCACGTTATTGCTCTGGAGTCTTATACAACATAGCTTCGATCTTCAATCTCTTTTTATCGCAAGGAGTCTTACAAAGGCTAAGCTCTGATACCATGACAATAATTGAAAGTGAAAAATTGGAGCAGAGATTGCTCTTCTCAATATTCAAAATAGTTAAATAGATTACATTGTAAACATGAATAATAAATCGTTGGATTAGAACTTGACTAAAACTAAATTAAAGATGAACTATCTACGACACCTAGCACTCAAGATAATTAAATGTAATGACACCTAACAGACAGTGAGATTAGTATATCAATAGTTAGTTCTCATATTCCTAGATTGTTTATCTAGTATATATTAGTTGCATTGTAATTAGACGGTCATGATATCCTCTATACATAGAGTGATTCAACAACTCATAATATCCTTGAAACTAATGTTTATTTATATGTGGATTAATACCCAATACATCCCTAATATTTATTTAAAAATCCTTCAATTTCATTTTTTATGATTGATTCTGAGAAACTCTCTTATATACAAATTTTCAGTTGCATTGTTAAATGCCCTTATGTAACCATGCTAACTAGAGCATTGGACTATTTCCCTCTTAGAGGTTTTAACCATGTAAAAATACTAGTGGCATGATATTTTATATGGTTGTGTGAGTGGTTATTGGAGGTTAGTTTCTTGTATGGAATACTCTATTTTCCTAAAAAATGTATCAAAGCCCATTTAAGGAGCTTCTCCCATTGTTAATTGAGATATTTCGCCCATGTTGTTGCACTTTTGGGATGTATTATTTTGAAATAATTTAAGCCTAAGAAAACTGTTATGTATCCAATTCAATACTTTGATTTAATAAAAAATTATTTTTTCATTCAAAGCAATTCCCATTTTCTCAAAGATGCCAATTTTCATTACATATGCACATATATGGTTTGAATCTTTCGTAATTTTTTTACAAAGTTAATATTTGTGTTTTTTATTTTTATTCCTAATTTAATGTCTTCATGATAAATTTATCCATATTGGATAATTATATTTTTTTTCATCCATATCGATGCTTTCATAATCGAAAAAATGGAGGAATCAACTCACGGGACCACTTTTACCAACAAGATCTAGTTTGGCAAAACATGGTCTAAAACCTTCCAAGATAATTTTTTAGGCATCAAACGATGCTTTTTTGGGGAAAAAATTTGTCACTTTAGTGTTTCACTCATTTTTCCTATTCTACACACACATACCTTTCCAAGGGCGCAAAAATCACATCAACGAAAGTATGTATGTGAAATTTATTCCACTGAAAATTTGACCCCCATGTTCTCACCACCATAATTTTGGGAGGATGCCACACCAGCCCCCATTATTCATGGAAAATGGGATAGCCATGTCATTATTATGAATAAGCGTTTTGAAGAATATATATTGTAATTCTGCTTAAGAGTTGAGGTGTTCCAATGTAACCACTTGTACGCTATCACGTTGTGTTATAACTGGGCTAGGAGGAAAATGAGTTCATTCTTTCAAGTGAATCTATTCCATTTCTTAGAAAAATAGATGAGAGAGATAGACAATAGAGCATATATAGAGGATTTATTAATTATATTATCCCACGTGCCAGAGGCCATACTTATTTTTACTCGCCACCTTATTTCCATTCAGAGAAAGAGAGCATAATGAACTCATCTTCCAACAGGGTTTTTCTCCCAAAAGGGTTTTCCAAGTCATATATTGTGTCAAATGTGTGTGATATTTTAGTTCATTGTTCTCTATTTTCTACATAATTTAAAATTTTTATGCATGCACTATTAACAATAAATCTACAGATCTAAAAATATAATAAATTTGTAATAGTGTATAATTTCATATTCTAAATATAATCTTATCAGATCTATTCAGGAAAATATATAGTGGAATATCCATTGCATCTTACAGATCTTAAAACCCAAAAAATAGAGTAGAAAATATTGTATTTACCATGTATGCTCTTTTTTGTGAGCTTTGTGCAATCTCAACAAATTAGAAATAAATAGAAAACTTGCATTTTTTTTATATTCTAACTAAGATATAACACCATTGTTATTGAGTTTCATATTTATTTATTTTTAAACTTTTATTTGTTTATGGATGAACATGAAAAGACATGACCTATTTTAATAAGAATGCACTTCAAAGAAAATCTCCAACCAAAATAAAAATGAACACTATACTTATTATTATTTTGATGGGTTTTACACTAGCACGCTTGGTTCAAAGTTACTTTATTTAGTAAGAGATATAATGTTCAAATATATATATATTTTTTAAGTTCATGAACTCTTCAATTAATTTACAACTTTATTGTAAGGTGAACTTCACTTTTGTTACAAAAATGAATCTCTTACTTATAAAGTAACTTTATTGTGAAATTGATTTTCACTTGTTTTATAGAAGTCTGAAACTTCATAAATTAATGTATTTGAAAAAGACTTAATATTTTAGGAGAGTCTAGTGAGAGAAATGAATTTTTTTTGTTTTTCAATGAATCTATCACCACATAGGCCAACTTCTATTTTCGACAAATCTCTTTGATACTATAGTTCCCTTTTTCTAGAAAGGCGCAACTTTCACATTTGAATTCGAATTCTACGGTCATTTTCTTAAACAAACTATTTGTTGAAGACTTTTCCATCTAGATAGTCAATTTCAACCTTTGAATCAATATTATATACATTTTTTTTTAAATGGCTACTCCAAATGAGCTTTTTATTATCTATACCAACTAATTTTCATGGAAATCCTACATTGAGGAAATACTAAGAAGTAAAATATTATACAAAATTACCATGGGAAAAGAAAATTTCTTAATTGATGACAAGAAAGCCAAATTTGATAATAAAAATTATGAAATATGTGGATTAATTAGAATGACCATTTATCCTCATTTACAATTTAATTTTCAAGGGATCGATGACCCAGATGTATCCTAAGAAAAAATGAAAACGATATTTGATAAAGTTAATGTTACTAGACATAATCATCTTGAAAATTATATCATAACCTTAAGTCCTGATGGCTTCTCTTATATTGAAGATTATTTATCTAAATAAAAAAAGTTGTATGTTTGCTTGAATATCGTCTATTCAATCAAAAGCCTGATTGATATGTATATTGTTTTTTCCAAGCTTGATCTTGTATATTCTATTTATTTAAATATTTTCTTCAAAATTGAGAAAATCTAGGGGTTGTATATAATTGTCCCACTCTTGAAACTTTTTGTGACTATTAAAGAGTTTGACAAGCTCTTTCATTTTGGAGTGATAAAAACTATAGGTACATATAGAAATTGTTAGTGGCCCCATGGAAATATAAAAATAGGCATTCAAAGAAGAAACATCCTCACAACAATAAGAAAAATAAGGGTCTCAAACCCTCCTAGTCAAGTTATACTCCAATGGTGAAAACACTTCAAAATAAAAGAATAAGAAACTGATAGACATTCCATTTTTTGTGGGAAATATGGTCATATGGAGTATAAATATTTTACAACACTTGAGGTCTTAGAAGTAGAAATTAATGTCTTATTTATTCTAGAGAATATTATAATATGGCTAAAGATACATCCAATTTTCTTCTTTTATTGATTTTAACACCATGTTTTTTCATGATAGATCTCTTAGTGTTGTAAGGTTTGGAGAAATTCAAATAGATGATGGTCATTTAAATGAGGTATTATGTGTTAAAAGGACTTCATGTGAACTTTTATTAGTATATCATATCACTCATTCAAGTGAATTTAAAATAATATAATTCTCACCTCACCAAGTTGTAATCAAGGATTTAGAAGATCATAAGTATGTATTTTCCAACATAATTGTTGATGATATTACTAGGTTGTACATGTTTGAAAATTTTGGAGCATCATATTTTCCATCATTTTTTGTTGTTCACAATGGTGATTTCAACAATCTTTGGCACGAGTGATTTGGTCATATGAACTATTGCTCATTGCAACAAATTTGCAATTAACATATGTTATTTGGTGCTCCTCTCATTTCTTAAATATATGGTGTTTGTGTCGATTGTGTTCTTAGTAAACATCATTAAGATATCATCTAGGCACACCTTGATGCCTTTCTAGCTCATTTAAAATGATTTGTTTGGTTCACTTTCCTTCTTTTTCTTGGTACAATTATGTCTTAACTTTCATCTATGACTTCTCCTAGTGCAATTGGCCTTACTTCTTAAAACTTGGAAACGAACTTTTTGACATAGTTTTGGTTTAAAAATCCACTTTAGAACAACAATATAGAAATAAAATAAAAAGGTTAAGAGAAAATAATGGAGTTGAATATGTTAACAATAAATTCATACCTTACTTCAATACATAGATAATTTAAATGAAAATTATTTTTTATTATACATCACAAAGTAGTGATGTTGTTTACAAAAAGTATTTAACTTTAAATGAAATTGAAAATGGTATGATCCAAGCAAAGGGATCAAGTCTTCATTATTTGGTGGAAGTAATCAATTGTGCAAATTAAATAATAAATTGAACTCCCAGAGACGATTTAAAAAATATAACATTGGATGAAGCATGGACTAAAATTAAATAGTGTGTAAGTCACTTCCATTTATTTGGTAGTGTATCATGGGAAACTATGGTAGTGTATCTTGCCCCTCTCTCCCATGTGTCTCCCTTTTATGTCTATTTTTTTAATTTATGGTGTGTGTTTTTATACCCGATCAATGTTTTCTCGGTAAATTTCACGCGATAGTATTCACTGGCTGCAAGAGAGAACCTTTTAATGCTTTTTTGACGTTCCTGTTAATACATTGTAGAGGGTTTTACTAACTTAGGGCTTTTGGATTTTTGTTTTACCCATTTTCTCTTGGCGTTAATTAGTCATTTTGTAGGTATGAATATTCAGATTAAAAAAGTGTACTCTAGGAGGTATAATTTTCATGTTTTGGTTACCGGGTTTTTGTTGTGGAAGAGACTTTCCAAAATTGATTAACACCCAATGCTTTTGAACGATGAGATAGGGTAAAAATTTTCCCACTTTTCCTACTTATATATTGTTGAAATAATTTTTGTCAATCATAATGGCATTACATTTCTTCTTCGTCATTGTTGTTGAATTCCTCATAATTATCATACCAGGGAGAGGAGATCGCAAGGGGATATTCTATATTGATATGTGATATTCAAACAGTTGTGGCGGAATTTTATTCAGCCAACCCATGAATTTAGGGTAAATTAAGAAGATAGGTCCTGTCTACAGTCATACAAACTAATTTTGAGTCTCTTTTACTTTTTTTGTGTTTTTCAAGAGGATGGTCATGTGGGAAGATGGGTATTGTTGATCCTCTAATCCAAAAGTAAATAGAGTGCCTATAAATTTCAATGGAAATGGGTGCATGGTTAAATTGGTGAAATCTTCAATTTTTGACTATTTGGTGGAGTTGGATGGTGATGATCTAGGCAAAAACATGTTCAAGAAAATGTCAATTCAGTTCTACAATTATAGAGAAGGGTATAAATATTGTTTCTTACAGTCAAATAAATGCACGTTATTTTAGTTTCTCAATGTTTAAGCTTTCTTCAATTATTATTTTCATTATTTTGAAGTTTAAAAATTCATTTTATGTGATGTGTTTGTTGAATAGATTAATGGTAAAATTCGTGTCTGATAAATGCCATAAATGGGTATTCAAAAAATTGAAAGTATGCCAAACAAGAATTTATAACTATTGGAAAAGCTCTTTTGATGCAGTGAGTTATTAGCCAACAGATCAAATACCCAAATCCCTTGTCAATTGTTGTGGTTGATTTAGATACTTTCTCACTTAGCTTTTTAATATATGCAAAAAATCACCTAAACTTTTTTTTTTATTTCTTTGCAAGTTTAGTGGCTCTGGTATGGAAACCCTCTCAAATTTGTGAGTTTATTAAGCCATGAAGGTTTTACATTATCGTGGATCCTATCATAAACTATAACTCCCCTTTGAGCCCATAGAAACACATCTAATATTGAATCTCAAAAATTGTTTCAAAAACTTTATAAGCCATAAAACAATTCATAGTCAATACTTCAAAAGAATAAATAGTTGCAAACCCTAAAATTCTTCCAGACTATTAAACCAACCTTTATGGAAATCCCACTTGCATATTTATTTGATATTATTTAAACTAGGATTGATTAATATTTTCTTTCTTGGAACAACCACCCGAATGGAATGATCAGTTTTCTTCTCGAATACATGTCCATGTATTTAAAATACTTATCCCTTAATATGTTCATCTCACATATCAATTTTTCAGGTTTTATCGAACAATAGTCATTATTCAATTTGGCTATGGTCTTCTCCAGCTAGGATCCTGAAATATTGTAAGTCCATCCTAAATTTTACCTTCATGAAAGGTTTGGATTGAATCTTGATTGTCATGTAGATAACATGTTTCTCATTTATCCAATAAAACCAAATTTACTTTTTCTTTTTCTTTTTTGCGGGCATGATTTTTTTGTTTTACCTATGATTATTTTTCAATTTCGATCAAACCCTATAATTCAGCCTGATCACTCTACTCTATTCTAATCCCTTTCTCTACTAGATTTTGAATACACATGCACTACAACTATCTCTAATAAGCTCTAATTTTTTTATGTAGATGCATCGCACATTCAAGTCATTGGGTTATCAATCCAACTTTTATTTGTCCTAGCTATTCAATTGAGAAAGGAATGGGTAACCAAATATAAAACCTCCAATTTACCCTAGGTATCCTCCTTTCAATTGGAGCTAGAGAGCAACATTACCAACAATTATAGGTTCTAGACAGCAAGTTTTGGCCATTCCTTCCAAGGATGCACCTTATTTGTTTCTTAACAACGGAAATAGTTCAGATTCCCTGATCGCCCACTAGATTTTGGGTTCAAACAGGATGATGTGCAATCATTAGACTGAAAGTAAAGAGATAAAATGGCCCAATGGTATCTCATATTTGAATACCCTCACAACCAGGGTCAATGATAAACAACTCTTCATTGGCCCCAAACAATATTTGAAACCGGGATTTCCAAGTTGGACTCCAACATACACCACCAAAGCTCCACCACGGTCCACCAACGTTCCATCTTGTGAAGAAGGAATAATCATCATCGTTTTCCATGACTGCAACACCATATATGGATATCAATATGAATGTCAATGTTAATAAGAATGTGAGTAAAATCATCAACAACTCCGATAAATACTTGAATGATAATCTCAATTTCTAGAGTAACAACGCCTCAGATTAATTAAGTTTTGAAGGCACACTTAATTCTCATGAAAACTTTAGTCTTACGCGCAAGATGCATAATGTTTCTCATTTGGATAATTTCAAGAGAATTTTGACATTTCCTACAAGGATGCTTCCTCCTAATTCCCCTTCATCCACACAAGACCGTTAAGAACACCATCCACCCTGTAATATGCATTACACTATAAATAGTAATAGTTATTCCAACAACACCAAAAAGCATTCCAAAGAGGGTAATATTTACTTAGAGTTCATGTATACTTTCCTTGAATGAATTATCATTCACATTTCTTATTCCTGCATTCACAAGTTGTTTTATGTACAAAAAAGTGTATATAGATTTTTAGATGTGGAGTCTAATTCAATGACTTTCGTGCTTACACATTGTGATCCATGGAGATAGAAATTAGATGGATCAAATAGAGAAGAAGAATAGGGTTAAGGTTAATTTCCAATTTAGTGTAGATTTCAATGTTTTGTTTCTTCAATTGCAATTAATTGATTCAAACATTCAGAGTGGGTTTCAAAATAAAATAATGGTTTGCGTTTGTAAAATATAATTTCACAAATGGTCTTGTTAGAAAATTATATATTATGGAGCAATGCAACACATAAAATATGCGGAAAATACAAGCACACAAAACACATAAAACCAGAGAGACACAGATATACATGGTTCACCCATTTTGGGCTACATCCACCCCAAACAGCCAGTCATTCCTTTCTATTATCCAACAAAATGAAGATACAAAACCTACAGTAAATCCGTTGTAATATCCTTTGTTCTCTCTCACAGTCTCCCTATCTATTTCCCGCTCAAAGAATACACATGTAATACACAACCGCAATTCAATACCCTCTTACAAAGAGAGGGGTTGCCTTCTAGGGAAAAAACCCTAAAATAAACATAACTTCTACCGTCAGATCATCCGCCTAATGAACGGCCCGGATTGACTAGAAATTACTATACTTTTACAAGGAAATTTTACATTTGTTTTTAGCTTCAGGGGTGTTTCCCCCGAAACCACCCGCCAGGGGGGGATCCATAAATTCGTTGCCGCCCCCCTTAGACCCCCCACGGCAGCGATTAATTACGGGCGGCGTTGCCACCCCATTTAAGGTACAGGGGTCCAATGCTGTGATACAAAGTAAACAAGATAATCAGGATCCATACCCAACAATCTCCCACTTGGAGACTGATTGTAGCAACTCCACCGCTACTTCATTTGCTGGACAATGACTTCTCTTTGGACCTGGTTGTTTTTAATCTTCATCTTCATCCTTGAAGACCAATTGAAACCAAGAAAATTCTCAGTTTCTCCCTTCTTACAACTTTTGTTGGCGTATCTGCAGGATTTTGGCTAGTGTGTATCTTTCCCAGCTTCAACTCTCCATCTTCCAATACTGACCGTATGAAATGGTACTTGATATGTATGTGTTTAGTCCTGGAATGAAATGTTGATTTCTTTGCAATATGAATGGAACTTTGGCTATCACTGTATAACGTGCCCATATCATGCTTCTTACCCAATTCATCCATAAACATTTGTAACCAAATCATTTCTTTACTAGCCTTTGTAGCAGCAACATACTCTGGTTCTGTTATTGAAAGTGTAACAACACTTTGGATTTTTGAAACCCAACTGACAGTTGTTCCACCTACAGTAAATGCATATCTTGTAGTGCTTCTCCTGTTATCTCTGTCACCTGCCATATCTGCATCAACATATCCCTGTAGAGAAATTTTTGAACGACCAAAGCATAATGCTTTATTTGTGGTACCTCTCAAATATCTTTGAATCCATTTTACTGACATCCAATGTTCTTTTCGTGGATTATTCATGTACCTACTTACAACTCCCACTGCATGTGCAATATCAGGCCTTGTGCAAACCATTTCATACATTAAGCTTCCAACTGCTGATGCATATGGAACTTTAGACATATAATCCATGTCTTCTTGGGTCTTTGGGCACATCTCCTTAATAAGTTTGAAATGGCTAGCAAAAGGTGTACTAAATGGTTTTTCATTGTGCATATTAAATCTTTTCAACACCTTTTGTATGTACTCATTCCGAGACAGTGTTAATTTTCGATTTTCCTATCTCTGGTTATTCTCATACCAAGGATCTGTTTTGCAGCTCCCAAATCCTTCATTGCAAATGAATTTGCCAATTTTTGTTTGAGCACATTTATTTCCTGCATGTTATACCCTGCAACAAGCATGTCATCTACATACAATAACAATATAATATAGCTTCCATCATTTTTCTTTTTCAGATAAACACAATGATCAGAGTGACATTTAGTATAACCTTGTTCAAACATAAATTTGTCAAATTTTAGATACCGCTGCCTTGGAGCCTATTTTAAGCCATACAAGCTCTTCTTTAACCTGCACACCAATTTTTCTTTCCCTTTGACCTCATAACCTTTTGGATGCTGTATGTATATCTCTTCCTCCAAATCTTCATGGACAAATGTTGTCTTTACATCTAACTGTTCAAGATGTAAATATTTCGTTGCTATAAGACTTAAAATAGTTCTGATTGAATTCATCTTAACAACAGGAGAAAATATTTCATCAAAATCAATACCTTTCTTCTGTGCAAACCCCTTCACCACAAGTCTAGCTTTGTACCTCTGTTTTCCTCCATCTTCTTCCTTCAGCCTGTAAACCCATTTATTCTGCAATGTAGTTTTTCCTGCAGGCAACCTGACTAAGTCCCAAGTCTGGTTGTGCATTAAGGAGTCCATCTCTTCTTCCATGGCTAGCTCCCACTTCTTCCTGCTTTCAACCTACATTGCTTCTTCATAACATTCGAGTTCACCAGAATCAGTCAACAATAAATAATATAATGAAGGAGACTATCGTTTAGGGGGTCTACTTATCCTAGTAGTTCTTCTAACACCACTTTCAGGTGTTTGAGGTGCATGTTGCTGTTGTGGTGGAAGCTGCTGCCGTGGTTATTGATTATTATTATTTTCAGGCACCTTTACTTTTCAGTTATCTCATCAAGAACCGTGTATTCCTTGCTTTCTTTTTCCTGTTTCTTTTCCTACAAATGATTCTTATACAAGACCTTTTCATTGAATATTACATCTCTGCTCCTAATGATTTTGTGATTTTCATAATCATATAAGCGATAACCAAAATCATTAACACCATATCCAATAAAGGTACATTTCTTTGATTTTGCCTCAAGCTTTGTTCTATTTTCTTTATTAATATGGACAAAGTCCTCACAACCAAAAGGCTTTAAAAAAGAGTAGTTTACCTTTTTACCTGTCCATGCTTCCTCTGGAATACCACCATCCAAGGAACTTGAAGGCCCTCTGTTTATTAGATATATAGCAATATCTACAGCATCTGCCCAAAATTGTAAAGGAAATCTTACATGCAATCTCATGCACATTGCACGCTCCATGATTGTTCTGTTCATCCTTTCTGACACACCATTTTCTTGTGGTGTTCTTCGTACTGTATTCTCTCGACGAATTCCATGCTCTGAACAATACCTATCAAACTCTTTACTGCAATATTCACCTGCATTGTCTAATCTGAGACACTTCAACTTCTTTCCTGTCTCAATCTCAACCAAATTTTTCCATTTCTTGAAAGTATCAAATACATCAGATTTATTTTGAATACAATAAATCCAAGTTTTTATAGTTGCATCATCAATAAACGTAACATAATAGCGATAGCCACCGAGATATGATACCTGAGCAGGTCCCCATACATCTGTATGCACAAGCTCCAATTTTTCTCTCTTCTTTTATTTCCCAACTCTGAGAAATTTGACTCTCTTTTGTTTTCCATAAATGCAATTTTCACAGAAATCCAAATCAACATTCTTCAAACCTGGCAACAAATTTCTTGAGTGAAGAATCTTCATCCCCTTTTCACTCATGTGTCCGAGCCTATGATGCCATAATGTTCCATCTGCTGCTTTGGAAGTTAAAGCATTAACAGAGTTAGAAATACCACTGCATAAATACAATGTACCAACCTTTTCGCCTTTTGCTATTACCAGGGCTCCTTTGGTGACCTTCCAAGCTTTATCTATGAAAGTTTTCACACACCCTTCACTGCCTAACTGCCATGTTGAAATAAGATTTTTCTTTAGATCTGGAACATGCCTTACCTCCTTTAATAGCCATTGGTTTCCATTCTGTTGTTTTACAAGAACCTTATCCATTCCAAAAATTTTACAGGGTTTATCATCACCCAAACGGACTTGTCCAAAATCTCCTTGAACATAGTCATGAAAATATTCCTTATCAGGTGTGGCATGGAATGAGGCTACTGAATCTACTACCCAGGAATCAGTAACATTTTCTAAAGAAAGAATCAAAGCATCTTGTAACACATCACCTGTCACATTTTCTTCATGATTGTTTTCTTGTTGCGCGTCTCCTTCTTTTCCCTTCTGAGTTCTACAGTCTTTCTTTAGGTGTCCTTCCTTTCCTCATTTCCAGTACACTATCCCCGATCTGGACTTGGATCTATCTTTTATTGATTTCCTGTGATATCCTAAGCTCTTTCCTCTTTCCATTCTCCTTCCCCTAGACTCTGCACTCAAAGCATTACCCGATGTCTCACCAGAGCTTTTCCGTCGCATTTCCTCACTAAGCATAGCACTGACAACATCATCAAACTTTAAAGTACTAGATCCAGAGACATAGTTACTAATGGCCATTACTAAACCATTCCAACTCTCTGGAAATGAGCACAAGAATAACAGAGCTCTAAATTCATCATCAAAGTTTACCCCTACAGAAATTAACTGACTGGTAACTGTATTAAAATCATTTAAATGGTTTGCAACAGATCCACCTTCCGACATCTTCATATTAAATAATCGTTTCATAAGAAATACCTTGTTTGAGGTTGAGGGTTTTTCATATAGTTTCGCAAACGTGTGCATCAAACCCTCTGTTGTTGTTTCCTTCGAAATATTGAAGGTGACTGATGCCACAAGGCACAACCATATTGTTCCGAGTGCCTTTCTATCGAGAATGTTCCATTCCATGTCTGTCATGGCCGTCGGATTCTTTGTTTTTCCGCTCAATGGTAGGTAAAAATCTTTCTGATACAGATAATATTCCATTTGCATCTTCCACAATGGGAAGTTTTGGCCGTTAAATTTCTCGACCTTAAACTTACCATCTTCCGCCATTTCTCCCACTCGAACCAGGAACCCTTCTTTCCTGCGATTTTATTAGCCAAATATACCTTCGGATCTGATACCAGTTGTTAGAAAATTATATATTATGGAGCAATGCAACACATAAAATATGCGGAAAATACAAGCACACAAAACACATAAAACCAAAGAGACACAGATATACGTGTTTCACCCAGTTTTGGCTACTTCCACCCCGAACAGCTAGTCCTTCATTTCTATTATCCAACAAAATTAAGAGACAAAACCTATAGCAGATCCACTATAATATCCTCTGTTCTCTCTCACAGTCTCCCTATCTATTTCCCGCTCAGATAATACACATGTAATACACAGCCACAATACAATACCCTCATACAAAGAGAGGGGTTGCCTTCTAGGGAAAAAAACCCTAAACTAAACATAACTTCTACCGTCAGATCATCTGCCTAATGAATGGCCCAGATTGACTAGAAATTACTATACTTTTACAAGGCAATTTTACATTTGTTTTTAGCTTCGGGGGCACTGCCCCTGAAACCCCCCGACAGAGGAGGGGCTCCATAAAGTCGCTGCTGCCCCCCATGGACCCCCCACGGCAGCAATTAATTACGGTAAGGTACAGGGTTCCAATGTTGTGATACAAAGTAAACAAGATAATCAAGCTCCACACCCAATAGGTCTATGACATAATTAGTTATTATTGGAAAAAATTTATATAATGTGTTGGCTCGAGGGGTCCAGAACCAGGTTCTGAGGTGAAGGTTTGCCAAGAAACCCCTATACTATTGGGCCTTTCGGTAGTGACCTGCTTGCGCAGGCCAAAGTCTCACCAGAAGCAGTATGGGAGGGTGCTGGAACCAGGTTTCTACACCCTGGGAGAGGGTGGGTAAGTCAAGCAAAGCCGCGTTTGACCTCACAATTACCAGATCGTATAACTTAGAGGGGTGAATAACAGGGTTCCAGACGTAACCAGCCTATAGTTCTTATCAGATCTCTTCTAGCAGGCTCGCATCCACGTGCGCATCATCAAACATAACCATAAAAAAGCTTAATCGCAGCTAGTACCGTGAACATAGACAGTTTGCGTTCATTAACAGAGATGCAATCAACAAGTGCAGTTTCATTCTTATCGCAGAGATCTACTTAAATTCAAAGACGTTGATATCACAGAGATAAAATAGACAAGTTCGTAGCTTAATCAGATAACCTTAGTTCGCATTAATCATAAAAAAATAGATCTAGATAACAACAAAAGGTTCATCAATACTGCGCATATATTATATATCAAAATATTCATACATTCCCCAAATACTGCTTGCGCACACAGCCAGCAAGGTACACACAAAGCAGGACAGAGGATCTCCGCACACATAGCCAGCAGGAGTCCTAACCCAAAACAACCTAACCCAGATCTAGAAATTCTTACTTCATTCAAGCTCTATTCATTATCTGCCTATCGACTCAAAAAGGGTCAACTATTTATAGTAATTTAGCCTACGAATCCAATGGTACACAAACCATGGTTTGTGGACTCTTGGTCTACCCTTGACCTGTTTAGAATGCATTAGGGGCTTTGACCCACCCTAAAACCTCTCCATTAGACTAGATATAATCAAAACTATATAAAATGGACCATATTCATAGCTTTGTAGGAGACCCTATTCCAACAGTCCTCCAACACAATCTTCTGACTCATCCGGAGTCACTGAGGTGGTGGAGTTTCCACATGCACCTGTAACAGTTTGATCGCTTCAGCTAATGGGGGTAGCACAGCTTTGCTTTGGGCAGCAGCATTCTGGGTGATGTCAACCAATTTCTGTGAGATCGGGCCTTTTTTCATAGCAATGACACTTTCCAGAGTTTGGTTGAGCTGCTTTACGGCTACATCAGCATCCTGTGACTGTCTAAGGGTGTCAGTAGTCCAAGGCTTCAGGTGGTCGATGAGGGCCTTCTTCTTTTGTTGAAGCACTTCTATTTCAGCTTGGAGGTCTTGGCTGGTTTGTAATCGTGCCAGACGCTGAACAGGAACCAACGTGGGTAGGGTGGCTTCTAGCATTTCAAACGCTTCTTCTTTCTGCCGCAGTGTCTTGGTTATTTCATGCAGAAGCGGATCGCGTTGGACGTTGGTCCATAGCTGCATGGAAGTATCCAGTAGTTTAGCACCCTACATGATCTACCCTATGATGATTTTCGTAGCGACGGTGAACAGAACAGATCTCTAGGCCCACACCTCAGGAGGTGTTTCAAGCTGCAATTTCTCCTGCAAATCGGCAATCTGCTACTCCATCTGGGACTTAACTTCTGCAACTTCTATTCAAGACGCCCTCAATGCAGCGACTAACCCTTCAACCTTTACCTGGGGTGTAACAATAGCTAGAATATATGTTGGTGCTTCTACGTAGTGCTGGTGAATGAAGCTTTCGAGGTCCTTTTGCTGCGTGGCGGCCAGGGCAGCTGTGGCATTACTTTCGCTGATTTTTCGCTCAGCCACGTCTAGTTGTTGGTGAATGTGCAGGTCCCGATGCTGAATCTCCCAGAATATACCTGATTAGAGTCCCTGTAAGGCATCTTGAGGTAGTCTAGCTAATTCTAGCTGGACCTCCTCGCAACTATGGACCTGCATGCTTAGGTCGGGCGGATTGATCATAAGGGCAGTGCCAGGAAAAGGGGAGAGGCATATTTCATTTGTGGTGAACGTAGCATTGCTGGTAGCTTGCGGCATTCATTCCAAAGTTACACTAGTGTGCAATGTGTCTATTTTTAGCTACATCTCCCATAGTTCGGTCTGTAATGCGACAAGCGTAGCCTTCTGCTGCTCTTCGAGGGCCTTCCATCAATCCTGCATGGCTAGAGAGACTACATCAGCAACCTTTTCAAGGTCACCGCCAGTCAAGGTGATAGTTTCATCATGCTCTGTCCTCAGAGGGTGCTACTTCTTGCGAGGTCCTTTGGCAGGCTCACCTGTGCACTTTGCTCCTCGAGGAAATGTATCCCCTCCATTTGTCCCTAAGTCAAGCTATGAGTCTTTCTGTGTGTTGCCTTTGGCATCCTTCTCCACAGTCTGCTTCTGCTGCACATATTTCTTCGCAGCTAGTTCTGTATCCTTCCCGGTACATTTGTTGGATCCTCCAACATCCTTACTAGTGACAGGAGGAAGTACTTGTGTGGCATATTTGGGTCCCTGTGCTCCGGACTTGAATCTGATCTTCCACTGTGAGGGCCAAAGTGCAATAACACTGTCAATCTCCTCGTCCATGACCATATAGGGGAGTGAGGTCCAAGCTTTCTCCTTTTGGCTCTGAATATGTATATTGTGCATGGTCACCTGAAAGGTTGTGATGCATTTTTATTTGTCATAGACTGTGGGTGATAAGTGTGGGCGAGATTTGATGGAAGTTGCCACACTGCTCTAGAAGAGGACCCAGAAGACTTGATTTTCCTTTATGCATTGCGCATTTTTTAGACCCACAAATGTTCATATTGGGCTCCTTCACACATATCCGAGGTAAGCTCAGGGAGGAAAGACTCTACAAGAGCTTCCCAGGCAATCAACATGATGTGGAACAGTATCCATGAGTAAAAGAAAGTGTGCCCTAAGTCCTGGGATTCTCGTACGTTGGCCAAGAATTCGTCACACAAGTACTAAGCGCAATTGAAATAGACTCCCTCCACACATTGGCTTCATAGCTGAATTACGTAGGTAGGGATATTGGTGACTTGGCATTTTCGCATCAATTTGCATGCTAACAGCATCGTGCCCAACTGCGTAGCAAGATCATTGATGGATTTGATGATAAACCCCCAGGTATTCTGCTCCACCTGGAATTTTTGGCGCATTAATTCCGCAGTCTCGGCTTCATATTTCTTACCCACTCGCTCTAGAGGTCTTTGCCCATTCATCGGGAGGCTATTAATCATGTGAATCAATGTAGCATCGATAGGAGTCCTATCTTGGATCCATAGGCAGCCTTCGTGAATTAGGGTGAGCAACTGTCGTGCGAGCCTGTCTTTAATATTGTAATGACCAAAATGGCGCATCCTAAGCAAGTTCAGGAGCCTGGACCTAGCCAACCCCCGCACCCAGTGCTGGGGGGTGACTATAACTCCATTCTCATCATGAATTGTGTCGAGGTATATCACAGGTGCTAGCTCCGGGAATGCCTCGACGTTGGCTAGGTCATGGTCATCAAACTTGACCTCATGAAGCTTACCAAAAATTTCTCTAATAATGGGAACCTCGACTGGGGTCAATGGCATATATAGGTACGTGACCAAGCCATCAAGATTCTTCGACGTGCGTGTTGATGACCTCCGTGGCCGAAAAAAGGGAGGTAACTAGTGAATTGGTTCGATGGTTTGTGCTTCCTTCCGAGCTGCCTTCGGGGATTTGGCAGTTCGCGGGGACGTTCATGGCTTTCCTGTAGCGCATTTCTTGGGCTTTGGGGCTTTCCGGAGCTTTATGCCTTTGCTTTCCCTTTTCTCGTGGTTGGGCTCGGTGTGCAGAGAATCTCTTCAGCCTCATACTCGATTTCCACTACCTCCTCAATCCCCTATTCCACTAATGTTACTAGCTCAGAAGGCTCAGTGAGATTTGTAGTTGTCATCCTCGGGCGAAAAAGAAACTCTAGGTCGCTACTGTCTGAGGGGGTAGGTTATTCGGATATGAAGGAGACACTATACCCACAGAGCGTCTTGCAGCACCAAATCATCACAACAAGATATGCCAAGTACAATCTATACAACTGATGCAGAACCCTTGTTTAGTGTGGTCAACCCCTTTTATAGCTAGTACAAGCGGTCGATGGTTGGGTAAGCAGTACTTGGAACTTACCATCATGTAAACGGTAAAAAATCTCTCGTAATAACCTCATTAAATTCCCGCCGCCCACTCCATTCAATGGTAGATATTGCAATTTACTTGATTTGACTGTCCCAATGGCTAGTTTTCGCAGCTCTGGTGTGCTCAAAAGCACATCTGCACTTTCGCCGTGCCTATGTACGTTCAGCAGTCTTCCTGTGCGCATGGTGGTCCATCTGATATTCCATCTGCGTTCTAAGTGGGCCGATTATTTTCTTTACTAATTCAAAGCTCTCTTGACACCTGGAATCCATGTGAAATGACATGGTCCTACAAAACAGTTCTTTCAGAGGTGTTGTGATCCATGCGTACTCTTGCCTGGTTTTTCTGTAATAGTCTGTGAAGCGGAGGAATGAGCACAATTTTTTCATAGCTGTAGGTGCAGCCAGACTCGCAGCGCTCCTAGTATTCATCATCTTGAAATAATTTCTATGAGGGATGCACCTATCGTTCACATGCTCTTTTCTGTCATCAGTAGTCATCATGTGCAAGTCTTTGCCGCTTCGGATTATCAATCCGGGTTGCTTCCTGCGTAAGTGAACTAGAGGGTCAAAGTGTAGGAGTAAAACAATCCGACATGCCCCCCACTCCTAGAACATTGTCTTACACTTATCCCATAATTTCGTAGGTGTTGAGCACAGGGCGAGATTGAAGGCCCATATCCTTTGTTCTTTTGGAACTTCGCCTTCGAATGCTTGCAAAAATTTTGTAATGCTACCAGAACCATCAAAGTAGGGCAGATCTCGTACTTCTGAGGAGATACATCGGAAATCCCTTGTAATCCTGAGACATCACAGCGTGGATATGTTGTGCAACCGATTTTTCCACTTCTCCACTTCTCTGTCAGAGTCAAAAAAATAGTCACTATCCTTTTCCCAGCAGAGCATACTATCATACGTAGGGTTGATCCAATCTTCATCTTGCGTAGTTAACTTGTAGATGTGATCTACCTCCTTATTGATTCGCACCATCTCCGTATACCTTTCTCCTTCTTCAGGGTCTAAGCAGACTATCACTCGTACCCCTCTATTCTCAAACACCATGCTCGTCTTCTTTAAGTTGATAATACCACCCATGTTGATGGCCCAATATAACCCAAGGAGCACAGGGTAAGGGTCTGCATCTTCCACAATATGAATGACTTCAAAGTTGGCCCGTACCTTGACTCCTGTAATATTCACTGTAATCTGTGATAACCTTCATAACGGTATGATATTCTACTGATTCGCCATGCGTAGCTGAATAGTGGACCATTCCAACTTGGGTTCTCCCATGCGCTGCAATGTTTGCTAGGGTAGCACGTTCGCATATGATCCTGGATCCAGAATAACTTTCTCCATTTTGTAATACCCTATTTGTGTTGTGAGCCGCATTTCCCTACCAGTGTGTCTCTTATAGTTGAAGAATGTGTTTTCATCCTTCACTTCTAGGGGTGGGTTAGTCTTCTCTGCACAGCTGTTTAATAGTGCTTGGAGGTTCTCAACAGCCTGCTGATTGCGCAGTAGTTTTATGCTTGCTTGTAAAAATGGTTGGACCCCTTCTCCTTCTTTGGTGGTTGCTGGAACCCAAGAAGTCGCTGCTTCTGTGAAATCCTGTCGAACTGCAATAAAGGTCTCCCTTTCCTTTGTAGGTCTAGGCCTTCTGATTTACTGACCGATTTCTTGATCAGAGGCTCAACTGTAGCTTTTTCTTTCGCCCCCCTAGGTGGCTAGGCTGCTATAGGTTAGGATATTAATACTTAGTCCCTCATTATGAGGCTCTTCTATAACCTTTTGCACATTCTACGTAGGTGTCTATTGTTTCTCCTGCACCTTAGATATCAAAATTGGGTAGTCCTCGATCACGTGGTCCAACTACCTGAAATATGTGTAGGATTTCCTTGTAGGTTTCGAGCAGTCCCTTGCAAAGTGATCTATCTCTCTGCAGTTATAACAGATTAATTGGAATCTTCCCCTACCTATGCTTCCACCTCGGCCTCCTCCTCTACCCCTAACAGGGGAGCCCCCGATACCGAAGGGGGTCCTTGGTGACGAAGGGTCTTTCTGTACCCTATAGAGGTTTCCTTGGCCTATCATTAAATCATAAGTTCGGTAGTTCTTCTCATCATGCCCCACAGACCTACAAAACATGCACCATTGTTGCTTAACTTCCGGAATACAAGTGGCAAGGCGAGGGCAGTGGTTGGTGTCATGTAATCCCGTAATGCGACGGTCGTCACATCATAGTGCCAGTCTACTTGGTCCTGCAGCTTCTCTATGGTGCAGCGGGCTAGGTCCTCTCGCCTGCATGTAGTCTGCTGATAGCAGACAGTTGTCCTTGGTGTGGCCATTCACCCTGCATCGTATGCACCACCTGCTAGGGCTAGCCTTCACTCCTCGTTCCTTTTGCAGTTTTTGGCTCTCCATATGCATTGCTTCTAGCTGGCCTTATATTTATTGGACACCCAACTGGGTTTCATCTTGTGGTGCAATGTCCAGCTTCATTGCTATTTCCAGGGCCTTCTCCTGCGACTCAATGTCTTAGTGGCCCATCGGTATGCGTAGGTGGGGCAACAACATAGAAATGAACCATTCTACATGCTGCCTATCATCATACTGGAATCCTCCTTCTCTTCTTACTTTTTTTAATCGTTGATCAGCTTCCCATACCAACTCAAATGGACCTTGCTTGAAATCTTTCAAGTCGTTCACTATCTGGGAGTAGGCCTTAGGCTTCTTGAACTGCTGCTTCAAGGCATCCGTAATGTCTTCAATGCTTGCATTCACATGCTGGTCTAGGTATCGCATGTACCAATCCAGGGCCCTTCCTTCAAAAGCAAGAGACAGCTGCGCTCTTTTCATAGTGTCAGTTACTACATTCTGCGCAGTCCATACAGACCTTGCAACAAACCTGAACCGATCCATATCTTCGTCCCCCACACCCTTGAAGGAGGGTAACTTCATCTGTGAAGTCATATCGTCTTCCGGTGGTGGTAGAGGTGAGTTCTTGCCCTTGTACAGACTTGAAGATGGTGTTGACGAAGGGTTATGCGCAGCAAAATTAGTCACTGGGATATAGACAATTCAATCTCCCTCTTGATTAGTTCTGTAGTACTTTCCACTGTGCGTTGTACCCTCACTTTGATCGGAGCTCATTCACTCGGTATGCCTACACATGATACTCTTTTCGCACAATAATATCTTAATCGGTAATGGAAAATTTCTTAGAAACTTACCCCGGAAGCCCTTGAATAACCTTCGCTTCACTTTGGAGTAAGACACAAATTGATCAATCGCAAATTCACTTACTTCAAATTCCTGAACTTGCTGTTCAAACCATTCATCGATTTCTTTTCCTTTAGGTTTCTAATTCGGCCTTGGCATTACCCGACCCATCTCTCGAAATTATCCCGGTCCCAGCAATGGAACCATTTGTTGGCTCAAGGGGTCCTGACCCAGGTTCGGAGGTGGGGGTTTTCCAACAAACCCCTATACTACTGGCCCTTTCGGCAGTGACCTGCTTGCGCAGGCCAAAGTCTCACCTGAAGTAGTATGGAAGGGTGTTGGAATTAGGTTTCCACACCCTGGGAGAGGGTGGGTAAGTCAAGTAGAGTTGCGTTCAACCTCACAATTACCAGATTGTATACTGCAGAGGAGTGATTCGTAGGGTTCCAGACATAACTAGCCTATAGTTCTTATCATATCTATTCTAGAAGGCTCGCATCCATGTGCACATCATCAAGTATAACCATAAAATAGCTTGATCGCAACCAATATTGTCAACACAGATAATTCGCACTCATTAACATATATGTAATCAACAAGTGTAGTTTCAGTCTTATCACAGTAATCTACTTAAATTCCAAGACGTTCATATCAAAGAGATAAAACAGAAAAGTTCGCAGCTTAATCAGATAATCTTAGTTTGCATTAATCATAAAAAAATAGATCTAGATAATAGCAGAAGGTTCAACAATACTTCGCATATATTATATATCAAAATTTTCATACATTCCCCAAACACCACCTGCGCACACAACCAGCAGGGTCCACACACAGCAGGACAAAGGATCTCTGCGCACACAGCCAGTAGGAGTCCTAACTGAAAACAACCCAACCCAGATCTAGCAATTCATACTTCGTTCAAGCTCTATTCATTCTCTTCCTATCGACTCAAAAAAGTTCAACTATTTATACTACTTTAGCTATGCATCCAATGGTCCACAAACCATGGTTTTCGGACTCTTGGTCTACCCTTGACCCGTTTACAATGCATTAGGGGCTTTGACCCACCCCAAAACCCTTGCGTTAGACTAAATATAATCAAAACTATACAAAATGGACCAGATTCGCAGCTTTTTATGAGACCTTGTTCCAACATAATGTCAGGTGTGGATAATCCTAATAGAATGGAAACTACAATATATTTCTCCAAGGTTCAACCAAGTCAACACTAAAGACTGGGTTTTATTTGAAAAGTGCTATAGATTCTTAGGTGGGGGTCATCCTTCTATAATGCAATCTAAACAAAAATTTTCCAAGGTTCAACCAAGTCAACACTAAGAGTATTGAATGGGGTCAATTCTTTTAAAGCATTTTATTAAGAAAGGTCGTACTTTGAAACCTTTCCTTATGGTGTCAATTTTATAGTTTAGAGCCTTTCCTTTTGGTGTCATGTTTATAACTTGGTAAACCTGATATAAGAGAGCTTGGCTTACCTATGCGTCCATATAATTATCGATCCTAATTATCCAAATCCATTTTACAATCACTCAACTTTTTTATCTTTTTTATGAGATGAAAAGAGAAGGATGCACTGAATTTTGTGATATCATTCATATTTATTGAAAACCAATAATGTCTTCAATATTTATGGATTTTGTGTGCATATTGTTAAACAATAATGTCTCCCATCTCAATGGGCTTTGTGTGCCTAGTGTCATTGTCAAAAATCCATTACTACATTTGAGAGAAAAAAATATGATATTTGAGTAGAAATTCCAATTTTATGATAGTTGGTATGACATTTCAATTTTACATGGATATAATGTTTTCATGTCAAGATGAAAATAAATTACTTTTATACACTTGTCAAAAACCTACGTTATTTTATTTATTGTTTCAAAATTTTATACCCAAAATTTAGAAAATAAGTTATCATTTTAAAATTTGACACGTTGGCTTTAATAATTATTTTTGTTTCAACATTTTATACCCAAGATTCTAAAAATAAGCTATCGTTTTAAATACGACAGGTTTCAGCAATTTATACCGCAATTTCCGAAAATAACGTATCATTTTAAAAATATGACACGTTGGCTTTAACATTATCTCTATCATTTTAAAATATAATAGGGTTTAGCATTTTATACCCCAAATTCAAAAATTAAGCTACCATTTTGAAAATGACAGGTTGGCTTTAACATTATCTTTGTTAGAGGTTATGGTTTGGATTAAGTTTGAGGTTATCGTTAAGTATTTATGATTAATGATATGTTAAGGATTAAAAATTAAAGGTATATGTTTAAAGTTATATAGTAATGTAAAAAACTAAAGGTTATAGGTTACGGGCTGAGATTCAAGGAATAAGGTCAATTTTTTGAGAATATGTCTCAAATGATAAATGTTAAGAGTTTGGTTGGGGTTTAAAGGGTATAGAGTTTAAGTATCAGGGTTAAGGGTTTAAGTATTAAGAATGTGAGTTTAGGTTTAAACTCATTAATTGAGACTTAAAATTTTAGGATTTAATATTTTAAGTTATGGGTTAAGACTTGGGGCCTAAGAAAATTAATGTTTGAATGTTAATGTTCAAAGTTGTGGTGAAGGTTAACAATGTTTTTTTTTTCAAAAGGAATGTCACAATATCTATTATATTCCCTAGAACATTTGGATGGAGAGTGTTTTAATCCCCAACTACAATAGCAATCGATAACCAAGTGAAACTTAGTGAGACTAACATTAGATGGAATAGAAATCAAGACAAACTCCACATTGAAACAATTCATTAGAACTAATCGAGTTAACTCATTGGGATTCAATGTTAATAATTGTGTAGTTAAGGGATTATGGTTAAATTTGATTAAGGGTTAAGATTCATTCATTTATTACTCCTTGCAATCAATATTGTTTCTATCGAATTCTTTTTAAGACCAAATTGCATCTTCTCCATCTTAACCATCATTGATTCTTTACTTTTTTCCAAATGAAAAAACTCTAGAACTATTCCCACATTCTGCCACTTTCTCCAATATTTATCTTTCTCGTACGATTCTTCATTTTCTCACCCCTATTAACCCCTTTTGATTACAAATACGATGGTTCACTAGTGTAAGTAATCTTTCTCTTCCACAAAAACTTCAAAACATGATGGTAAGCCCATACATATGCACTTAAAGACTCAGACATTATCATAACCCACAACATGGTCAAACCTCGTGTATCACCCAAATAACACAAATATAGGCCACTTCCTCTACTCATGAAGAACATGGTTTTCAATATTTTCCCTTAAATTGAAACTAATATCATCTATTTTTGGAGAAAATGTTGGTGTGAAAGGAGCACATGACTTTTTTCCATTTGCTCGACAATTCATTGGCGTCTTCTACGTGTCCATGTTTAGAAGCTTTTGGATACTTCTGTTGCTAGAAGATATAGGGGAGAAATTTAGTTCTAAGGTGCATTGTTCATTGACTCATTTCCTTTGATGTAGGAGAATCAAGCTAAATTTTCATTAGTCATTTGTGTAATTTACGGGGTGAGGTGTTTTAATTATTTTATTAATTGTTTTGCTCATTTTTAATAAATTAAGAGAGAAAATTGTAAAGTGAGGATTATTGTAAATATTCCTTAAATAATTAAGGATATGAATGGAGTTGAATTAGGTAGCATAAACGGGACTTAGTTGAGTCCAAAAAAAGGATAAATCTAATTTAGATTTTAGTTGAGATGTGTGTGGAGGAATTTATGGAATATAAGAAATTAATATTTATTTATAAATAGGAGGGTTGTATGAGGAGGAAAAACAAGTGAGGAAGTGAGAAATACAGAGAGAGTGAGGAATGGGTTGAGAGCTTGTTGTAAAGGGCCGAGAGCCGAAACGCTATACACTGAAGTATTTGGCCAAGGAATTTCTTTTGTATTTATATATTAGTATATTTTTGTTTGTATAAGCTCTCTTTTATTTATGTATGCTTTGAGTAATTGCAAATGTGTGTTTAATGAAGAATTTTTTAAATGCTGAAAGAAGCACATGAGATTTTTGTATGCTAGGATCTGATTTAACCCAGTATCTTGGCATCCTGGATCTGAGTTTGGGGATGAGTCTCTCCTACGCTGAGGCTATTTTGTTTGATTTCTTGGTGTGATGCGATAAATATTGTGAGGCTTAAAACTTTTCAATTTTGATAAGTAGTGCAATAAGATGTGTTATAGGTCCCGTGGATAACATATGATAGACTGTGGCTTTAGAGCTGTCCGATGGCTTCACATTGTTGCATCCGAAACGTATGATCCTGTGCGATTTTATACTATAGTTTTTCTCCGAATATTTATGTTGAAACACCTTGACCCGAAGCCTGCCACAGCAAATTTGAACTCCTTAGATGTTTCACTGCATCGATATCTGAGGATTGAATAGAGTCAGCATTGGAAGTTTGTAGCAATCTAGTGGATATGTGGATTATTTTGTGGAAGCTTTGATGCATTATGAGAAGGCTATATCAAATGTGGACACAAGCACTGGAGGAAGTCTGTTACTACAAGCTGGTGTATTTTTCAAAGTATGGAGGTGAAGTTTTGGTTGGACGCAGAGCGATGGAGGCCGTGGAAATATAGCATACGACCAGCGTGACTAGATATATTCAATTTTTTTTAATAGTCACTGTGTATGCATAAGAGCGCAGGCAATGTGTTATGTTGTGCTAATAGTCCAGCAATGAGACTGTGGACTTAACCTATTGTAGTAGAGTGCCTCCAAAATATTGAAATATTGGTTTGTGGACGCAAGCAATATAGATGTTGGAACCGTGTGGTGTATCTGAGAAGCCATTACAACAATGACAATGACACCACTTGCGCTGCTATAACGTGGCACCGTGGCTTGGGTGAGTGGTTTTCATTTTCTATGGGACTTCATAAAGACATTAACCCTAGACTCCGTGGGATTATGGTGCAAGACCTGTGTTCGGCTTTATTAACAGAAATATAAACTATGCAACAATATTCAGATGTGTACACAGTCACCGTGATCACGTTTCCATGTTTTAGGATGTGTACTTCGAATTTCCAGTGTTGGAGAGTAGCATGTTATTTCATTGACATTGCTGGCATCGAAATGAAATTGCGTTGACATTGCTGGGTATATTGGCATATTAATTGCGTGGAGATTCTTGGAGTTTGCGAAAATGTATGTTATAAATTTTCCTGG
Source organism: Pinus albicaulis (assembly GCA_034641835.2). Taxonomy (NCBI): domain Eukaryota; kingdom Viridiplantae; phylum Streptophyta; class Pinopsida; order Pinales; family Pinaceae; genus Pinus; species Pinus albicaulis. Next base: position 1,462,090,775 of record CM076578.1, on the reverse strand, counting down.
AGAGTTAACACGGGTCTGTGGGCTATGGTGGAGAGTTGAAAGTCTATGTAAAACATTCACATGGACCCATGGAGGCTTCGAAATGTTGAATGAAGATTATCGTGGAATCGAGGTGTGCGGCCAGTATTAAATACTGTGTTGGAGAGATACTTACACCTGTAGTAACATTCCAGAAACAGAGATTGCGTTCGCAGCCTTGTAAGTGAGGTATTAAAAATTTTCTAGGGTACCATTTCTTGGATATATATTGTGTTTAATCCCATATTGTGAATTGTATTGGAACGCTATTTGTAGTAGAGTGCCAGATGATATCCAAGAAGTAAATTGTGAGTTGGGGATATAACTCTTAGCAAATATAGTTTGTAGTTTGTGGTATTTGGAAATCATAATTGGGTATATATATAAAAAATAAACAAAGTAAAAATTGCAGAGAATATGAAATCCATCACATGTGGAAAATAAGAAATTTTTCCTTTTATGCATAACTCTTGCTTGCTCCATTGGATAGGGGACAACATTTCTCGGGTGAATGGCATTTGCGTAGAAACACAGTTGGGTGAATGGAAATTTCGTTGGTGAATGGTGATTTCCAAAGATATTATTAGATTGTGTATACCTTGAAGGTTTCCAACATTATTTGATGGGAAAATATTTATGTTAGAAAATTGACATTGCATATTCAAACCCAGATGATGGGGTGGAGACAAAGCTCAGGTAGAGTTTGGAGTTGGAAAGCTGGGAGTCCGTAGGAGACAAAGTCTATACAGGCTTGAATGTATTCCTAAAATAATACACGAGAGAAGGGTTGGGTCATTTTAACCACAAGAAGATTCAAGGTAAGTGCTCATTGAATGAATCAATATTCATTGAGTAGAGGTATTTTAAAATCTGGATGATTAAATTTCCTTGCCATACTCGAGAAGTTTATCTTTTGTAAATATTATGAAAGAGTGAAAATGTTGCAAATGTGGAGGTATAAATGAATGGGAAATGAATGAAAATGTGTTAATCCTGGGTGATATAAAGAGAAACATGCATTTTTATGTGAGAGGGTTTATTATGCATAGTGTGGGTTCTTCGCAGTTTTGGTTAAGTCATTTTGGACCAAAGCTTGTAGTTGGAATGGGAAAATTATTTTTAACTTTAGTTTAAGATTGAAAACACAATTGCTTGATGTTGTAGAATATTTTTTTTACCATCATATGGCGGCATCTAAGGAGGATTTATTCAGGATGGACACAATGTAAGAGTCATACATTATTCATCAAAGAGGTTGAAAACATGTTCTCTGTACACAAGTGAAGAGATGTGAATTGATGTTTTATGGTGCATACAAGTGCAGGAAAAATGTTTGCACTAAAATGACGAGCTTATGGGCATGCGAGTATTTACAGTGAGAAAGACGACATAGAAAAGTGAAATCCAGAGAGTTGCAATTGCAAAAATAAGGTTTATTGATAACCTTAATGGGAGCATAAGGTATGATACATCATTTCGAGAAGATATTTTTTAATGTTGAAAATTGGATGGTTTATTTATTTTCACCATAAAATAAATCTTGGAAAACATGGATTGCATTTCGATTAAAGACTTCAGCATCATGTGAAATGATAATGGGAAACTGATAAGAATGGAGTATGAAAGAGGGTGAATATTTTACATCCTAAAATGTATTAGGGGTGTATGTTTGTTGGAGGATTGTATAACTTGAATTAAGTCAAAATATCCACTATCATAATTATTGGGTCAAGCCTTGAATTCAAAACAAATATTAGAGTCAAATGAAAGTTTGGATAGCTTGAGTTAAGATTGAGTATTTTTTTTTTCCAAGATGAAGAGTTGATGTAAACTCTAAAGTCAAAGAGTCGTAAACCAAATTCAAAGGTCTGAATGTAATTGGGTGCATGATCGGCAGAGCCCGACACCCAAAGAATTGGTCATTGTAACACATGAGTTAATACAGTTTTTTTTGTAGCAAAGTGAAGCAAGAGGGTTGCCAGAGATTGATTCCACGACAGAGAACCAAAAGAGGCCAAGCACCAGAAGAAAGCTTGCATTGTTGAATGGCAAGTGTGAGGACTTGCTGAAAAGAGGATTGAATGAAATCCACACGTGAACAGATGAAGTTCAAAAAGGAGGAGAAGATGACTATTGATATTCATTTTAGAAGATCTGATGAAGAATACAGTAGAAGAAGGACGAAGGAAAATGCCAAAGAAAGTGGCATATGTGAACAGTTGACTGATGATGATTATGAGCGGGAGAAGGCTAAGATAAAAATTCACCTTGAATTGTTGATGGATTTATTACAGACAAACATGAAACACAAGACACATGGTTGGACCATGAGGAAGAAAGTGAAGTGGCAGAGACTACACGTAAAGAGGGAAAACTAGATAAACATACAATTTACAGAAGAGCTGAGGAAGCTCGAGCAAATGTTGAGGTTCGAAGAACTCAGAGAGGCTGAGTTAAAAATGGATGTTTCCATTTGTGGACTAGAATAGGGTGAAATTCTAGATGAAGAGATCAATGAGGAAGATCTCATGAACTATTAACATTGTTATTGATGAAATAGGTAACTGCACTGGTACCTACTTTTTGACGTAGCAAGAAAAACACCCGATTTTGAAAAGTGGTGATGCAGAATCATTTTTTTTTAGCATGTTTTTGGCACTATATTTTTTTCTTTTTTTGGTTCTGTAATGCTTTTTATGTCAATTTTGAATTGTGGTGGCGTATCATCACCAACGTTTTTTTACAGGATTGATTTTTACACTATGCATTTTCTAATGTCTTCTTCTTCCGTGAGATGTTTACTTTTAAGTGCATTTATGTACTTGTGTTTTAAAAAAGAAAAGAAAAGAAATTGTTTTAAAATAAAAATTTGTAATGATATCTTCACTTTTTCACATAGATAAAAAATGAAAAAAGGGTCAATATTATAAAATTTATATTTTCTACAAGTTTGTGTATTGCTAATTAATTTTTCAATGCACATCAAATAATTGTCGCTAAAAAATCAATATTTTGAACGATATGACAAAAAAATGCAAATTTTCAATACAAATAGAATGCAAAAAGAACACTTTTAGAGACTTTTTGTTGAAAAAAAACATGTTAAATAAACTAATTTTTGGGAAAATCTTAACAAAAAACTTAAGAAAATAGCATTTTTATTGAATTTTATGTCAAAAAATAATAGTAATCACATGTTTTTTGCAAAAAATAAGAATTCTTCTCATAAAATGTCAAAGTCTAAACATTACAAGTAAAACTGGTTAATAGATCTCAAAAATGAGCTTTGTTTCCAAGCATAACTTAAATATCATCAACAATATCAACTAATACATGTTCAACATCATCTAGAACATCATTGATGGCTTCTTCCGCAACATTTCCTGCTTCATTTTGGTCATTTTCATCTTCTAATGGATCTTTCATGTGTGCAAATATTCTAAAGTGTCCCTTTCCAATCATTCCATATAATGGTGGTTGAGGTTCCTTTGTTTTTTTTGCCACACATGATTCATTAAAATCCCCTTTCCTCAAACTAAATTCTTGCTTTGCATCTAGAAGGAATTCAAGAGCGTTAATTCTTTTTTGAATAAATTTGTATTGCACTGGGTCTTTCATAAAATCAGAGGAATTGATCAAAAATTATTTGGAGTTGAGCTGAAAGATCAGGGGCAGCAAGAAAATTATGTCCATAGGGACATAAAGGAAACAAAAATAGTGAACCAGGGGGATAAAGATGGAAGTAGCCAGTAGCTCAAAACAGGATCTACTAAAATCTATAAAGTCGATGATGGGAGATTGGTGCTTGAAGCATCAAAAGAGACCGAAAGGTCTTATATTTTTAAAACTAAGAGTTTGTTGATGAATGCAGGTACAACACTGGATGAGGAAATTGTTGCTATAAAAGCAATCAAAGACTCTATTTGTAATCAAGGAGTTCTTGATTATTCTTCATTGCAAAATGTTGAGTGTTCAGCACAATTGGAGACGAAAGAATTTGACAAAGAGGTATTACTCCAAGGAATTGGCGAAAGAAAGTGTTAGAGAATTCCATGGAATCCGATTGACAGAGTGAGTGATGAGTTACCAAATCGAGTTGATATTTTGAAGGACCAGCGGCAAAACAGAGTTAGGAATCCTGGAGGGAGCAAGTCATCAGGACTTGTCACTATCACATTATTATAGAAAAGCGACAGACCTCATAGACATGGGGAGTCTGATGCAGGAGCATCAAGCTAAATTTTCATTATTCATTTGTGTAATCTAGGGAGTAAGGTGTTTTAATTATTTTATTAATTATTTTTCTCATATTTAATAAATTAAGAGAGAAAATTGTAAAGTGGGGATTATTGTAAACATTCTTTAAATAATTAAGGATATGAGTGGAGTTGAATTAGGTAGATAATATAGGGATTAGGAATTCCATAAATGGGACTTAGTTGAGTCCAAAAAAGGATAAATCTAATTTAGATTTTAGTTGAGATTTGTGTGGAGGAATTTATGGAATGGAATAAATTCATATTTATGTATAAATAAGAGGGTTGTATGAGGAGGAAAAACAAGTGAGAAAGTGAGAAATACAGATAGAGTGAGGAATGGGTTGAGATCTTGTTGTAAAGGGCCAAGAGTCGAAAGGCTATCCACTGAAATATTTAGCTAAGGAATTTCTTGTGTATTTATATATCAGTATATTTGTGTTTGTATAAGATCTTTTATTTATGTATGCTTTGAGTAATTGCAAATGTGTGTTTAATGAAGAATTTTTTAATGTTGAGAGAAGCACATCAGATTTTTATATGGATCTGATTTAACCCAGTAGCGTGGCATCATCCTTACAAAGAAAACAATTAATTTTTAAATTTTTCAAGTTTAGAAAAGATGCATCGAATATTCAAAAAGAGTTTAGCTATAAAGATGACGAGGTTCCACCTGGTTTGCGAAAAGGGCTATCCATGGCTAACTATGAACCATTTGTAACAAGGGCTATTCATGTCAATCAATAAGATCCACCTCAATTGCATCTTTCTCCCTGCAAAACATTTTTTTTTGTAAGTATGTGATAGAATTTGTAAGTATGTGATAGAATTCTGTTACATGGAAATAAACTGTCTACATTGTACTCAATTTTAGAAGACATATAATTAAAAATCAAGCATACCCTCTAAGCAAGAGAAGGAACACCAAAGAGAATAAGGTTTAATTAAAAATTAACAATTCACTTAAAACAAATGTTGCAATGAAAAAAAAGATTTGTCACTAACAATGATTTACAGGTTCTCATGAAATAATCAAATGCCATTAAAACATTTATTGCTCACATGTACATATATGTGTCTACATATATGTATAACACACATAGTTGTATGAATGATTTTAGTTTCCAAAATCATTTAGAAAAACACATTCATTACCTTACTTTTATATATTATTTTATTGATCTAAGAATGCTATATAATGTCATTATTGAATCTTCATGTGGAGCTGCAGGTGTGAAGCTTCCCATGAAATTTTAATACTAATGAATATTAAAACGTAATTTCAAACCTGATTGATCCATAAATAACCAAAACTAATAATCGAAATTCTCTTGCACCTCAAGAGCTATTAACATGTTATTTCAAATTGATCGATAGATAAACATAACTAATAATCAATTATATGAAATTCTCTTACACCTCATTTGTAACCAGAGCTATTGACATTTTATTTTAGAGAGTAATATATATTATTGATATTTTATTTTGGAGAGTAATATATATTATAATAGAGGAAGGTTTTGGAGATTAGTTTGGGTATTAGGGAAATAGTTTTGTTTATTTTTATGGAAGATACTGGTCATTTTTTTTTTAATTGATTAATTTTTAAATTTAATAATAATAACTAATAATAGTAAAAGAAAAGTAAATATAAATGTTATAACTCTTTAAAAAAAATCCTAAATTTAGAATCATTATATATTATTTTATCAATTTTTTATTTTGTTAAATCAGTCTGTAAAGAAATTAAATAGCAATTTTATAACGTTATGCAAAATACGACGAGGTCGCAATCTGAACGCTTAAATGTATAAAAAACTTATGACCGCAATCTGAAAGTTTAAATATATAACAAACTTGTGGAAAACACAAAAATTAAATAACATATAGGATTAGATCATAAAACATTACGTTGATTGTACCACATTTCATCCCAAAGAGAGAAAGAGTGCTGTACGTTTGAGCATTTCAATTACTTCCAAATCCAGAAAGAGTTCTATTTCTTATTCTCTGATAATGTTCAGCAAGATTTACCATCCGACCGCCATGAGACAATATGTGACCGTTGATAAAGGCTAGTCCTAAAATATTTTCGTCTTCCGTGGATACAATTAAATATCTGACTGCCACACTTTGCTCGTGTTCTCGAGGAACAAAGAATATATGAAATGGTTCATCCTTCAATATGGGAGAAGAAATAACCTCGCATATGCTCACCACAGACACACTGTTCTTGTACATCCCATTCTTCCAAGTTGAAGATTGCCTAGAATACCCAGCGGAGGTATGGTATTCATTTGCCAAATAAATTCCATTTCCCATACTCCTTCCACCGGACATTAATTTGGTTCCGCTCAAGCATTTCAAACCGTTTCTGCCAATGCCAATATATTAATAGAATTAGTAACATATCACAAATTAGATTCATTTTAAGTACCCGTTTAATTGAAGTAGAGATATCAAATTATTTTGTTCACATGTATTTCTGTAAATTTCTTAACAAATAGAAAGAAAAACTTACACATCCCATCCCACTTTGTATGATGATAAACCTCTCCTTATAAAAAAAACACGAAAAATAAAGCAGATATACATACCTCAAAATCGAATACCAGTTTCCTGCGGGACTTCCATGAAATGCAAATATGGAAGCTGCTTCTTGGCTTTTCGAGATATCAGTGTCCGCCTCCCTCTCCACAGAATCCTGCACTACAGCGAACTGATAAATGTGCGACTGCGAATTACCAACTTTCAGAAGTTTGTCATCATTTTCAGAAAGTAATACCAATGAAAATCTGTTGGTGTCCAAGATGAATTGAAGGACTTTATAAGGCAGCTCCCAAACTTCTGTCCCGGCAAAATTTTTCCCGGCTTTCAGCGACGCTTGCCCTTCTGGCGTACAAAGCCATGATGTTGCCAGCCTCATCTTCAACTCATGTTCATCAGCGCATGATCTCATTTGCGGAACAGCAGGAAATGAATTTATTATACTCCTCATAACACCCATGTCTTTTCTTTTGTTCTGTCTCACGCTTCGGTCTATAGGGTTTGTCCTAGGGTTTATGAAACGTCCTAAACGTTGATAAACCTTTCGTTTCTTTAAAAGAAAGGCAGGGAATGGTTCGAACACATCACGTATGCTATCTGCTGCAGCCATTGCAAAGGAAATATCTATATCGATCACTTCCAGAGGCATTCGAATCACTTGTTGCAGGACCTGTGCTCCTAGCCCTAATGATTCGAACCTGGATAAGCTGCATATATAATCCATTAGTATTAGTCATAGCTGCATATAAAATCCCTTAGTTTTCATTGTAGCAGGACAAATTAATGAAACTGTCACCAATATCACACATCAAAAATCGAACCGGAGCACATTACATACCATAATTCATCGCCACAACTACATAACCTGGTAAACATTGAGATCATTTTTAATTCTGACAGAGATTTTCCTCTCAATCAAATCAATCGGATATTTTTGTGATCCTAGACGGCGTTCCTATGATATATGTGCACAATCTCAGGGCTCCGAAGTCTCTTCAATTCAATACACATTGATTTTGTCCATACATCCAAAGAACATAACCGCCTTAGATATATAGACATATCTTGAGAATTTTAAGGAAAAACTATGTCGGTGTGTTTAGGATTTTTTATTAAGGTAAATTTTATCTCTATATTTAACACGTTTGGATAATTTTAAGGGAAAATGGTGATGTGTTTAGAAATTTTTATTAACGTAATTTTCATAATTTTTAAGGTTAAATGGTGATGTGTTTAGAATTTTTTTATCAATGTAATTTTTATTTCTATATTTACCAAGTTACTTTGTTATAAATTACAAATATATGTGTTGTTTTTTGAAAGTTTATTAAAGCAATTATATTTTTTTTAAGTTTATTGGAGTAATTTTATAAAGGTAAAATCACTTTGAAAAGAATTTTTTTATTAGAAAAAAATTTGATAATAAACACATGCAATGAAACACTATCAACACTACTAAATAAATTAAATTTTATTATAATTGATGAGTAAATTCTATTTTATCTCAAATTATCATTTTATAAAGAATTTTTTATGAATGTAATTTTTATATCTATATTTAACACGTTACCTTGTTATAAATTGGGAAATTATATGTTTTCTTTTGAAAGTTCTTTGGAGTAATTTTATAAAGCTAAAATCATTTTGAAACTAAATTTTTTATTATAATTGATGATTAAATGATTTTATAAATTAAAAATATATGTTTATTTTAAAAGATTATAGACTCAATTTGAAAAGTTTAAAATCAATATTAAACGGATTATATACATATCTGCTTCAAATTATTATGCCTCCACCACTCATGCTCATTAATGCCACATATTTGTTTATGGCATGCCATGAATATCGAGTAAATGAGAGGATCAACAATTCCTCCACCTATTGTACAAGTTATTATCACACCAAGTATTTAAATTGTGACAATTTTCATTAGATGTGCAGATATATATGGTTTGAATCTTCTCTTCATAAATTTTTTACAAAGTTAATATTTACGTTTTTTATTTTTATTTTAAATTTAATTATTTTCATGATAAATTGATTCATATTGGATAATTATATTTTTTTTATTTATATTGACGTTTTTAGAATGGAAAAAGTGCAAAAGTGGAGGAATTAATTCACTCGATGATTTTTACCAACGAGATCTAGTTTGGTAAAAGAAGGACTAAAACTTTCCAAGAGCATTCTTTAGGCATCAAATGATGTTTTTTTGGGGTAAAAAATTGTCACTTTAGCATCACACTCATTTTTCCTATTCTACACACACTGAATTTTCCAACAACGTAAGAATCACATCAACTAGAGTATCTACGAGAAATTTATGCCACTCAGAAGTTGACCTCTATGTTTTCACCACCATAATTTTGAGAGGATGCCACACTATCCCCCATTATTTATGAAGAAGAGTCTATAAGAATATATATTGTAACTCTAGTTAAGATTTGAGGTATTCAAATGTAGCCACTTGTAGGCTATCGTATTGTGTTATAACTCTACAAGGAAAATACCCTTTAACGAATGTTTTTGAGGAAGCCTTTATAAAAATAACTGAGATATTCATTTGTAGGAGAGGTCACTAGAGGAGGTTGGCGGATGGAGGTTTTTGCGGATTTTTTTTTTTGCGGTGCATTTCTAATCATAGCACGCACCGATGCATTTTATATAAAGTGCACCGATGTGTACTACCAAATGGCACATCAAGACTCTATGCTCTCCATACAAATCGGCCTGGTGCATCTCAGTAATCCAGTGCACCGGTGCATACTATCAAATGGCGCACCGAGACATTGTGCTCTTTGTACAAACTAGCCCAGTGCATCTCAGTAATCTAGCGCACCGTAAAGAAGTGTGGTACACCATTGATACAACTTCCCGGTGAATCTCATAATAGAGCGCACTGAAAAAATTTTAATTTAAAAAAATATATATCCATCGTAAAATACTTCATTTTTACTTGTTACAGTGCTCTAGAAAGCACAGGTGTGAGTTTTTCTTCTCTAAGGTGCTCTGTCATCGGTGCTCCCATTTCTCTCATTGCTACCATCCATTACTCATTGTGGGGAGTTCGAATTTTGCAAAACGGTCGGAAATTTTGATTTTTAGAATTCCATTGCAAAGATACCTCCTTGACGCGCAAATGTGCAGGCAATCTATTTGTTTCTCACCAACTTATTTTAGCAGATTAATTTCTTAAATTGACTTAAAATTCACCATTTAAAAAAAAAAAAGAGTTATGCATGGTGAGTTCGAGTCGTTCGGCCCACACCGTTCGTGGTGCTCTCTGTAAATTTATAGGCCGGACCATGAACGATGTTAATGGAAACCACATCAGGCCATTTGGTGCATTACTGAGAAAAAATGCACTCAGAACAATAAAATACTACAGTGCGTGTCGATTTCCGACAGAACCAAAAATTTAAAATTTTTAAAAATAACACTATGTATGGTAGTGCAGTCATTTATGATAACATACCGGCCATTATCTATGCTGGTGCGTTTGCTTTAGCAACCGTCCCAGGGCGGATAGTTTCGTCAATGTAACACATAAAAAGATTTGTTGTTCTCGCAGTGCCTGAAGTTTTTTCATGTGCATTGTGGGTAGTGAGCGGTAGACATGTACACACTGGTGGCAGTGTGTGACAGTTTTTTTGGGTGCACTGAATGTTATTTTTTTCCATAAAAGTTATATTAATATATTTGTAAATACATTTGTAATTTAATAAGAAAAAATAGGTTTTATGTATGAGGGAGGTTGATGTATTCAACAACTTCAATAGAGAGAGGAAAGGCAACAACAAGAGTAGAGGGAGGACCATTATAACATGATATAGTAGTGGGAGGCATAGGAGATAGAGAGACTTTTATACCCTCACCCTATTACGACACCCACATAGTTGCTCTTAAGGGAGGTAAGCCTCCTTAAGTTCTACGAGAAGGCTACATCCCTGAAGGGGAACAATGGGTTATTAGGACATCTACAGGTGGGATGCCCATCGACAAGATTTTTGGGTCAGTCCTGGCTAGTGGTACCAACCCACTGAGGAAATTTATTTTATTAATGGCCTATCCAGGAGAGGGTGGATTTTCCCCAGTTCCCAAATTTGCTCATCAATTATGCAGCAGGGAGTGAGTTGGCATACTCCCAGAGATACATTAGGGATGATATACTTCTCTTGCATATTTTCAAGTGTCTAGTGGTCAATTACGCATTACTTCATTTACTCCAGAGGAGGTGAGGTGCCTTTCACTAATAGTAACGACCATTACACATTATACTAGTGATGAGAAGCGTATTAGTTGACCTTTTTTACCTTATGTTGATTCTTCATTCGAGACGCCACAACTTATGAGATGGTCTACCATATTTTTGCAACATTTTTGTATAGCATTAGATAGATGGCGTTCTCAGGCATGTTGGAGGTTGACCTTTCCTTTTGCTTCAAAGTTATTTTGTTTAATTTTTGAGAGGTTTCTGGAGACGAGGCCTACTTCTTTCCACAAGCCTCATAGGCTGATGTTACAGGTACAGATACAGATGTGGGATGAGGTAATTCCCAAGAGGGGCCTGTCCAAGTATATGGCCAGGATATCTAGTGATGCATTGGAGTTGCTAGCCAATGTTGAAGATCACATGTTCGTGATGGTGTCGTATCCTTACATGGGTTTGTATTGGCGAGGGTGTACCAACATCCTCTTCAAATAAGATAAACCACTAGATATTAGAGGTAATATTAGTGTTTTATTTCAATTAATATAGTTTAACTTTATTGTCATGATTAGTTACAATAAAATCTATTATAACATGTTCTTTAACTTGTTTTATTAAATCGTTTAATGAAATTGTCTAATTATTTTTGTATACTATATATTTTGTATATATTGGAACATTTGTTTGGGACATGATTCCACCCCCACAAGAAGATCCTATAGATCATGACAAGGATATGGTGGAGGCCACGTATCAAGGTGACAGACCTCATCAGGTGAAGATACCCGCGAGCATGCAACATAGGGCAAACATCTGATTCAAGATGGAGATGGGCGACCGATTGTGCAGAATCCTGGTTGATGAGGGAGTTCGCCTTATGACGATCAGAGAGATCCAGGATGATTGTACGCTCAAGAGATCTAGAGGCACATGCCCCACGATATGATGAGCCTTATACGTCATATCATTGGAGCTTCTAGGCTACTGGAGGCTAGGAAAGATAGGCGCCATGGAGATGCATGACATAGCAACTCATCGGATGATCATAATCACGAGGGGATTGATCATTCTAGTACTCCACCTCCTCCTCCTTCACCTTGTGCCAGAGATGAGAAGCCATCATTGAGTCCTGAGAAGGAATCTTCTGAGCAAACACCATCTCAATAGGAACCTAGTCCTAAGTAGACACCATTGATTAAGTAGGCACCTGATCCTAAGCAGATACATCCATCTAAGCAGGCACCATCCACTAAGCAGGTTGCACCATCCCAGCAGACACGTCCTGAGCAAACACCATCTGATCAACAGGCATCTCCTAAGCATACACGTCCATCTGATCAGTAGACACCATCAATTGAGCAGGCACCTCTAGTTGAGCAGGAACATCTATCTGAGCATGAGGCACCATCGACTAAGCAGGCCTCGAGTACTAGTTACAGTATTGATGTAGTACCACTAGATATTCACCATTTATATGCAGCTCTATTACAGTTGTATATTTTTGAAATTATGTATATATATATATATATATATATATATATATATATATATATATATATATATATATATATATAGAGAGAGAGAGAGAGAGAGAGAGAGAGATATATATATAGTGCATGTAATTTATGTTCATGTTGATGTACTTAATTTACATGTTGGTATTCATAATGATATGTATATTGTTAGGTCATGTTAGATATGTTCATTTAATGTGCTTGAAGATAAATGTGTATGTGATAGAAATTATTTGACATGAGATGTATATTTCATCTTTGTGTTGTGATGATGTTATACAATGCTTGTATTTTGTTAGATGATCAGGATCACAATGATTAGATGGCGTTAGTGAATTTAAATGTGTATCTTATAATATGATGTTTGTACGATAGTTATCATGATCGTGATGTTTATTTTTAATATTAAATCATGATATTTATTAGATATTATGTATTGGTAATTGTAAAATTGTGTAATTGTAATTGTATGTATCGTGATTGTAATTGTAATTTTAGTTGTAATTGTATGTAAAATTGTAAAGTTGTAGTTGTAATTGTGATTGTATGTAAAATATTTGTAAAATTGTATTTGTAAGTGTAGTTGTATTGTAAAATTGTAAAGTTGTAAATGTAATTGTACGTATTGTAATGATTCAATTTATTGGAATTGTAATTTTAATTTTAATTGTATGTAAAATTGTAAAATTGTAATTGTAATTTTAATTTTAATTATAACTGTATGTAAAATTGTAAAATTTTAAAATTTTAATTGTAATTGTATTGTGAAATTGTAAAATTGTAATTGTATGGACTGTCATGATTCAATTTTATTAAAATTGCAAAATTTGTAAATTTGTAAATTTGTAAAATTGTAAAATTGTAAATTTCTATCAATTTAAATAACTATAAAATAACAAATCTAGAATAATATGAATTTTTGTAACATAATAAAGTTTAGAAAATAAGGCAAATAAATTCATGCTTAGAATTATCGTTATTTTATTATGATCGTACATACCAAAAATAACAGTATGCATTAATACATTTTTTAAAATTTTGAAGATACGATTCACACACAAACACACACAGACACACACACACACACATATATATAGAGTGAATTTATTTAAGTAATGATATAGTGAAAAAACATTTAAAGAAATCAAGTAGTTGTATTATTTTAGGAATTGACATTAAAAAAAGAATTTGATAGAATGCATTTCTTTCAAGATCAACATAATTACAAATTATCAAGTGAAATTATTTTAACATTAACACAATGCAAACCAATTAACTCAAAATACATATTATAATGTTTGGAAAAAAAAGAATCTTAGTTATAAGGTTAAGTCCTCTTCTTTATAAAAACCCAACTTAAATAGTATAAATGATGAAATAAGACATGTACCATATCACTCTCTGTTCTCATGATTACCCTCATTATCTTCTAGCTCTCTTGCCATGATAACAATATTGTTCTCAAAAATAATTTTTTTATCTAGGGTCATGTCTCAATATGCACCACCAATCCCTATCCAACACATCTGGGTAAAGAAACACCTCATTGTAGTGTTTGGGGAAAACATAAGGATCCTTAGCTTCATCCCACATCTTTCTAGAGGTGATACATGTCATCCTACTATCGCGATCTTCCTTTACATTATTCTGATCAAAGGTGTCCCACCACAATAAATTTTGGTGTACATACGTAAAAGTAATTTCGGTGACTTAAAAAATGAGTTATTGCTATCGGTGCTAATGTGTTGTTAACTGCACAGGTGTAGTTTTATTACCGGACGCACAGGTGCTTTTAGTTAACAAACGCACCAAAAATCAGGAAAAAAAGCACAAATTTATTTTTTTGAATTGAAAAAAAAAGTGGTAAACTGAAAAATGAGCGGAAAATGATTTTTGGAAATCTAATTTCATAAACAAATTCTTTAAATAGTAAAAACTATTCATTATTTCATTATTTTTGCAAAAAAATTTAGAGAGGGATTTCCACAAGAGACACACCTGGAGAAAGAGAGCATGATAGCACTGTGGAGTAGGAAACTATTTTCGAACAACAACACTATTCAGATAATCAGAATTTGAAACATCTGGTGATTCACGCAAAAACCCTGTAGTATAGTAAAATTGTTAAATTTTATTGTAATAATTTTTCTTTTTACAATTTTTGTTAGGTTTAACACATGCATAGTAAATATTTCAAATTTTACTGTGCATTTTGCAAATAAAATCACTTACAATCTCTATTCCTATTTACATTTAATTAAAATTAAGAAAGAAAGAAAAATCCATTCTTATGTTAAACCTTTGCTTCTTGTTTACGTGACTTCACAATTTGGTCTTTTCATTTTAGATTTATAGGAATTCTATTACTATATATAGGCATATGACATATAACTCGCGGGACCACTTGCAGACTCAGTTCCCAATACCTGTTGGCCTTTGCACGAATTTTTAAAAAACATCTTTTGTTAATCAGTGCACACTATTTAAAATAGCGCACCAGTGTGTGATTGTAGTATAGCACACTAGGCTGTAATATTCCCAATTAGCAGTAGCTAATTGGTAATATTAATTTTGGCCAGTTTTTTTTTTTTAAATTTAATTCAATTAATAAAGTGGGTGAGGAGACACACAACCTACACTTAGGAAATAAACATTCCCTAAAGTCACTTGAGCATATAATTATTTGGTAGTGTGGGGCCTAGGAGGACGAAGTGGTAGCATGGGCAGCGTGGGCCCATGATAGCGCAGTGAGAGAGGGACAATGTGGCCCAAGAGGGACATCGCAGTTTCGTGGGACCCGAGTGAGAGCGAGGCTCTCAAAGCATAGAAAGGGGGAGATTCTCCTCATTCTCTCATTCTTATTATGCATCTATGTTATTTGTCTTTTGACATTGAGCACACTTGCTGTTGAGCAAAGTCTGCACGTGCTTTTCAGTACACCGAGTGTCTCCGTGTGGAGATCCCTACCTCAGCCCCGGGGGACTTCGAGTTCCTGCTTGGGTGAGGATTTCCATCTTTGTTTTTCTAGAGAGAGTTGAAACAACCACAATTGGGAACATTCACTGGAAGAGACAGCGCAGTCAGGGAGAGGGAGGACGCAGTCTTGGAAGGAGGTGATTCTCTATTGAGGGTCTATCAGGGGATGTAGCCCGGGAGAGTTGGAAAGGGGTCAGCCCTTCCCTATTCCATCATTTTAGTAGAGTCACAGACAATTATTTGCAACAAATCATTCAGGGCCATCCTTTCTCATTGGGATAGCGTAGTGCCTCAAGGGAGGCCAATTTTGGAGATCAGCCATTTCTAGAAAGCTCTCTGGGATTTTCTGGGTATTGGGTGGAGAGGCCATTCCCGAAGTTTCACAATTTTTCATAGTCATTTCATTCCAACAGTAACAGTAGCACTAGAGATTACATAATCGTTGAGAGAGCAGTCATTCTAGGATATATTCTGAGAGTATTTCTATGCTTGCCTAGTGCAAGCCAAGCTACTATCATTCTGATCACCTTTGTACTCATTTCATCTTTCATTATTAATAAAATGGCTCAGCATTCTCCATATTTTCTATTATTCATGTGATGTCTCTCTAGTTGTTGTAGTTCTTTGTTTATGTGCTTTATATTGCTGTCTATTTCTATTCGAAATATTACAGTGGTATGAGAGCCGAGGTCTCGAGGTTGAGACTCGCAGAGCATGGTGGGTTGTAATGTCCCATGTGCGGGTAGGGTCCATAGCCACGTGTCCAAGTCTGTGGAATGAGGCGTACTGCGCAAGGGTCCCCACCCTCAAATTCTCTGGTGGGCCTTAACACCCCACCCTTAACACCCTGGGATGCCACCCTCACTAACAGGTCGGTCTTTTGGTGTAGTGGTTGGGCCACAGTGGTATCAAAGCTTCATTCTTCGCTCAGCCATGGGGATATTTTTCTATGAACAAAGTGGGTTGGTAGAATATTACCCACCAAGGCAGCAGAGGTGTAAAATATGGGGGAGTCAAAGAGAAAAGGGGAAGCAACATTTGGTAACATTTTTAAGGCCCTAAATGGTTTAGCCAAAGGACAGAAGGGAATTTTGGAAAGAATCAAACAACAGAATAATAATGAGAGCATCCATTAGGAATCCCTAGTTGGGGAGACTTCGAGGGTTTCATAACAATGTGACCACCCTTTACCAGCCACTCACCCACCAGCGTTCAATAGGCCAACCAAGATCACGATGCCTACCTTCTTAACTCTAGTACTGAGTGAGAAAGATCGGCGGCATGATCATACCCATGGGATATTATTTCTGCGAATGGCAGTCGATGGGGGAAAACTTCAAAGTGGCTTTGTCCTTCAAATATTACTGCTAGCTTAGGTAGGATGAAGAAGGAAGGAACAGTGGGGGGGTCTAGCACGCAAAGTTCAGATTTGTAGCGTACCATTGGGAGGACACCTTTTTCCATGTATGATGGATCCACTGATTGCACAGCTCGGGATCAGGTGGGAAATCTAGATACCTCTTTCTAGCTTGACCGAATAACAGAGGGGGAAGCCATCAAAATGACTACCTCGCACTTGGAGGATGAGGGCACAAAGGATCATGGGGAGCATGTGGATATACCTAGTATGACGCAGGGGTCACTTGTGTTGGAGACTTATTTACCCATATTGGTTGACATCTTAGTATAGAGAGTAGAGCCTACCCCAGTAGTGTCATCCATTGAGGTGATGACCGGGGTAGTGTCTGAGTCTTCAGGTGGTAGCAACACGTGACAGATGGATGAGGTGTCATGAGATGTATCCACCTTTGATGAGGTGCTAGGAGATATAGAGGTATTGGATGATGGTCGCACAAAATGGTGTCATCAGCTTCGAGTCGACCTTCTAGTTTTGAAAGGGAAGGCCACATCAGTACGAGAGGTTATTTTGTTGTAGAACGAGGAGCTAGAGGGCAAGAGAGTGGTTTGTGCCGAGTCAATGGCCAAGTTGGCCCACATTGGGGAATGGCTGGATTCCCTAATGGTATAGCTAGAGGGCACATTGGAGTGTCAAAGCAGCCCCCTTTAGGCATGCATAGATGAGGCTCGCAGCATTTTTGGGTCACCTCTTCCCATTGGAGAGAGAGAGGCAGAGCCACCTAGTCAAGTCTCATATGTTGACTTAGATAGTGGGATGAGACGATCAGAGTTGCACAGGGTGCAGCATCCACATGTTGAGGTTGGATGGCGAGAGATTTTGAGTTCATACCCAGTGGTGTGGATTATGGAGATAGTGGTGGACCCAAGTGTAGTTCAGCAGGAGTTTCCAGGTGCTCGGAATACAGGAATCCCAGACTAGCGTTGGGATGCAGGCGAGACTACTTGTCGTTTCCCAGGCAGGTCAGTTCACTATGCCTTGGAGGGTACAATTGGCCTAGCAGTTGATCATGTACATTCACTAGGGGAGTTTCGGTCAGCAACAGTGACCAACAAGTTTATGGGCAGACTCCCTAGGTTTTCTTGGTATGACACTTGTACGTGGGGTCACAAGGTGATCAACATACTTTGGCAAGCCACCAGATGGTGCCTTGTATGGAGCTAAGGATTACTCTCCTTTTTGTGGGGCACAGAGGTCACAGCAGAGCTGAGTAGTGGTGGTATCACTACTGACACATAGGGAGATTCACTTCCTGGACCCCTCAAAGAGGGTTTGGAGTGATGATCCATTCATCGACGGGTATAATGATCCAACGGCGGAGGTGATGATACCGATTGGGGGTGGTCCGATATGTAGAGACACAACTCTAGGCCATCACATACAAGGATGTGTGGGAGCATCTACCATTGAGTAGTGGACTATCGGTGGACATGGAGTTGCATGGTGGTGTATTGTAGTGTGTGGGATTGCATTGTGGAGTAGGAGTGTCCTGCATCACATTGAAAACGTGCGAGGAGTGACTGGTGCCTTGACACAGACAAGGCATGAGATGGTACAGGGTGGTACAACAGTAGCAGGGGGTATCCAGCAGTGTATAGGGGTATGCCTCAATGTGCAGTGGCATGTCGAGGAGTACATGGATGATCGGTGGTATGCGAGGGTGTACGGTGTTGCACAACAAGGTCTTATAGTATTGCCTCCAAGGAGACTCACGAATAGGGACATCAGGCATACCTTTGGGGGTGGTTCACCCAGGATCGATGGGGAGACAAATGAGCGATACTTGATGGTATCTGTGGGGACTCACATGCTTGACCCTCTTCTACATCACTCATGGGCACAGTCGATTCTGTTGTTGTCCTTTGGAACTCTGGGCATGAGTAGTAGGGTACGCAAGGCTCACCCAAGATATTTGGATGACACTCAACATACTAGGGGAGAGACTTCTCAGCAATGGCACTAGCTCGGTGCACTATTTGACAGCCACAGGTTAGGGGATGAGATGATCCTCTATAGGGGTGGCACATCAGTCATTGATGAGCCTAAGCCTAGGGAGTGGGTCATGAGGGAGACATGCATCAGTCTTTTCTCAGGGCATGTCGAGGCCATTCATGAGAAAAGGATACTGGGTACAACAGAGGTAGCATCCCAGTATGTGTCTGGGCTCCAGACAATGTGTCGACACATTATCGAGAGGGTGGATGGCAGACCAAGTGGAGATGGTTGGCAGGAACAGGAGGGATCCACATACCTTGAGTCAACTACGAGTATCAGATATCCATCTATTGATTGCATTCATGGGGTGGCTATTTGTCACATATGGCTTCCAGTGGTCATCAGTACTACACAGTGGAAGACACAGGGTAGGTTAGCATGCATCATATTTTCCCATGATATATGGACCCTCTATATTGGTCACGAGCAGTGACTAGACATGAGGCACAGAGGGATTCCCGCAGTTTTTAGAGCTATGGTGCAGCAGGTCTGACAATGGGATGCAGAGATTCAGTTGATTTATAGCCCATTATGTCTCATGATGGTCAGATTCAGGACAGAGAGTGATCTAGTTCACTGTTGGGTTGGCGCATAGGGGTACACAGAGGCCTTCATCAGATGGCAAGGCAGAATTTCTCTGTTGCTGCATAGATTCAGAGCTACATTCGGAGGGGTAGGTATTGGCATCATGGTGATGTTTGGGCTGAATGAGCTTGTCTCTCGTGAATCTCATGCCACTAGGTCTCAGGAGAGGAGGATACAGTCTACGCATGACGTGGAGTATCTCATTATCAGAGTAGCGCAGAATCATCATGGTGGTACCTCTAAGATATTAGCAGGACACTTGGGCATTACAGCTCTACACATCTCGATAACCTATAGGGGTGAGCTATATAATACATGGGGATATCATGTATATCTTCCATTGGGCTTTAGCGAGTCACTGATGAAGTGGGGGACTTCATTAAGATGGAAGGATGGTGAGTGCAGCAGGTGGAGCTTCATGTTGGACAAGATGACTTGGGATCCTGGCATTGAGAGATCCCTTAATATCAGGGTGATATAGAGGACAGTGAAGATTCAGCGGCACATCTGGGACCCAGGCACATTTTGCAGTGATGGTGGGGAGCATTAGCTAGAGAGGAGGCTTGTTCAGGCATTGCTTGAGGACAAGAAATTTTTGGCAGGGAGGACTGTAATATTCCCAATTAGCAGCAGCTAAGTGGTAATATTAATTTTGGCTAGTTTTTCTTTTCTAAAGTTAATTCAGTTAATAACGTGGGTGAGGAGACACACAACCTACACTTAGGAAATAAACACTCCCTAAAATCACTTAAGCATAATTATTTGGCAGCGTGGGGCCTAGGAGGATGAAGTGGCAGCGTGAGGGAAGTGGCAGTGTGGGTAGCGTGGGGACTAGGAGGACAAAGTGCTAGCGTGAGGGAAGTGGAAATGTGGGCAACGTGAGCCCATTACAGTGCAGTGAGAGAGGGACAACATGGGCCAAGAGGGACAACGCAGTTTGGTGGGGCTCGAGTGAGAGCAAGGCTCTCAAAGCATAAAAACGGGAAGAGGCTCCTCATTCTGTCATTCTGATTATGCATCTATGTTATTTGTCTTTTGACATTGAGCATGCTTACTGTTGAGCAAAGTCTGCACATACTGTTCAGTACACTGGGTGTCTCCATGCGAAGATCCCAACCTCAGCCCCGAGGTACTTTGAGTGCCTGCTCGAGTGAGGAGTTCCATCTTTTTTTTTCCGAATAGAGTTGCAGCAAACACAGTTGGGAACATTCACTGGAAGAGACATCGTAGTCAGTGAGAGGGAGGACGTAGTCTTAGAAGGACTTGATTCCAGATTGAGGGTCTATTAGGGGATTCAGCCTGGGAGAGTTGGAAAGGGATTAGCCCTTCCCTATTCCATCATTTTGGTAGAGTCGGAGGCCATTATTTGTAGAATATCATTTAGGGCTAGTGTTTCTAATTGGGATAGTGTAGTGCCTCAAGGGAGATCATTTTCAGAGGTCAGCCATTTCTGGAAAGCTCTCTGGGATTTTTTGGGTATTGGGTGGAGAAGCCATTCCCAAAGTTTCACAATTTTATGAGGAGGGGAGCAGCCCCAAATAGTCATTTCATTCCTGCAGTAGAAACAACATAGCAGTAGTTCAAGCAGCACTGGATATTACGTATTCATTGAGAGAGAAGCCATTCTGGGATATATTGTGAGAGTCTTTCTACGCTTGCCTAGTGCAAGCCAAGGTGCAATCATTATGATCACCTTTGTACTCATTTCATCTTTCAGTATTAATAAAATGGCTCAATTTTCACCATATTATCTATTGTTCATGTGATGTCTCTCTAGTTGTTCTAGTTCTTTTTTTATGTGCTTTATATTTCTTTCTATTTCTATTTGGAATATTACATAGGCGCATATTGACCAAAAAAATTGTATGATAAAAACATTTTTTTTATTAATTTATGTTTATGTTAATCAGTTCTCTTGTATGAATAAAATGCACTAGGTCTCTTATTAACAAAGCACAGTACAATGGTTCTACTATATTGGCAATGCATTTATAAGAACCTACGACACCGTTTTCGGTGCGTAAGTTGCGAAATTTTCTTTGGGCAT
Source organism: Pinus albicaulis (assembly GCA_034641835.2). Lineage (NCBI taxonomy): Eukaryota > Viridiplantae > Streptophyta > Pinopsida > Pinales > Pinaceae > Pinus > Pinus albicaulis. Next base: position 1,462,069,207 of record CM076578.1, on the reverse strand, counting down.
CTAATTTAGATAGACGCATCGTTTTATTGTTTTTTTTTACATGAAAATTATGTGATTTATTTATAAAATACATTAGTGAATGGTACATTTTTTATATTGATAAAGAAATGGCTGACAAGATTTCCAGTAAAAGCAATATTGATAGCACATCCAGAATATCAAAATAGGAAAGTTTTTTGTAAATTATTTACTAAAATTATTATTTTTTAACTATATGTAAGTTTAACTAGTATGTATTGTTTAGTGTGTATCATGCAGAGCTACAAAATGACAAAGCTCGATAAGATTCATTATGATCTTATACCAGAAGAGCATAAAATCTTGATGAAAAATTTGCAGAATGATGAATCAGGGGAATGAAAAAATAATATCAATCCAATATGAGTTTATTTTTTGAATTTTCATTAATAATATAATTAAAAATATTAGATAACATGTTTCAAACAATCTATTAGTTCTAGTATATTTAATGTTCTACAGGGACAAATAGCGAGGAAAAGAAACAAAATAGAACATGCAAATGGAAATGAATTGTTCCTTAGCTCATCTGGAGTGGTGTTGGAGGTTACTGAAAGGGGAAAAAACTTTTACAAAAATTTGAGGGACATAGTGGAACAAATGTATAGATGTTCTTTCCACTTATAATACAAAAATCAATCCAATGATTTCAAGAACCAAATTTTATTTAAACTACAGGAACAGTTTCCAGATAATTGGTCAATGAGACATGTCAGAACTTCAATAGAAAAAACGTACAACAATAAAAAATAAGGATTGAAAAAATAATATTATTTTAAATGTATTAAAACATGTGGTAACATACAAAGAAGAACCATCAGAAGAATTGATTAACATTGATTTAAATATGGGTTGTCATTATATGTTGGCATATCATAAATTAATTATGGAATTCATAAGTATCTATCTTGTTTTACTTAGCTCCATCTATAATTAATAGAACAAACAAATAATTTATATTAAATCTATGATTTTTATGGGGTATAAAACTTGGAGGAAACAAAGTATGGAACTGCGCCAACAAATGAATTTTTGAAAGATGGTATGAAATTTGGTTTTGAAGGAATTTGTATAGATCACGAGTCAATTATTTCTATGGTTCATTTATTTCGATTTACATTGATGTATACTATTTAATATTGCAATTTTCATTATTCTCACCAATGTATATACACTCATTACATTTTATTTTTATGTTTGTAGATGGAACTTGAAGAATACTAAAACAATCAACACAATGAAAAAAACATTCCTCCAAATAACCCACGTCATAGAAGTAGCTCGAGCAGTGACAACAATTCCAATAAAGAATGATGATTAATATGCTTGGATATTAAAGAAATGAGTTGTATTTTTTTAAATATTTGTCTGTGAAATCATACATTTTGTTTTATGTAATGGACATAGTGTCCCAATTCAAAGACAAAGGGATACCAATAAATGTCCCATTTTGTATGAAAAAGAGTGTCTTATTCATATATATCTAATAAAATATGTTTTAATTTATTCTATTGTGTTCTCCATTGCCATTGTGAAATGTTACACCACTAATTAAATATATGGATGACAAAATATCATAATGAAGAGATGCGGAATCTGATGATATGATATAAAAAATTCATCCAAACATCACATTCAAATGCACTAATAAAAATTTAATTGATATGAATATTTTTATAAGATATGTTTCGAGTTTTGATGAATAATGAATTTTAAAAAGCCACAATAATTTCATTTTCATAGGTCAATGTTTTTGAAAAATAGAAGATGAACATCGGTGCATGTGTATGATACTTTGCACCGGTGTGTTTTCATGATACTGCGCACTGGTGTGTGTCTACGACCTATGAGCACTGCACCAAATATCAATACCAATGATAATTCCCGATGGCTTTATCGATGACTACGACCCGGGCCAATAGGTGTTGCATTCACTGGTATGGTTTGCCTTTAACACACCGGTGCATGTACCTTCTATCAGCCTAGTGTGTATTTGTGGGTGACACACACCAGGAAGTTTCTCAATGCCCCGGGGTTTCCAAAACTACTTTTCCATCACAGTGCTTGGTATGTTTATAGTAACGATGTTTATAGGTTAAAACGCACTGGTGCATTAACACATGAAGTGTACACCGATAAGAAATACATCCATAAAAACCTTCGGCCACCCAGTGTTTTTAGTTGTGTTTAATTTTCGTTAGAAGCTCAGTCAAAACCTCCGTTACCAAAAATGGATGTTTTAGCAAATGTTGTTTTGACAATTTTGGCCAATTTTATAACACTAAAAACCTGCTTTATAACCTCCGGTAGAGGGTATTTTCCTTGTAGTGTAACTAGGCGAGAAGGAAAATTGGTTCATTATTTTGACTGCAATTGTTCCATGTCTTAGAAAAATAAATGAGAGGGATAGGTGATAGAGAAAACGGAGAGGAATTATGCATTATATTAGCCCAGAAGCCATAGGCCATACTTCTTTGTACTCGCAGCCTTATTTTCATTCAAAGAAAGAGAGCATAGTGACCTCGCCTTCCAACTGGGTTTTTCTCTGAAAATAGTTTCCCAAGTCATATATTGTGTCAAATGTGTGTGATATTTTATGTCATTGTTCTCTATTTTCTACATAATTTTAAATTTTCATGCATGCACTATTAACAATAAATCTACAGATATGGAAATCTAGTAAATTTGTCGTTGGGTTTGTGTTATATTCTTTCCATGACTAGAAGAAGACATGAAGCGGGGAGCAGTAGGGCCCCTTCACTTTCATCGGGATCAACACAGTGGGTGGCAGCTCCCCTTGTCCAAGGGTTTTCAAGGGGTGGTTAGCCCCTTGCACAGGGTCCGGGGTAGTGCCCCAGGAAAACTTTTTTGGACCCTATTTTAGGTGAGCGGACCCACCTATGGTTTTGTGCATGGGTTTTGACATGGTTTTGGGGCATGATGGTTTTTGGCCCCTAGTATTTTGTATATTCGTTCAAGGGAACTATAATTATGTTCTAATATAGGGTTAACAGATTAGGGTTTATGAATGCTTCAACATGTATATATATATGTGTTGTAACACTAAAATGAATATAATGAAAAATCAAGTTAGTAGTCCTGAGTTGGGATCTAAGGGAAAAGTGGGATCTAAGGGAAAAAACTATGTGTATATATATTTTATGTTTTATGCTCTCACTATTCTTTATTTATGTTTTTAAGTATTTGTTTGCAGATCATTTTTGTACAGGGTTAAAACCTACATTTGGTATCATAATTGTTTCATATTCAAGGGGATGCGTTTGTTGTTGAGGGTTTTTTTGCTTAGGCTTGTGGTAGACCATGTTTAGTGGGATATCTTCGGGATCGATTCTTGTAGTGAAATAATATGGTGAGAAGTGGCAATATAGAGATCTAGAAATTTAATGGTCAGATTTTTTAGTTGTGGAAGCTCAAGATGGAGGATCTGCTGCTGGATAAATATCAGTGGATCGTGGTAGATCCCGGTACTACACCAACGACAATGTTAGATGAAGACTAGGATAAGATGGATCACAATGCAAAGAGCATAGTATGGCTGTGTATCTCATATTTAGTATTTTTGAATGTATCTATGGAACCTAATGCGAAGGCTTTGTGGGAGAAGTTAGGGACTTTGTACCAATATAAGTCTAGTGAATAAATTGTTCCTGTGAAAAAGGTTGTATAACCTGAGGATGAAGGATGGAGACTCAGTGACAGAGCATCTAAACGCCATCAATATTTTGGTAAGTCAATTTTCATCTGTTGATATTAAAATATTAGATTAATATAAGTGCATAAATTTGTTGTGTTATCTACCAGATTCGTGGGAAAACCTTCTTATTAAAATAGGTAGCAATACAACTACCTTGAATTTTGATGAAATTTTCTCAGCCTTGTTGTCAGAGGAAATGAGACAGAGAAATATGGAGGGTCGGAATGGAGATTCCTTACCTGTATGAGGAAGGTCCCAAAATAGAAAGAAAAAACAAATTTGATTGGGACACCTAAATTGAGAGGGAGATCTAAATCTCCAAGAAATCCTATAAAGGCGTGCTGGAAATGCGGAAAGGAAGGGCACTTCAATAAGGACTACAAATATAAATCTCATGAGAAAGGAAATGGATTTGATGATGCTCCTTCTACAGAGGAAAAAACCATGTCAGATGAAGGTGGGGATGTGTATTTGGCTTCTTCTTCAAATACACATGTAGATCATGAGGCATGGTACATTGACTTAGGTGCATCCTTTCACTTTACTCCCCATAGGGAGTGGTTCTATGAGTATGAGAAGTATTATGGCCATGATGTCTTCTTAGGGGATTATAGGAAGGCTAGAATCATCAGCCGTGGAAAATTCAAGCTGAAGCTGCAAGGTGGAAGGATTAGAACACTTCTTGGTGTTCTGCATATTACTTCTTTGGCCAGAAATCTGATTTTTGTAAGCAAGATGGATGATGCAAGTGTAAAAATAGTGTTCGATAAATATACCTACACGATGGTTCGAGGAGAACTGGTATTAATGTGGGGAGTTCTGATTGGAACTCTGTACAAGCTTCACTGTAGCACAGTTATTAATGGGTGCAATATTTCTATGGTTTCTGAAAGTGGAGTGAAAATCCTAACAGCCTCTAGAGAAAATACCATGCTATGGCATCAAAGGCTTGGACATACTGGAGAGAAGGGCCTTTAGATACTTCATGGTAATGGTATGGTAGAAGGTATGTCTAATTCCTCTCTAGATTTCAAGCTTTGTGAGCATTGTGTTTATGGGAAGCATAATCAAGTGAGTTTCCTTCTAGTGCTCAGAGGGAAAATAAGATATTAGAGCTTGTGCACAGTGATGCATTTGGACCTGTGTCAGTTCCATCACTAGGTAACTTTGTGTACTATGTTTCATTAATAGATGAATTCTAAAGGAATACATGGATATATTTCTTCAAGAATAAATATGAATTCTTTGACATATTTAAAGAATTTAAGGCTATGGTGGAAAACGAGAAAGAGACACTACAAGAAAAAAGGACATTGGTGAGGGTCATGCTTGTGACGAACCTTTAAGGTTCGTCACCAATGTCACATATGGTGATGGTCCTTAAAAAAACGTCACTGTAAGTGTATATAGTGATGGTCCTTTAAGGTTCGTCACCAAAGCCATTTTCAATGACACTTTTGATGAGGGTCGTTAAAGGCCCATCACCAATTCTCGCTTTGGTGACACTTCTAGTGACGAACTTTTAATGACCCTCACCAATGCTCTTTTTGTTACTTTTGGTGACGGTCAAAAAAATTTCATCACCATTGATCATTCCAATGAGTTTTTGATGACGCTATATGCCTCTTAATATATTTTTTTTCAAAAGATAACGATTTAAGGCCATTATTGTGGAGTATTTTTTATGATATTTCCAAGGCCATATTGGTTATAATAAATCAATTTTTCAAGAAGTAATTAGTATGTATCATTTCCCTCAAGTAATCACTAGTCGAATAGAGTTTTCCTATGAGTCAACACATGATTCATATCTATTAAGTTTATTATCTATAAAATTCCCTTTAGATAAAGTTCCACTAGTGTATATAGGAAATATATTATTTAATACATAATCAAGCTCTGCCAATTCTATTAATAAGAAAGACCTAACACTCCTCAAAAATCCGGGCACACCTTAAATTAATGCTTTGTCACACACTAACATTTCTTAGCACCTCGCATGTCTTGGAACATCTTTGTACCTAGAACATCTTGTCATGAAACTGATGCCCAAGCACATGGTGGCATGCGCTAGCACAACATGGAACTCTCCTAGCATGTGTTAGCATGCATGTAGTCCCTAGCATGCCCTAGAAAACCTTGGTTGAATGCATTGACATACATTAGGTGGACTTGGCATACAATGCCACTTGGAATGTATTGGGACCTATTATTAGTGTGACTAGCATGTCCCTTTTGAAAAAGATAAAGTCCTGACTTATTGACCCTCTTATGTGTTCATTTCCTTAAATTTTGGATTGGTTCTTCCTTTTGTTTCCTTAACACTTCTTGACACATATTGACATACCCTGGCACCCTGCACATCCTTAGCACCTGACATGTATTGGCATATCTTGGAACTATTTGGAACATATAATTAGCACACCTTGGAACTCCCTAGCACACTTTGGCACTTCTTTACATTCCTTGATATTCCCTAGCATGCCTTTCCAATGCTTAGCATACCTTCTCACTCCCTCCTTGGCATGACAGCTAGCACTCATTAACACTAGTCCCTGGCACACGTTCCTCATATTCATTAACTTCCATGAATTTTTACCTAGTTCTCCCTTAATGTTTTGTCTTATTATTCCTTAACACTCCTAAACATGCATTAACACTCTATAGCACACCTTAGCATTCTTCCACGTGCCATTCCACTTCATAACATGCATAACAGTCCCTGACACATATTGGCGCTTGGCACGTGTTGGTGTTTGGAAAGTCTTAAAATGTATGGAACACGTTGAGATGCCTTGGTATGATTTGGCACGATTTAATATTAAATTTATTTTAGATCAATTTTTGGAAAGTATATGAGAAGCAAAAAAGGAAGACTTGGCACTTAGAATGCACTAAGACTTTTCACTTGGCACCTATTGGCGCATAGTCATGTTGGTGTTCCTAGCATACCCCTCTTAGAAAAGGTAAATTGATGACTAATTAACCCTCTTATGTGTTCATTTCCTTGTAGTTTAACTTTTTTATCCCTTTTGTTGCCTTGAAAGTCCCTGGCACGCATTGACACACCCTTGCACATCTTGGCATGCCTTATCACTTGGCACATCTTATCATGTTTGACATGCCTTTGCACTATCTGAAACATATTAGCATTCCCTAGCATGCCTTGGCACTCATGTCCTCACAACAAGCCTTTACATTTTTTCACGACTTGGGAACCCAATCAAGTCCTTGGCTACTGTAGTTCATGTGAAAACATTGGCCTGCTTCAAGCCCAACAACTTGACCAATTGCACCTACTACAAGTAGATTATGCCTTGTTCACCTAAGAACTGCCTATAATTCATCTTATGCCACTCACGTCCAATCTCAACTTGTCCCACTTAACTATTTACAAAGACAAGGATCACATGATCTAGCCATGGCTATAAAACAACTAAGCAACATAGCTTACACAGGCAATATTTCATATGTATGTTTAGTTCATATAAACAATAGAACATTAACTGAGAGTTTGCAAGAACCACAAGATTCACAAGGCACACAAGATATAAGCTGACACAAGCTGAGTGCCCCAAAACTTATACACAACAATGTACAATATGCAATTATCTAAAATAGTTTAAAACATGAGCATGTATCCAAAGTGTGCCACATCTCATATAAAAAAAAATAACTAAAGGAAAAACAATGTTGTGCCTAGCACAAAGTGATATCCCTTTGTCTAAAATTGCTATGTCGAACCCCTTATAACAACCTTAGGCTTGCCTCCTGTAAATCCTATTCTAAACTTCTCCTAACACACTTCGTTCTTAGCACATTTGAATTCGCTAACACTCCCTTGCACACACTCTTATTTGTTCCTTTCCATGCATTTTGACCTAGTTATCCCTTGATATGCCCCAACACTCCCTAAAACTCTAGTTCAACATGCATCGGCATTGTCCGACATGTGTTAGCATGCCTTTTCATTCCTTTGCATGCCCTGACCCTCCCTATATATCATGCCCTCACAACTACCCTTACTTAATTTTCGACTTGGGAACCCAACCAAGCCCTCGCTTGACTACAAGAGCTTGACCAAGTTATAGTTACTACAACTAGACTATATTGTTGAATTGTGTAGCTTGGGAGGTACTCCACAAGCCTAGTGAGATGGCTTTGTGTGAGTTTGGTCACAAAAGGCTTTGTGGAAATAGAAGCAAAGAAAAGGGATTTTGGACCCAAGACAAGCTTTAAAATCTAAAAGAAAAATAAAAAGGAAAATTAATATTTCCTAAGGTCTAACTCGATAAAACCCATAAGTTCTAGAGGGTTCCTAAGAGGTCTAGGAAAAACTATTTAAGGAGTCCTTAGGATGAAGGAAATAACATCAAGTGAGAAGGAGCTCATTTGATAAGGGGGCGAAGAGACATGTAGTCCTAAAGAGGCCATGATCATTATCATGTATAGCATTCATTAAGATGCCTCAATATGCTTTCGCATGGTATAATATTAAAGTTATTTGAGATCAGTTATTGGAAAGTAGAAGAGAAGTAATAGAGGATGATTTGGCACTTAGAATGCACTAACACTTGGCACTTGACACTCATTTCCACCTAGTGTTGGTGTGCATAGCATGCCCCTCTTGGAAAATGTAAATTGATGACTTATTAACCCTATGATGTGCTCATTTCCTTGTATTTTAGCTTGTTTCTCCTTTTTGTTTCCTTGATAATCTCTGGCATGTATTGTCACACCATTGCAGATATTAGCATGCCTTAACACTTGACACATCTTAGCATCTTTTACATGCCTTCGAACTATCTGGCACATGTTAGCAATCCCTAGCATGCCTTGGCACTCATTCCCTCACAAATATCCTTACATTTTTTCATGACTTGGTTACCCAATCAAGTCCTTAGCTACTCCAATTCATGTGACATTGGTCTATTTCAACTGTAACAAATTGATCAATTACACCTACTATAAGTAGATTGTGCCTTGTTCACCTAAGAACTTCCTATACCTCATCTTAGGCCAGTCATGTCCAAGCTGAACTTTCCCCACTTAAGAACTTACCAAGACAAGGATCACATCTAGCCATGGCCATAAAACAACTAAGAAACATAGCTTACATAGGCAATATTTCACATGTATGTCTAGTTCATATAAATAGTGGAGCATTAACTTAGAGTTTGCAAGAACCATAGGATACACAAGATATTGGTCGGCACAAGTCGAGTTCCCCAAAACTTATACATAATAATGTACAATATTGAATTGTCTAAAATAGTTTAAAACATGAGAATTCGGCCAAAGTGTGCCACATTTCATATAAAAATAATAGATAAAGGAAAAATAGTGTTGTGCCCAACACAAAGTCTCCCTATGTTTAAAATTGCTTTGTTGAGCCTGTTTGCACTCTATAATTTAGAAGATTGGCAAAAATAAACTATAAAGAACAACATCAAACCGCTTTGGAGTCTATGACCTAGCCTTATTAGACTCAGAGAGGGCTCTCTTTGTTTTATGATTTAAATTGATTTAACTTGCTGGTTATACGTACTGATATTAGGCTAGTTAGAGTGATGGGGGTTGTTTTTTTGATTGATTGTGTGGTTGGATAGATAGGGTTGCAGAAGCTATTCCATTGTGCGATGGAGTCAAAGGATGGAATGGCACATCAAAATCAAGAGCAAATCACAGGGCAAGCTAACTGTGCTAAATGGATTTTAAGAGTTGTATGAATTATGAGTTGAAAGAAACAGTAAGGTTTCGTAGTGTCTGAAGAGCAATTAAGAATTCTTTAATCAGACTTCAACAGAAAACATTCAGATTGTAAATGCAGATAGAATTAAGGTGCTCCTACAACGAATCTTAATCTAAAATTTCTGATTTACAATTAGATAAGCAGATACACAGCATATAAAACAATGGAATCATTTAAATAAAGATGAAACACATCACCATTTTGACACAACTCAAGAATCCTGTAAATGGTCTTTGATTTTTGATGTCCAGCTCCAAAAATTAAAGTGCTTCAATAGTAGTTCTTACAATACAGGTGCTAAAATATCCAACCTTTTATAATGAGAATTCTAGTGGTATTTAACTAACAACTAAGACGGTTTTCCCTAATCTACCCTGGAAAACTTTCATTGATTACAATTTAAGCAGAAAAATGGAAAAGTATGGCCATGCAAGGCTATGATGAGGTGAATTTGTTAGCCACCGTTGGTTGTATTAAATTCAATTACCCTTCTTTAATTATAAGATGAACGCAATTGGTCTTTTAAAATTCCAAAAAAGACAAAGTGAGGCAAAATTGATGTCTGTCCCAGCCTTTCTTGCACCGCCTTGGCTGGATCATTAACTCCAGTGCGGCACTGATTGCTTTGTTGTCCTAATGTCATATTTTTTGGCACTATTTTTATGGAAAATGGTTGCAAAAATATATTATCCTTGTTCACATCTAAGAACCATCATCAAAAAACAAATTCCTGAAAATCTTGGGATGTTTGTCATGCCATGAAAAATGGGCGAAATTGCTGAAAATAGAGGTCAAATCAGACATTTTTTTGTCCCCAACGGTGACACCTATGAAAAATATGAGATATTTTATTGTTCTTTGCCTCGTTCTGGTCAAAAACCTCTCTCGTATTTTCAAAATTCATCTCCAGCGCTCCACAACAATCGCCGCAAAATCATGACCAACACAGAAAAAACGAAAATCCAAAAAATAGGGCTAAGAGATGGCTTTTGATTATCCCAACTGAAGACACCTGTTCAAAATCTGGGAGAGGATTTTTTTATTCAACCTGTGCTGAATAAAAACTTCTCTCTTTTTTTCAAAATTCGTTCCCATCTGCCCGGAATCTCCCTCGAAAACGGACTGGTAAAACTGGCTAAAAAATGGTTTTTCATTTGGGGAAAACGGTTTTGCAAGAGAAAAGTGGTATTTCGGACCCTTATGAAGTGGTAAGTGGTAATATAAAGGGGGGGTGAGAATTCATGAGATATTGACACATAAGGGGGTCCCTTTCTTGAAAACCATTCGTTCTGGACCCCCCCCCTTCAAGGATAAAGAAAGGAATATTGTAAAGGGGGGTTAGAATGAAACGTAGGTCGTTGGATTTAAAGATGACGATGGCGTAATGAAGTGGAAATCCTTTGCTTATTTCTGGGTCTTTTGGCCTATTTATTCATGAAATGAGCTATAAACCTCGTAGTTCCTAATTGACCTATTATACACACAAAACATAGTGACAACTTGTTCACCCAGACCTAAAATTATGTAGAATTTAGTTATGAAGTGGCATTGCATCTGTGCACTTTGCAACCTTTACAGTTAATTAGTTTATAAATAATATGATCAGCGATGTGATGCGATGGGGTGGTGACATGGAGGGTAAATGACGTGGAGGGTAAGTGGGATGGGACCGCAGTGCACATCGCAATTTGTAGCGTTTAGTTATAAGCGTGGAAAATGTAAACTCTAAAATCTGCGAAGTACGTGACGTGGTAGGGAAGAAGTGGGAGTAGATCGCAGGCGTACTTCGAAATTATTAATTTTTATTTATAATCTGCGGGGTTAACTCCTTAAATTTGCAAAGTGCGAGGAAGAGGGGCCCACTGGAATTTGGCGGAGTGTTATGAATCAACAGAAGGTTTTAAAGCAGTCAGTGTTATGAAGTTTTATATTATATAACAATGTATTGCAATGGCTATGTAATGGGGCGGAGCTGCTGAGGTGCGGCCGACTTACCGCATCACAAACTAAATAAAATAGATTGCGGGCACTCACAAGTTAAAACAATGTGATGCAATATCGCAAATCAGCGATCGCATTATTTAAATTTTAGTTCCAATGCCAAATACATAAAGTCTGCGAAATGCGATGAAGGCCCCACTTTCATCACGAAAGGCGGAAGAAAGGTAAGGTAACGTATATTTCAAAATGGAAGATGAAATGGAAGAGAAGCATGGCAGGGAATGGGTTTCAAATCATGGGATAATATGGAGGAAACAAGGGGGACAAAGAGGGTGAATGAAATGAAATGGAACGAGGGCAGAAATGAAGTTTGATCCCCATCACACCTTGCCAGCAACAATTTTTCTCCTTTCCACTGAACTATAAGTAAAATTGATTCATTTTATGCTCTTTTACAATCAGGGTCTCCCTTTCTTCTCTAAAAATAAATGACAGCCATAGAATATTATTTTCAGTATATGAACAATATTCTAATCAGTGATCAGTCACCTTGTGATACTTTGAAATACATGAGTCTAACAAAGCCCCTTATCGCAATCGTAGGATAGTCTCTTACAAATCCTATTATGAACTTTTTCTAACACACTTCATCCTTGGCACACTTGAATTCACTGAGACTCCCTAGAACACACTCTTATTTGTTCATTTCCATGCATTTTGACCTAGTTTTCCCTTGTGATACCTTGACACTCCTTAACACTCCTCAACATGCATTGACATTGTTCAGCATGTGTTAGCACGCCTTTTCATTCCTTGGCATTCCCTAACCCTTCCTAGTTATCATTCCCTCACAACTACCCTTACTTAATTTTAACTTGGGAACCCAACCAATTCCTCGCTTGACTATAGGAGCTTGACCAAGTTACGATTACTACAACTAGACTATGTTGTTAAATTTTGTAGCTTGGGAGGTACTCCAAAAGCCTAGTGAGATGGGTTTGTGTGATTTTGACCACAAAATGTTTTGTGGGAAAATAACCCAAGCGAAGGGGCTTTGGACCTAAGATAAGGTTTAAAATCTAAAATAAAATTAAACAGAAAAATAATATTTCCTAAGATCTAAGTATATAAAATTTGTAAGTTCTAGGGTGTTCTTAAGAGGCCTAACTAGGAAAAGCTATTTAAGGAGGCCTTAGTATGAAGGCAAGAACATCAAGGGATAATGAGCTCATTTTATCAAGGAGGCTAGGAGAGATGTAGTCCTAAGTTAGGTCTAGTTAGAGGTTTGAGTAAGTGTTGCTAAAGGGAGGCCATGATCATCCACCAAGAGTAAGATCATCATGTGAGGGTTCACAAGAATGTCACATACCTTAATGGGTTCAAGATAGGAAGCAGGATGGCATATTGTGGTTCTCTTAGGGCAGATAAAGCTCAAGAGAGGCGACTCATGAGAATTTGGGCATGTGATTTCAATGGTGTTTCTGTGTGAAGTCCGCATCAAATTTTGAAATAGTAGAGAGGGTTGAGACCCTACCTTGTGCTGGTTACTAGGTTGCGAGTTCTATGATAAATACCAACACAAATGGAGGCGGGTTTGCACTAGAATTTAGGGCCAGAACATAAGTAGTCACAGGTGGAATATTGACTGAAGTAACCACAGTTTGAGGGTTGTAGTGATCTAAAGTTCAAGTCAAGATTCAGCCAAATAAATGACTAGAATCTATGGATCCATATGAGCTAGGCCGAGTCTCTTATAGAGGAAAGAGTTTTATTTTTTTCTATGGGTGGATATGGTTTGTTCTAATGCAATTAGATTAGAAGTATAATTCCCTATTTAGGGAGGTTTCCTAGCATGTTCAATCCATAAGGTATGTCATTAATACTGTGACAAATTTGCATAGAAGAAGAGGGGTTGTGACCCTTAGAGAGAGGTTTATCTCTGCAATATATACCACAAATTTGGAAGATGGTTTGCATAAGTATGTGCGGCGATAGAAAATCCATAGGAAGGTGGAACCTGAGTAGAAGATGGAGCAGAATAAAAGTGCCATATGAGGAACGGATTTACATGAAGATGAGTTGATTTTGTTGGACTGTCCATAGAGTTTTGGACAGAGATTTGAAGCAGCCTATAAACAGTTAGTGAATGGACTATTAATGGATGATTTGTGACCCTATTTCAGTCATCTACAAATTGTTAGAAGGATGATAAGGTGAGTAGTTCAGATTTTTTCATAGATTGGACAACATAAAATTGGCACACAAGAATAGTGATTTTGAGAGGACTCAAATCACTATTAGGTGGCATATTTTAAGAGCCCTATATGAGGGAAGTGTTGTGGGAACTAGATCAGTAAAAAAATTTACTGTGGTTGGGAAAATTGATGGCAGTCAAAGTACAATTGGAGGGTTGTTAGGTGACTGTCAAAGTAGAGCTCTAAGTCATGTACTTGTGAAGGAAAACAAGACTGGTAGAAGGGTAGGTGTATTGGGCCTAAGGACGTGCAGAATTTGAAGGACTAAAGTAGTAGTCAAATGGGCTAGCCAACTAGCCCTATTTCATTGTATTGTAGAGTATTGTGTCATTGAGAAGAAGGGAAACCTCCATATCCCTAGACTTGTCATCTTGGAGCAGCAGTATGGCAAAAGTAGGTAGACCAAAGAGTTGTTCACAACAAAGTTGTGAACATCTAATCGAAAACTTTAAGTGTTGGAAACTTTAAAGTAAAAAAGAGGTAGATAGAGGGAATTGTTTTTTGAGCTGAGTTCAATAACATAAAGGAATTTAGTTCATTTATAGAGGCAGAATGAGGAGTTTCATAATGGGAGGAAAGAGGTCCTGCCAAATGTGTTTAAGACATGTGGATTGAAAGGGCTATGTGTGTCCACCATAAAAAATTGGGTCAAGTGTTGTCTTGTTCAAGGCATATTGGTTGTCAAAGGACTAACACCAGTCCCTAGTTGTATTCCTTGTATTAGTGTGACTGTAAAGGGCCAACATCCCTGGTGCGAGAGCTCTAGCTTATTCTATTACAGTTTGTAATTTAACGAAGAAAGTTTTGAAAAAGTTAGAAATTTTCATGTGCACTAATTAATTCCCTGATGTGTGTAGATTTCATTGTGAAAAGTTGATGTGTTGTGTCACTTGAGTGTGTTTGCATCAAAGATTCTAAGACCAAACCCAAATTCTCATGTGTCATGGAAATTCAACATATGCCTTGTTCACCTAAGAACTACATGTAACTCATATTAGACTTCTCATGTCCAATCTCAATTGATCCCACTTAACAAGTTACCAAGAAAAGGCTCATCACATAAAACTGTGGTCGTAAAACAACTAAGAAACATAGTTTACATCTTGACATGCCACAACACCTGATATGTCCTAAATGCCTTGGAATTGTGTGGCATGTGTTAGCATCCCCTACATTCATTGACAAGATTTTACACTCCTTAACACACCGTAGCACTTCCTGACACACCTTGGTAGTTTAACATACCTTGGCATTGCCTAGCATATAACCTTGTAACTCCCTTTACACATCAATAATGGAGAAGCTTTACCATGAAGGCTGGACACTATGTGATCCTTCACACCTTCCAACAGAATTCTTCAACACTTTGCTGTCTTCTTTTGCCATGCGTCAAGTGCGGTAGCATCGCTAGAAACAGGTTTTGGAATTTCTGCATCTATGAACTCCTTCAACCCATTGTCATCCAGCACCGCCTCCATCATGTCCTTCAATGCAATATAATTCAAGCTTCCCTCAAGGGCATACTCCAATCGCAATCCGTTGAAAGACATCTCAACTTTGACACCAAGAAAACACTGCTGCAAATTCGAATTCCACCAGCTCAAAACTCAACCGCTTCAATGTTTTGAAATTTCTCCAATAATCAATATCCCTTTGATGCCATGTAGAAATTTATATAACTGATATGTTATATCCGATATTCTCCTGATCACACACTATTTGACTTCATGCACAATACAAAATCTCTTCTACCATTGATCATTAATTGCGGAAATAAAAACAATCGCATGCACACATTAAAACCATAAACATTCACACATATGAACACAGTATTTATGGGAAAGCTTAAAGCTGAAAACCCCCAACTATATATATATTATGTTTCATAGATATCATGTAACAATCATTATACAAAGCTCCTCACAAGCTCTCAGTATAATCTCCAATTGCTACACACTAAACAGGTCCGATCTAGCAAATCACATGCTCCAATATCTACCACCTGATAGCCTGCCTCTACTGCGCAATCACTGTTGAAGAATGGCTCTGATTGAACTTGAATTGGTCTAGCCTTTCTCACGCAATCCTCATTGGAATCTCCAACCATTGTGTGTTGCAAATCATGCAACACTATAGTCACAACTGATAGTCACACTGGTCTTTCACCTACCTCTTCACTGGTCTCCACTGAAACTGTCCATGCACTGTAGTTAACTAATGTATTCTTTAGTTCATTAATGAGTTAATAATTAGTGAATTAATTAATAATTAATTCACACCACTCTCACTAGTGTATCAATCAGTTAGACTAGATACAACTAGCTCAACTATGTTTAACTGAGTTAAACTGAACACAACTCCACCAATTACCTCAATAACTCCACCAAACTATGTCACATGAGTTCTAATTGATGTCATCCATGCAATAGCTCCACTTAAACCTCAGGAATAGCATAATTCCTTCTGTCAGCTCCTATGCCACATCTGTGCACTTAACTGAAGTGCTCCAAGAGAATAAGATAATGTTTAGAGTCCAAATATTATTAAGAGCTAATAATATTCGACATATCTATTTTTAGACTGGAAATCTAAAAATAGATTCCACCCAATATGTCTAAAAATAGAAGTCCATCTATTTTTTCCAACTTGACCAACCATCCACAAATAGCATCCTGCAACTCATAGAATATGATCGACATGTCTAAAAATAGACATAGTCTAAAAATAGACTTGCGCCAAAAATAGCATGCGGGCCCACTTAGTGAAGGCGACTTCTTTCTACTAAGCTCATCATCTTGTTGCAATCTCAACAACCCTAACACCTAGTACATCTTGACATGTTGCCTTGGCCTCTAGCATGCCTTAACACTACCTAGCATATGTTGTCAATCCCTCCTTAGCACATTTGGAAGTCACTAACACTTCCAATCACAAACTCTTATTTGTTCATTTCCATGCATTTTGACGTAGTGTTCCCTTGTGTTTCCCGGGAACTCCTAGTTAACACTTCCTTGCACATGTTGGCACATCTAGGATGCATCCCACCCTGGCACTCTATCATTCCTTATCACTTCCAAGCATGCCTTGTCACTCCTCCTTATCACACATGGAACTCATTGAAACTCCTTGTCACACACTATTATTCATTCATTTCCATGCATTGTGACATAGTGCTACCTTGTGTTTCTCTAGCACTCCCTAAAACACCTTGGCACACATTGGCACACCCTGGAACTTGTCACAACTTGGCATGCTTTCCTAGCACTCTATCATGCATTGGAATTGCCTAACATACCTTGTCACTCCCTTCGTAGCACACTGCCCATCAATACCTTTGTGATATCAGACTCCATCTATAGGATGGAGTATGACCAAATAATTATTCATGTCTAAGCTCGAAAAACAAGCCAATGTAGATTGATGCATGCACTTTCCAATCATGACAATCAATTTATACATCTTCTCAATAGAAAAAACAAGTAATATTTTTTCTCTACTAACTTTACAACATAAACACCAATTTCACCCATAATGTTAGGATAAGTTGAATGATATGACCGAAAAGGTGGGAGGAGTATTTTGTGGTGTATTGAACAGGACTAGGGGACACACATGTAGCATGGATGGGTAGAAGTGGGATGTACAAGCATGGTTTACTAAGATCTATAATCCATGCATTAGAGAATGAGAAGGGGGATTAAGACCTAATATCATAGGGGCTAGGGGGCCTAGAGTGAAGGTAACAAGTGAAATTGAAAGGGGAACCCTCGATAGTGGTGACAAGGGGATTAGGGCCCCCATTATCAAAACCAATAAGCTATTAACCCACAACCACTAAATTCCCTATCCCTTGACCCAAAGCCATAATACCTTAACCCCTACACTCATAACTCATAAGCTGTCAACCCCTTGACGCATTAAACCTTAGGCCATTAACTCCTAACCTAGAATCCATGAACCCCCTAAGCACTAACCCCTTATTCTCTTAACTCGTGACCCTTAAACCATGACTGTTAAACACCTTAAAACCTAACCCCTTAACTCCTAACACCTAAATCCCTTAATTATTAATCCCTTAACCCCCAAATTCATTCCCCCCCAAGCCCTTGTCCCTTAACTCTTAGCTCTTGAAGTCCTTAATCACTTAGTATCCAAGGAAAAAAACAACACCTCAAACCAACAAAATAACCTCTTAGGAGGATCCTTCACCTCTAACTAAGAATATTGGTACCATTTGATTTTTAGAGAACTAGGTATTGGTCTCGAGGGTGTGCGTTTGTGGGTAATGCCCTTATTAACATGTATACAAAATGTAGAACAACCGGATAATTTGCAAAACCTCAATAAGAATTGCTCACAATATCTACACTTCATGTTGACATGGAGCTTGTAGTGCTCTCCCATATAAGGAGTTGGTAAAGAATAGATCACTCATAATGACACAACCTATTCAAACCTAATGAAAAATGAGCTAACCCTTGATACAAATATTTTGTTTGCTAAAAAAATGCAATTATGTCAATGTGGAATACTATACATAGGAGAAAATAAAATGATATTATCCACATCAATGCCAGAAATAGCCTCACTTTTGCCATGAGTGGTGATCCAAGGGGTGAATGTAGGGCACTATTAAAGTTAGATCATGTTTAAATTTCTTTTACATCACGATATTGTTCTCCATTAGGGTTGATGCATCATCACAAGGGAGCATGACACTTTTGTGTGGGGGAGCTATTACAATTGTAACACAATTCAAGTGACACACCTCCAGTGTAAATTACATCATTATATGTTTGTGTAAAGTTGTTAAAGAGGTTATTTATAAACATTAAATTTAGTACTTGGACTTCATCTTTTCATGGCCTTAACTCTAAGATGGATTTGTACTAGGAACACTTCATGCAAATAAGAGGAGGCCTTAGTTTTTAACCCACAAGAGCACTAGATGTTGCCCTTCAAATCCCCCTTGATGGTTTCAAATTGGGTTTACATTAGTGTGTAGTTGAAACTAATAACATCATGATATTTCTCTTCTCAATAACATATTCTAGCTTTGCAATATACACAACATTGAGTTAAAAAATCACCTCATATGTAAATGCTCCATTTATTATGAGATTCAATAAAATATTCTATTTTCTTTAATCAAAATTTATATGGTCCAAGATATTTTATTTTATTTTATAATATTTATATGATCATTATATTTTCCAATATATATCTAACTATCTAACTATTTTTATGAAAAATATATTTAAATTGAGATCTTCATATAATACCTTATGTGGCTTTCCCCTTTTGAAATTTTTCAAAGCGTCACCTCCTTCCATGTTACCTTGCATTACCGCCAAAATTCACAAGCCAATATTCAACTCCTTCAACTATCAAATAGTTACTCGGCTTTTATCAATTGGGGAATTCTCAGTTTCATTCATATGGAAATTAGTTCAAGTTGTTCGGATCTGGTCACAGCTTTGAAGTCACCTATTTCTCTGCTATCGATCAGCTTTGAAATCGCCTCTTTCTCTGCTATCCACCGATCTTCATCTTGCAGGATTCTTCAACTGTCAAATGGTTACTCGGCTTTTCAATGGGCACTCGGCTTTTCTCAGTTGGGGAATTCCGAGCTGGAAATTAGTTCAATTTTTTTGGATCTGGTCACAGCTTTGAAGTCGCCTCTTTCTGTGCTATCCATCGATCTTCATTTTGCAGGAGTTGGCAACAATTTTACAGTTAAAACCTCGGCGTTAGGGTTTCTACAAGGTGTATTTTCTTTCAATACCGAGGTTTTACTAGGATTTTAAAGTTGGAGAGGGTAAATGGAGACCAGCACATTAGTATGTTTAGTAATAACCCGCAGTTTCCAGCGGCTAAACCGGAGGCCCTGTCTAGTAATTTTTATCATGGAAGTCCTTGCAACACTAGCAATTTATCCAGGTAAGAAAATTTTAGAGCCCCATCCACATTTGTTAGGATTCAATATAGGGTGCCGTTTTGAATTCGATATTTGTTTATTTTCATTTGTTACTGCGAGAATGAAATTTGTTTACCAGTTATTCAGGTTCATAATATGCATATTTATCCAACAGGGCCATGTGAAGATAATATACAAACCTATATAAAGGTCAGAAATGTTATGTCAGAAGGATTTATTATGGAATCAAATGCTTTCGCTTGTAATAATCATTAATACTAGTTCTTCTAGACTGCCTCTTTCTTTGATTGATTTTGAAAAGAGCAGAGATATAGATGGCTAAGATCAACTTAGATTTAACATATATCAGGGATTTAAGATTGAGACTTCAGAATTATGCCAAGTCATAAGAGAAATGTTCATGGCCATATATAGAACAGAGACTGAGGTTCATAAATGTACTGAAATCAGAGGTCAGGATCCCTATCCAAACAGAGCGAGAGATGAATTTATGCAGTCCATAGCCAAACTGAAATCAACAAACTGTACCATCTGAACTATGCCAAGATAATATGCATAGTTATCCAACAGGGCCCTGTGAAGATAATATACAGACCTATATAAAGGTCATAAATGTTATGTCAGAAGGATTGATTATGGAATCAGATGTTTTTGCTTGTAATATCATTAATCCTAGGTCTTCTAGACTGCCTCTTTCTTTGATTGATTTTGAAAAGAGCAGAGAGATAGATGGTTGAGATCAACTTAGATTTAACATATATCAGAGACTTGCCAAGGCACCATGATTTATGGACTGTCATATCAATATTGATTGTATGTTGGACTGTAAGTCTGAAGCCATCCTTACCTCATTCAAACATTATACATCATCTGAAGTAACTAGAAAAGCGAGGATGTGTCTCTAACATTGCTTCAGGTGTTAGGGCGCCGTTTTGAATTCGATATTTTTTTTATTTTCATTTGTTACTGCGTGAATGAAATTTGTTTACAAGTTATTCAGATTGCATTTTTTTTCCAGATTTTGCTATATGCACATGAAAGTGAGAGATTGTTGTTGTTGTTTTGTTTTTTATTTTCATTTTTTTTAGATTGAGACTTTTGTTGTTGTGATTTTTTTAAGATTGAGACTTCTATTACTGTTGTGATTTTTTTTTTAAGATTGAGATATAAGCTTTATTTATACCCTCCCTGCGGCCTCGATTTTCCTAGTGTCTAAGTGCACTAAAATCCATGGCTTCTTTGTTATTTCTAGTGTATATATATTAACCGATAAATTCCCAAGATAAATAAGCCAAAGATCAACCATATCACTATGATGCCAATAAGCTGCCACTGAGATACTACAACCACTATGATATCAAGCGCAGCGGAATATCATAATTATGCCAAGTCATAAGAGCAATGTTCATGGCCATATATAGAACAGAGACTGAGGTTCATAAATGTACTGAAATCAGAGGTCAGGATCCCTATCCAAATAGAGCGAGAGATGAATTTATGCAGTCCATAGCCAAACTGAAATCAACAAATTGTACCATCTGAACTTTGCCAAGATAATATGCATAGTTATCCAACAGGGCCCTGTGAAGATAATATACAGACCTATATAAAGTTCAGAAATGTTATGTCATAAGGATTGATTATGGAATCAGATGCTTTCGCTTGTAATAATCATTAATCCTAGGTCTTCTAGACTGCCTCTTTCTTTGATTGATTTTGAAAAGAGCAGAGAGATAGATGGATGATATCAACTTAGATTTAACATATATCAGGGACTTTCCAAAGCACCATGATTTCTGGACTGTCATATCAATATTGATTGTATGTCGGACTTTAATTCTGAAGCCATCCTTACCTCATTCAAACATTATACATCATCTGAAGTAACTAGAAAAGTGAGGATGTGTATCTAACATTGCTTCAGGTATTAGGGTGCTGTTTTGAATTCGATATTTATTTATTTTCATTTGTTACTGCGTGAATGAAATTTGTTTACCAGTTATTCAGATTGCATTTTTTTTCCAGATTTTTCTATATGCACATGAAACTGAGAGATTGTTGTTGTTGTTTTGTTTTTTATTTTCATTTTTTTTAGATTGAGACTTTTGTTGTTGTGATTTTTTTAAGATTGATACTTCTGTTGCTGTTGTGATTTTTTTTTAAGATTGAGATATAAGCTTTATTTATACCCTCCCTGCGGCCTCGATTTTCCTGGTGTCTAAGTGCACTAAAATCCATGGCTTCTTTGTTATTTCTAGTGTATATATCATAACCGATAAATTCCCGAGATAAATAAGCCAAAGATCAACCATACCACTGTGATGCCAATAAGCTGCCACTGAGATACTACAACCACTGTGATATCAAGCACAACGGAATATCATAATTATGCCAAGTCATAAGAGCAATGTCCATGGCCATATATAGAACAGAGACTGAGGTTCATAAATGTACTGAAATCAGAGGTCAGGATCCCTATCCAAACAGAGCGAGAGATTAATTTATGCATTCCATAGCCAAACTGAAATAAACAAACTATACCATCTGAACTATGCCAAGATAATATGCATAGTTATCCAACAGGGCCCTGTGAAGATAATATACAAACCTATATAAAGGTCAGAAATGTTATGTCAGAAGGATTGATTATGGAATCAGATGCTTTTGCTTGTAATAATCATTAATCCTAGGTCTTCTAGACTACCTCTTTCTTTGATTGATTTTGAAAAGAGCGGAGAGATAGATGGCTGAGATCAACTTAGATTTAACATATATCAGGGACTTACCAAAGCACCATGATTTCTGGACTGTCATATCAATACTGATTGTATTTCGGAATGTAAGTCTGAAGCCATCCTTACCTCATTCAAACAGTATACATCATCTGAAGTAACTAGAAAAGTGAGGATGTGTCTCTAACATTGCTTCAGGTATTATGACTTCATTTCGATACCTATGCCTAAGTTGGAAGTTGAATCTTTAAACACCCTTATGTGGATGATGGAATGTACAAAATTTACTTAGATTCTATTAAGCCATCATTCGCATTCAGTAAATCTTTAAACTCATGGACTGGTCCTTGTAAAAGCCTCTTATGAACAATCTAATAGAGGAGAGCTGGTAAAATTGCATCAAGGTAATATTGCAGAAATGAGAAACAGTATGTCCACAGATATGACTTAGAGCATTTGTATTTAATCAGGACATTATCGACCAACCTTAGATTCTAGAATTGGCCATGAGGAATAAGCTCCAATACTTGGATCAACCAGCCAAAAAAAAAATTTACTGCTGAGATAATGAATAAATAAAAGTGTCCAAAAATTAAGTCACATCATACTGGGATTATGACTCTAGGAGTGATAATCATTTTAGGTATCTCCACAGGTCGGCTCTTTTAAACCATATACATTTTCTTAGAAGTAGGAACCTCAGCTTCTTTTCTTGGATGCATAAGGGACTCAACTCCTTTTGTAACTTCACTATGAGGCACCCAACAAGGTCTTAGGAGGACTTTCAATCAATTTGAATTCTTTATCATAACGGCAACATAAGATCGGTCACCCACAGATGTATATGATGCTTGGATCCCATAGGTGGTACATAATTCAAATTGCTTGAAAAACTCCTTAAATGAAGTAGGAACCTTGGCTTCTTTTCTTGGATGCATAAGCATTAAGGCATGCCTTTGAAAGATACAAATGCCATGAGTTTGAGAGGGACTCAACTCCTTTTGTAACTTCACTAAGAGGCACCCAACAAGGCCTTAGGAGGGCTTTCAATCAATTTTAATTCTTTATCAGAAAGGAAACTTAAGATCGGTCACCCACAGATGTATACGATGCTTGGATCCCATAGGTGGTACATAATTAAAATTGCTTGAAAAAAATCCTTAAATGATGGGTCCCTTTGTTGACTTTGTCAAGAGTTTGATTATCCATTCAATTTCACTGAATTCTGAGGTGGATTAGTGGTTTGGAAATCTCAAACATCATATTATGTGCCCAAAACTGCACTCTTCTAATCATGATATTTGAAGCAGGTCTTGTATGATCTTCAAAAAGGAATTTCACTCTTTATCCACAAAACTATGGGTTGGTCACTGTGATGCACCAGATTTATATCATAATTTCATACTATCTGATCCTTTGAGGGCGAAAGAGGCCATGAAGATTTGACAACATTTCTAGTGATTGCTTTCCCTCTTTCTTGGGCTTGTCCTCAGCCTAGCTCTAATACCATGTTAAATTTAGCTTAACATGTTCTTAGCATAGGACAGTCACATCAATTTTTATATATAGCCCAATTATCAATCCATAGCAACCACATCAATTAAAATCATGATGACTGTAACTGATAAAAGAACATAAGAAAATAATGCAAAGGATAAGCCAACACAAGAGGACACATGAATATGGCTCAAGCCAGGGAAAAACCCCAAGACGGAAAAAACCCTTGATCAGTTCTTATTATTCATAATCAGAATAATCTAATCTCTGATATAGAGATTTGAGGCTCCTCCTCAACAACCCCTTCCCTTCAACAATTCCCTGCCTTTATATATTGACCATGCTTTCAAACCCTCGAAACAACTTAACAACAGGCTGCTGTAGTGGCTTTCTTCCTGCGGTCTGTAGCAGACATAAACCTCACAAACACGCACAGAAAAATAAACTAAAGATATGTTTCCTTGCACAGACTTCCTATCCTCCAACTGTGGCTCTTATCCAACACAAAATCTGCACCCAAAATAGAGATACGCTACCCAGACAGACCTTGCATCCTCCATGCATTATGTCACATACCTGCGGCCCTTTCTCAATAAGAAAACCGAGCCCTAAACAGAGATGGGTCTGATAATAACCTCGACCCTGCCACCTGTGTATAGCCTTATATGTCGTCCTATTTTAGAGGAGAAGACGAGCCCTTCAATGTGTCAAATGAGGAAGAAATCACCCCTTTATATACTAATCGGTGGAGTCGAAAGGACATGACTTTTGAGCTTCTTGAGCCAATTTATAAGCGAGGCCGACATTGGTTGCCAATTTTAACAAAAATCCATCATGCATTGTAGTTGAACTTCTTACTCAATCACCTTTTCTTTCTCATGAATTCTTATGTTAAAGTTAGGCATTAATGAGTCTTGTTGTTGCCTAGATATTGTAAGCAGATAAACAATTTAATTATATTGTATTTTTATATATCAATTATACTTGGACATATTCACTCAACAACTAACATACTCGTGTGAGCTTCAGCTGAGGGCCATAGACGAGATCCGATTGGATGAACTTCTCCACATCCGCATCGGTCCACTTGGGCAGATGTTTGTCCCTGCCAAGGATCTGCTTATACTTGTTAAAATATGAAAACCTCTCCTTCCAAAATTCCTTCCTGACCCATAGAATGACGATTCCTATTCTGATGAAGTGTTCTCTCCCCCCATTTTTCTCCAACCTCCCAGTGATCCTTTTATCTTGCGGACTATTTGAATAGTTCAAGGCTTGTCAATTTTTATCACTGTTTGAAGGACTAACCAAATAGAACTGTAGGTTCGTGCTTCCACAAGGACACACCCAAGCTTGCTGATCCAAGGGAAGTGTAACCACAAGTCAACAAACAGGTGGCCAATCCACGTTTCTATGAGCCTCCACGAGATTGTTGTACTCTGAGCTTCTTGTCCAATAGGTCCGAGCTCTTTTTATTCCTTGTGGATCTAAGTTATGCACTTCAAGAGGATTCGAGCTCCATACAAGTGTGAATTATGCCACCACACATCCAAGGAAGAGGTCGTATTACTCCAAATGTGAGCTTATGCCTCAATCTCATATACACATAAGCTGCAGAGCATCTATATCACATATATACATCGCATTGCAAGTGTATGGCACAATGTCGAGACCAATGATTAATGCAAAGACAATTTTTGAATGAATCTTAAATGGATAAACTCACAATAGAAATCACTTATCACTGAACATAATATGCACGTCCAAATCTAGTTGTCAAATTACAACAACATTATTACAAGTATGTTCTTGAAACAAGTTAGAAGATTTTCATTCTGCTGAAACATTTATTTAATAAAGAGAATGCGGGTTTCTGTGGTCTGAGACTGTCAGACGTCTTTGTTTCAAAAACCAAACTGCCACCACCTTGATTTTTCCCGAGTTGTGCTCCTCGCTTATTTATCCTCTACGTATGTATTTTTCTGATGTTGTTTAATGAATATAGGGGTATGTGGATACCACTGAGGTTGTTGTTTCCATATTGACTTCAACGCATCATTTATGTATATACATATGTTTGGGAGCCGATAGTCATATTTTTAGTAGCCCACATATCTTTAGTATATTATTTAAAAACAATATTTGTCTGCCATGTGATGTATGCATTACATCTATCTACATGGATCATATAAGACCTTGTCTGCCATGCAAGTGTTGTATCCCATGAGTGATCTATTAAACTATGCTGCCAGCGTTATGTCTCCATGTATGGGCATAGGGAATATGTATGCCATGTTTGTCTGCCATTAATTAAAGTTAGTTCATTGCTGTTAGTAAGGAATTTTTATGTTGTTTCAAAACATATTTGGAACCAAGGATTATGTTTATTAAATATGTATGGTAGTGTGTATCGTAGCATAAGGAAATGTTTGGTAGTGTAAATGTATGGTAGCATAAGGTAATGTATGGTAGTTTAAATGTATGGTTAGGGTTTTAGGGATTTTAGAGGAAGGTTTAGAATTTAGGATTTCATAAGATAGGGCTTTTAAGGTTTTATGTGTTTAGGATTTACAGTTTGTGCAACAACATAGGTATTAGTATAGATTTAGGGTTTTCATTATCTTCAACAACAACATCATTCTATTGAAATTAATGACAACTATAGATAAAAAATATCTCCCTTTGTCATTGATGGCAATATTCTTGCCCTTCAACATTCTCTCCCCTTTTGACATCAATGGAAAATGGGTTGCTCAAGTGCTTCCACAATCAAGCTGCTTCTTTTATCATATTTTCTTCATCAATAATAATTATTCATAGGTAGATACGTATCTCATTGTCATGGTTCTCTCCAATTAACTTGCTCCCCCTAAGCCTTTGCATATATTCATGTAAATAGTCAATCGACTCCCCCTATCTACATAACCTCCGCTAGCTCTTTTTTTTCCTTCGACAAGAAATATTGCATCCTTGTGATCAAGTGGAAGACATATTCAAAAATGGTAGATTGGGTGCATAACAAATCATGTTTCTTTAATGGAGATTATCTTTATATATTGTCCATATGTGATCCATCAACGATTTCATAAGACTCTTCACAGATTGTTTCTGCTAGAATAGTCACAAGTACCAACCCCCCCTAATAGTATGCATGGTCTCCTTTTTGGCATAGTCTCATCTTCAAACACTTGGAATATCAAGGATGAATTCATCAATTCAAAAACATGAGTTGTTGGTTGTAGTGTTCAAGAGACTTCTGGATTCAAATTGCTTCCTTCTCCATACTTGTGTAACTTTATTCTCTAGCTTGGTTGTCATGGTTTTAGCTTGTTTAGGAATCCAATTCAAGTTACAATCACGTGCCATATGTCCAATGCTATGGAAATTGAAGAACTCTATCTTGTTCATGAATAAGAAATCATGACTTCTTGCAAAATTGCTTCTAGGAGATTGATAGGGACCATTATATTTGTCTTTGTGATATGCCCTACAATATTTTTCCATGTGCCCAAATTTTGTACAAGAATAACAACATCCAAGAAATATAATTTGGTACATGGGAGATGAAGAGTTCCTTGAAGTACTTCTGAAGTATTTTTACTTTGGAATTCTTTGATGATATTCATTGCCTTTTGTATTCTTGAAACCATCTGTAAGTCTCCTTGGAGTAGGGTTTATTTTAATGTCATCTTGACTCTTGCCTTTTCTGGAACTAGGAGAATCATTTCTTCTTGGCTTCCTCACATCCTTCTTTTTTGAAACATTATCGTCCTTGCTTGAGGATTCATCTGCATAGCCAAGCCTTGATTTATCAAGGGGGGACCTTTTATGACTTAGGATGTCATCTAGGGTTTGAGATATTTTCAAGTTCTTATTCAACAAGTCAACTTCCTTTTTAAGAGAGACAATTTCTCCTTTAAACTTTTCACAATCTTCATCTTTCATAACTAGTTTCTTCTTCATTTTTTCCATCATCCTTGTTGCTTCGTGTGCTTCATTTTTAAGGGAGATGATATTTGATTTCATTATGAAGACTTCTTCATTCTTCTTTGCTAGACTTCTCTCCATTTATTCTTTTATTCTTGTAGCTTCACATGTTTCGGCCTTGAAAAGATTGGTGTCTGATTTTAGTTTGAAGATTTCTTCATCCTTTTCTTCTAGTTGGCATATCATGGTGTTTCTCTCATTTTCTGCTCCATCAACTTGTCCTTCTATGAATGCAAAATTTTCCATCACCTTCTCAGCTCCTTGTGCTTGTTTCCTTGCTTCTTCTAGTTGAGATCTAAGAGACGAGACCTCTTCCTTGTATTGGCCAATCTCTGCTTCAATATTATTCAAGCTCTTAAGTCTTTGTTCAAGGTGGCTTGACAAAGTTTCTTCCCTCTTTTTTTCCTTATCCAATTGACTTGTCATAGATATGACTTCTTCATGATGCTTTCTTTTGTTTTGATGAAATTCCTCCTTAAGTTTAGCGAGCTCTTCATCTCTTTCTTGAACTTGAAGCTTGACAAGGTCAACTTCCTTCCTTGTCTTGTTTTGGTCACCAACTGGCGCTTTCTTCTTAAGTTCCCCATTTTCCTTTTTCAACCTATTAATATCTTCCATGGAAGCCATAAGTTTATTAAGGAGATCTTCTTCAAAGTCTTCTTTGTTCTCTTCATCTTCTATGTCTTCTTTAGCCTTGTTTTCATCTCTCTTATCTTCAACTTCCTTGATGGATTTTGGACTTCTTTCTTGTTTTCCATCATCGTTTTGACTAGAGATCATTGTCAACACTCCTTTTGAGTGAAGATCATGAAGTTTGTCCCATATGACTTTTGATAACGAACATTTTTAAAATTGGCCTTCACAGAATTTGGTAACCCATTTAAAATTGCCTTCATTTCTCTTGTATTGTACTTCTTAGGAAGGAGCTACTTAGCGGTTGCTACCTCTCTGACAATTGATGGTATTGATTGTTCATTAGTATATTGAAAAATTCATCGCCGGGGATTAATGTTTCAATTTTATCAAGTGTCTCTTATTTCATATTCAACACAAGATGGAATTTGCATGCACTCGGTTCATTGGAGCAAGGCTTTCTGGCTTGCCTTGAATATTGAAAGCAAGTTACAGAAGCGATCCTTAAAGATGGAGCATCATTGACAACGATTTAAGCTCCTCTCATTGGATGTTTTCTAATCCCTCTTCTTCTGATCTTTCCCCTTGTCATCTTCATTTGTTTACAAGGCATGAAAAAGATACCCATAAGTCTAAGTTTCAGCCCAAAAGCAATTGTAATGATAGTGGAAATGTTACGAGAATATTGTTATTATCACTAATGGTCTGCCCATTCTAATGAGGGATGTCTTAAGAAAAGAGTTCTCAACACATATTTCAATGGCTGAGCAAAAGGAAAGATAAGGTTAAAATGATTATAGTCAACAATCCCAGTTACATAAGTGGTTGTTGTGGAATTCCCAATCCATGGTGGGAATGCCTTTGCTACTAAGTACGATAATTCTAACAATTCAAAAAAAAATGGAAAAACAATTTTAAGCCCACAATTAGTCTTAATCATGAATTACTACTTCTCTTTAGACAAGGATGCTATGTTTGTGCAAAATTGTTGCATTATAGTTAATGATAGTGATAAAAATCTTATTTCACAAGATCATGTGACTTTTCTTAATTTTCCTTCAAAATTTTAATCTTGGTCTAAAATTTTAGGGTTGGATGAAGGATTAGGAACCAATGCAAGTTATGAAGGTCCGTCAATTCACTTTTGCTATTGACCACTCTTTGATAGTATTAAGTATGATGACCCTCTTGTTGATTGTTGTGGTCTTATTCTTTGGAAGGTTTTATCAACACGATTGCCATGCAATCTATTATACATTGTCTTGAAAATTCCCTATTTTTGCAGAGAAGTTAGCTTCACGCTAGTGATTAATTTGAAACTATATTTTAGTGGAAAAATTCACTGTTTTTTGGTGGAATAGTTCATAATTTATTCTGATCTTTTTTTGCAAGTGTACTAGTCATGATGATAAATGTGTGGTTTACTTCAGAGGGTTCTCAGTTATTTCTAGATAAGATTTTCATAATTTGCTTGGAATAATTCTCTAGTGCTTTACCTTCATATTTTATCCCCTGCATAATTGCTCTTGAGGTCCATGTTGTTATGTTTATTGGTTGTTTCTGTGGAAAAATTTTCTCGAGGTTCTGCAAGGTAAATCCAAATGAAAAAAATACTATTTTACATATTCATATTTGTTCAAGACATTCTTGTGTGATACTTGAATTTCATAAATCTATATTTCTATTTCATTATCTATATCAATATATAATAACATGCCCATGGATTGTTCATATTGCTCAAACTGTGGAGTTGTTCCTTTCCTGTTGCATGTTCTTTTATATTGTTATGTTGTGATTCAAATTTCTAGTTGTGCTTTCCAGTTATTCTCCTATGTAGTACATGCTTTGTTAGATTATATCAAAAGTTATTCTTGTTGTCTTTTTATTATGTATATTGAACATATTATTTCTAGCAACTTTTGATCTTCTTAGATTTTATATTCTTTTGGTGTATCTTTGCACCTTTAGGGGCAATTGCTAGTTTAAAGTCTAATTCTTTAAAGGGTGCTAGCTCAATGGAAGAGCACCTGCTTTACAAGCAGGAGGTTGGTGGTTCGATTCCATCGTGTCCTGATATTCATAGGGAATGACAATGATCAGTTTTTGGTGACGGATTCTCTTTTGACCATCACCAATAAGCTTATGGTGACATTTTTTGACCCTCACCAAAATATGAAATGGTGACGGTCAACGAACGCCACCATATATACGCATCAATAGTGATGACCATTAAAGGTCCGTCACCATAAATTTTTGTTGTTGATATGAAATGGTGAGGGTCACTATTTGTCATTATTTGTGATGGACCTTGATGTCACCAATGAGTTTATGGTGACGGTCAATGAACATCGCCATATATATGCACCAATAGTGACGGCCATGAAAGGTCCATCACAAAAAACTGTCGTTTTTCATATGAAATGGTGATGGTCACTATCCGTCATTATAATCAATATTCATGATGGACCTTGAATGTCACCACAACACATACTTTTGGCGACGCCACTTTGGTGACGTTCAGTTTTTTGGTGACAGAGGCTATTGTCCGTCACCATTGCTCATATGAAATGGTGACGGTCATTGTCCGTCACTATAAATCATTATTGGTGACAGACCTTGAATATCACCACAACACCTATACTTTCAGCGACGCCACCTTTGGTGACGTTCAAATTTTGGTGACGAAGGCTCTTTTGACCCTCATCAATGAGCTTATGGTGACCATTATCGCCCCTCACCAATGTCATTTTTTCTTGTAGTGAGAAGACAATAAAGGTGCTAAGGACTGATAATGGTGGAGATTTCTGAAATAATTAATTTGAAGATTTATCTAAGAAGTGTGGTATATCACGGCATAAGACTACTCCATACACACCTCGGAAAAATGGAGTTGCAGAATGAATGAACAGAACATTGATGGAAAAGGAAAGAAGCATGTTGAGTGGTATCGGTTTAGGACATGAATTATGGGCAGAGGCAGTGGAGAATGCATGTTACCTCGTTAACAGATCACCTTCATCAGCATTGCAGGATAAGACTGTAAATGAGGTATGGACTAGTAAGAAACCTTATCTTTCACATCTGAGGGTATTTGGATGTGATGTATATGTACATGTTCCAAAGGAAAAAAGGACCAAGTTGGATAATAAATATGAAAGGTACATATTTATTGGGTATAAGGATGGTTTACAAGGTTACAAGCTTATAAATCCAAAAAAAAGGAAGGTTATGTACAGCTGAGATGTGTTGTTTAGAGAGGTGAAAGATGTTGTTAAACATGAATTCCTACCAAAGGAACCTGAGAAGATATATTTTGACCTATAGGAGGATGAATCAGACTCTACAACAGAACAAGATTCAAAAGAGGAAGAGCCACAAACTCCAGTTGTGA
Organism: Pinus albicaulis; assembly: GCA_034641835.2. Classification (NCBI taxonomy): domain Eukaryota; kingdom Viridiplantae; phylum Streptophyta; class Pinopsida; order Pinales; family Pinaceae; genus Pinus; species Pinus albicaulis. Next base: position 1,462,037,348 of record CM076578.1, on the reverse strand, counting down.
GAAGATAAATTTAGGAAAGAAGGTAGCCAGAAAGGTATAGTCCATACGCTATCTATTCAAAATTTTCTTTAACTATCACTAAAGATGATCCCATAACTGTCAAGGACGCAGTGGATTAAGAGGATGGAAAAGTATGGAAGGAGGCCACGGTTGATGAAATGGAATCCTTGTGAAAAAATGAGCCATGGGATCTGGTGGAGTTGTTGGCTGGAAGGAATCACATCAGGAGAAAATGGGTGTTTAAGAAGAAGATTAATACATAAGGAAAGGTGTAGAAATACAAAGCTCAGTTGGTAGCAAAAGGTTATTCCCAGGTATGGGGAATTGATTTTGGTGATATTTTTCTGCTGTTGCCAAGGTTACTTCTATTAGATTAGTTTGATTTGTTGTTGTTGCATTTTATTTTTAGGTAGAAAAAATGGACGTGCAGACACAATTTCTTCACAGGGATCTAGAAGAGGAGATATACATGAAGCAACTTGAAGGCTTTGCGTTGAAGGGTGAGAAAGAATGAGTATGCATGTTACAAAGGTATTTGTATGTGTTAAAACAGTCACAAGGATTTGGTATCATAAATTTGATACCTGTATACAGGGACTTGGATTCACCAGAAGCAAAGAGGATCAATGTGTGTATTTTAAATTAATTTGTGACCATGTTATTTATTTGGTCTTATATGTGGATGATATGTTTTTGGTTGGAGGTGACAAAGAAATTATCTGGGATTTGAAGACCCAATTGTTCTCCAAATTCTACATGAAGGATCTTGGTGCTGAAAACTATATTTTGGGCATGGAAATTAATAGATATCAGGAAAAGAGGAAGCTCTGGTTAAACCATAGGAATTATGTCAAGACAATATTGCATAGGTTCAATATGCAGGATAGTAAACCGGTGAATGTTCCTATTCCTATAGGTGTAAATCTATCTATTGAAAAATGTCCCAATATATAAGAAGAAGAGGAGGATATTTCATGTGTTCCATATGCAAGTGTAGTGGGTAGCCTAATGTATGCAATAGTATGTACTAGAACAGACATTGCACATGAAGTGGGAGTATTGAGTAGGCTTGTGTAAAAACCAAGGAAGTAGCATTGGACAGAAGTGAAGCGGTTTTTCATATATTTGTGTGGCACTAGTGATTATGGTTTGTGCTACAAGGGAAGGCCAAGAATGGACAGATATTTTCACATCCATGGTTTTATTGATGTATACTGGGCTGGAGATTTGGACCAAAGAAGATCTACAATTGGGTATGTGTTCAACCTATTTGGAAGTGCAGTCAGTTGGATGAGTAAAATACAGTATGTAGTGGCCCTTTCAACTATAGAGTCAGAATACATAGCAACCACTCATGCAAGCAAGGAAGGAGTTTGGTTCAGAGATTGTGTTCAAGTATGGGGTTGGTGTAGCATGCTATAAGGATAGAATGTGATAGCCAAAGTGAACTTCTCTTGGCTAAGAAACCTACATATCATTCAAAAACAAAGCACATTGATGTTCAATATCACTTTGTGAGAGATATGGTTGAGGATAAAAAGGTGTTGCTGATAAAGGCAGAAACTTTGAAGAATGTTGCAGTTGCATTGATGAAGTCTATGAGCACTAGAAGTTATCTTGGTGTAGTGAAAAAATTGGCATTGTAGGGTTGTACCAATGACTAAGCTCTCCTGTGGCACCTTGTGGAAAGAAATCAACAAGTGGGAGAATGTTGGGCTTGTGTTATATTCTTTCCACAATTAGAAGTGGACGTGAAGCGGGGTATAAGAGGGGGTGTCGAACCCCCCTATCCAGGGGTTTTCAGGGGGCGGGTAGCCCCCTACATGGGGTTCGAGGAAACGCCTGGTGGAAATTTTTTTGGACCCTATTTTATGTGAGTGTACCTGCATATGGTTTTTTTCATTGGTTCGCACATGGTTCTGGGGAATGATGGTTTTCTACCCTAGTATTTTATAGATCCGAACAAGGGAAATATGGTTATGTTCTAATCCACAGTTAATGGATTTGGGTTTATGAATGCTTATGCATGTATATATATGTGTTGTAACATTAAAAGGATTATAATGAAAAAACAAGTCAGTAGTCTGGATTTCAAATCCAGGGGAAAATCTTTGCATATATATGTTTTATGTTTTATGCTCTCACTATTATTTATTTTCTGTTTTTAAAGATTCGTTTGCAAATAATTTTTTTACGGAGTTAAAACCTTTAGTTGTAATAGCGTATAATTTCATATCTTAAATATAATCTTATCATATCTATTCAAGAAAACTTATAGTGGAATATCCACTGCAGTTTATAGATCATCTATGAAATATTTTTTCCATGCACTTTTTTTGATCTTAAGAACCAAAAAATAGATTATAAAATGTTTTCTTTACTGTGTATGCTCCTTTTTTTGTGCTTTGTGAAATCTCAAAAAAATAGAAATAGAGAGAAAACTTTCATTTCCAAGGTATTCTAACTAAGATATAACACCATTGTTATTGACTTTCATATTTATTTATTTTTGAACTTTTATTTTTTTATGGATGAACATCCAAAGACATGACCTAAGTTTAACAAGAATGCACTTCCAAGAAAATATCCAACAAAAATAAAAATGAACACTATATGTATTCATTGATATTTCCATGTGTTTTACCCTAGCACACTTGGATCAAAGTTACTTTATTTATATATATTTATTTAAGAGATATTGAGTTCATATATATATATATATATATATATATATATATATATATATATAAGTTCATGAAATCTTCAGTTAATTCATAACTTTATTTTAAGGTGAACTTCACTTTTGTTACAAAAATGAATACCTTACTTATCAAGCAACTTTATTGTAAAAGTGATTTTCACTTGTTTTATGGAGGTGTGAAACTTCATAAAGTAATGTATTTTCAAAAGACTTAATATTTTAGGAAATTCTAGTGAGAGAAATGAATTTATTTTGTTTCTCTATGAACCTATCACCACATAGGCCAACTTCTATTTGCCACATATCTCTTTTATGCTATAATTCCTTTTTTTATAAAGGCACAATTTTCACCTTTGAATTCAATTTTTATAGTCATTTTCTTAAACAAACTATTTTCTTAAGACTTTTCCATCTATATAGTAAATTTCAACCTTTCAATTAATATTATCTACATTTTCTTTAAATTCCTCCTATAAGTGATATTTTTCTTACCTATACCAACTATGTTTCATGGAAATAAATCATTGGAGAAATAATAAGAAGTAAAATATTATACCAAATTACCATGGGAAAATAAAATTTCTTAATTGATGACAAGAAAGGAAAATTCGATAATAAAAATTATGAAATGTGTGGATTAATTAGAATGGCCATTTATCCTCATGTACAATTTAATTTTGAAGGGATCAATGACTTAGATGTATTGTAAGGAAAGATATAAACTATATTTGATAAAGCTAATGTTACTAGATCTAATCATCTTGAAAATTAGATCATAACCTTAAATCCCAATGGTTTCTCTTGTATTGAAGATTATTTATCTAAAGAAAAAAATTTATATGGTTGATTAAATATTGTCAATTCAATCAAAAGGGTGATTGATGTATATTTTTTTTTCCCAAGCTTGATCCTGCATATTCTATTTTTATATATATTTTCTTCACAATTGATAAAATCTAGAGGTTGTATATATTGTCCCACTCCTGAAAATTTTTGTGACTCTATTAGAGAGTTTGAAAAGATATTTCATGTTGGAGTGATCAAAACTATAGGTACTTATAGAAATAATTAATGGCCCCATGGAAATATAAAAATAGGCATCCAAAGAAACAACATCCTCACAACAATAAGAAAAATAAGGGTCTCAAACCCTTTAGTCAACTTATACTCCAATGGTGAAAACACTTCAAAATGAAAAAGTAAGAAGACTAATATACATTCCATTTTTTGTGGGAAATATGGTCATATGGAGTACAAATGTTTTCAAAAAGTGGAGGCCTTAGAAGTATAAATTAATGGCTTATGGATTCTAGAGCATCTTATAATATGGTTAAAGATACATCCAATTTTCTTCTTTCAATGATTTTAACACCAAATATTATTTTTTGTTCATGATAAATCTCTCAACATTGTAAGGTTTGGAGAAATTAAAATATATAATGGTCATTTCAATGACGTATTATGAGTTCAAAGGATTTCATGTGACCTTTTATTAATATATCATATCACTCATTCAAGTGAATGTAAAATAATAGAATTGTCACCTCACCAAGTTGTAATCAAGGATTTAAAAGATCATAAGTATGTCTTTTCGATCATAGTTGTTGATGATATTACTAGGTTGTACATGTTTGAAAATTTTGGATCGTCATATTTTCCATCATTTTTGGTTGTTCACAATTGTGATTTCAAAAGTATTTGGCACGAGTGACTTGGTCATATGAACTATCACTCGTTGCAACAACTTTTTAATTAAAATATGTTACTTGGTGCTCCTCTCATATATTATATATATGGTATTTGTGTCGATTGTATTCTTAGTAAACATCATTAAGATATCCTCTAGGCACACCATGATGTATTTTTAGCTCATTCACAATGATTTGTTTGATTTACTTTCCTTCTTTCTTTGGGTACAATTACACCTAAACTTTCATCTATGACTTCTCCTAGTGCAATTGGGTTTACTTATTAAAACTTAATAATGAATTTTTTGACATGGTTTTGGTATCAAAATCCCCTTATAGAACAACAATGTAGACATCAAATACAAAGGCTAAGAGAAAATAATTGAGATGAATATGTTAACAATAAATTCATAACTTACTTCGGTACATAGATAATTTAAATGAAAAATAATTTTTGTTACACATCACAACGTAATGATGTTATTTACAAAAATTATTCCACTTTAAATGAAATGGAAAATTATATGATCCAAGAAAAGGAATCAAGTCTTCATTATTTGGTGGAAGTAATCAATTGTGCAAATTAAATAATAAATTGCACTCCCACAAAGGCTTTAAAAAATATAACATTGGATGAAGCATGGACTAAAATTAAACAGTATGTAAGTCACTTCCATTTATTTGGTAGCATATCATGGGCTCACATTCCTAATGAGAAAAGGAAATATTTATACCTTGAAATTAAGAAATGTATTTTTATTGGATATTTAGAAGATGTAGAAAATTATTGACTTATTGAACCTCATTTCAATGGAGTAACTATTATATGGGAAGATAAATTTAATAAAAAACTATTGGCTTAAAATCCTAATCCACATGTGTGCCATCTTTACCCTATGATCCATCATTAGCACTTATGCCATCTTCTAGTCCTATTCTAATTTCATTTTAAGATAATGAAAATGACAATAAAAATGCTTATACCTACTAACCTTTCTCCAAATGGCTCAATTGAACATGAAGCTACACCAACACATATTTTTATATGGTATCTCTTTACATGAGAAGAAGTGGGTGATGTTTCTAGTGATCCTACATATCAACCTCATAAACATTCATAGTTCTAGCGAGCATCCTCTTTCTTGGCTCAAGTTCCAAAGAATCATGCCTCATAAACATTAGAAAAAGCTTCTAGCCATCCAAATTGGTATATAGCAATGAATGAATAATATTGTTCCTTGGTGGCGAATAATACTTGGGACCCTGTACCTATTCAAAAAGGAATAAAACTGGTCAAATGTAAATGCGTGTATAGAAATATGTATTTTCCAAATGGAAGTGTTGAAAGACATTAGCCAAACGCTAATTAAGTGCCAAAATTATCTCTAAAGTTTAATGAATAGAATATAACATAACCCTTTCCCATGTCGCCAAAATCAATGCCGCCCACCTTTTTCTAGCATTTTCTATGCCACATCGATGTCATGTTAATCAAATGGATGTTAACTATGTCTCTTGCAATGGAATCTACAATAATAAATCTACATGGAAAACCTTCTAGCTATGTTCAAAATAAATCTAGATATTTTTTTTGTTCAAGAAATGTCTTTATGGTCTGAAGAAACATTCTCAAACTTGGTCTGCTAATATGGATATTTTTTTAACATTATCTTATCCATATGTATCTCTCAACCCAATTTATACACCAAGAAAGTAGGAATATATCTCATAATACATATTCATGTTGATGACCTCGTCCTCACTAGTAGAGGCCCTAAAGTTTTAACGCATGTGAAACGTATCGTTAAGAAGAATATTGAAATGAAAAGATTAGGATATTTGCATGATTTCCTTATCCTCAAAATATTTCAAATGATGAAGGAATTTATATTTTCTAATTGAAACATGCATGTGATATTCTTTTCCACTTTCACATGCTGAGATAGTAAACCGTCCCCTTCTTCCTTCAAATGTACATTCAAACTTGTTGGCACCTACACTATAACTGAAGTTGATGCCTCATTCTACCACTACTTATTTGGTAGCATCTTATGTTTTATTCATACTTATCCTAATATTGTGTATGTTGATTATTTTTCCTGATATATGAAAACATTCCATGAATTAATTCAAGAGTGGAAAAAGTATACTTCAATATATCCAATGTATAATTCTATTATCACAATTCAAATGGGATACTCTCTTTAGTTGGTTTCACTAAAATTATAATTGGCTTAGTCACCCTAATGATTCAACTTCTACTACAACATATATTTTAAGGTTTGAAAACTATGAGAAATACACATAAATACTCCATCATTTCACTAAAAACACCTCCTAGGAATTTATAGAGGTGTCATCTAGGTAAAGCAAAAATTTTAGGATACTTATAAACTTAGCAATTAGTTAATTACATGTTGGTATAATTTGTTTCTAGGTAAAAATGTCATTCCTAGTGTGTTTATTTAGCATGTGTTTGTATCATTGTAATTAGAAGGTCATGATATCTTGTAGACATAGAGTTATTCAAAAACTCATATTCTCCTTTATACTAATGTTTATTTATATGTGTATTAACACCCAATGCATCCATGATCTCCATTTAAAGATCTTACAATTTCATTGTTGATGATTGATTGTGAGAAACTCTCTTAGATACACATTTTCAGTTGCATTGTTAAATTTCCTTAAGAAACCATGTTAACTAGGGCATTGAACTATTTCCTTCTTATAGGTCTTGAACCATTTAAAAATACTAGTGGTCTAATATTTTATATCGTTGTGTGAGTGGTTATAAGAGGTTTTTTTCTTGTATGGAATACTCTATTTTCCTAAAAATGGTATCAAATCCCATTTGAAGAGCTTCTCCCATTCTTAATTGAGATATTTAATCCATTTTGTTACACTTTTGGGATGTGTTATTCCCGCATATTTTAAGCCTAAGAAAATTTCTATGTATCCAATGCACTAATTTAATTTAATAAAAAATACTTGTTTCATTCAAAACAATTCCCATTTGGCTTAGAGATGACAATTTTCATTAGATATGCACATACATGGTTTAAATATTCTACTCGTAAATATTTTACAAAGTTAATATTTATCTATTTTATTTTATTCCTAATTTTATAATATTCATGATAAATTTATCCATATTGGATAATTATATTTTTTCTCATCCATATTGATGCTTTCAGAATGGGAAAAGTGGAGGAATCAACTCATGGGATCACTTTTACCAACGAGATCTACTTTGGGAAAACAAGGTCTAAAACCTTCCAAGAGAAATTTTTAGGCATAAAACGATATTTTTTGGGGAAAAAATTGTCACTTTAGCGCTGCACTCATTTTTCCTTTTTTACAAACACCGACCTTTTCAACAATGCAAGAATCACATCAACGAGAGTCTTTATGTGAAATTTATCTCACTCATAAGTTGACCTCCATGTTTTCACGACCATAATTTTGAGAGGATGCCACACCAGCCTCCAATATTCATGGAAAATGGGATAGGTATGTGATTATCATGAATAAGAGTCTAAAATAATATATATTGTAACTCTTCTTAAGAGTTGAGGTATTCAAATGTAACAACTTGTAGGCTATCATGTTGTGTTATAGCCGGGCTAGGAGGAAAAGGGGTTCATTATTTTGAGTGAATTTTTTCCATATGTAAGAAAAATAAATGAGAGGGATAGGCGATAGAGAAAACACAGAGTATTTATGCATTATATTAGCCCACGGGCCATAGGCCATACTTATTTGTCCTCACAACCTTATTTCCATTCAAAGAAAGAGAGCATAGTGACCTCACCTTCAAACTAGGTTTTTCTCCCAAAAGGGTTTCCCAAGTCATATCTTGTGTCAAATGTGTGTGTGAGATTTTATTTCATTATTCTCTATTTTCTACATAATTTTAAATTTTCATGCATGCACTATTAAGAGTAAATCTATAGATACAGAAATCTAATAATAGTGTAGAATATCATTTTTTAAATATAATCTTATCATATCTATTCATGCAAGCTTATAGTGGAATATCCACTATATTTTACAGAACATCTATGAATTCTCTTTTCCATGCACTTTGTGTGATCTTAAAAACCAAAAAATAGAGTAGAAAATGTTTCCTTTACTGTGCATTCTCTTTGTTGTATGATTTTTGCAATCTCAACAAATTAGAAATAGAGAAAAAACTTGCATTGTAAAGGTATTCTAACTTTTATTTGCTTATGGATCAGCATGCAAATACATGACCTCTTTTAACAAGAATGCACTTCAAAGCAAATCTCCAAACAAAATAAAAATCAACACTATAATTATTCATTGATATTTTCATGTTTTTTGCACTAGCACACTTGGTTCAAAGTTACTTTATTTAGTAAGAGATATTGAGTTAAAATAAAAAAATTTAAAGTTCATGAACTCTTCAGTGAATGTCTAAATGTATTGTAACGTGAATCTCTTAATTATAAAGTAACTTTATTGTAAAAGTGATTTTCTCTTGTTTTATAGAAGTGTGAAATTTCATAAAGTAATGTATTTGCAAAAGACTTTATATTTTAGGAAAGTCTAGTGAGAAAAATGAATTTAAATTGTTTCTCAATGAACCTACCACCACATAGTCCAACTTCTATTTTCCACATATATCTCTGATATTATAATTCCATTTTTTTATAAAGGCACAAATTTCACATTTGAATTCAATTTTTACTGTCATTTTATTAAACAAACTATTTTTTGAAGACTTTTCCATCTAGATAGTCAATTTTAACCTTTGAATAAATATTATCTACATATTTTTTAAATGGCTACTCCAAATGAGATTATTCTCTATACCAACTACTTTTCATGGAAATCCTACATTGAGATAATACCAAGAAGTAAAATATTATACCAAATGACCATGGGAAGAGAAAATTTCTTAATTAATGACAAGAAAGCCAACTTCTATAATAAAAATTATGAAATATGTCGATTAATTAGAATTCCCATTTATCCTCATTTACAATATAATATTCAATCGATCGATGACCCAGATGTATCCTAAGAAAATATTAAAACGATATGTGATAAAGGTATTTTTACTAGATCTAATCATGTTGAAAATTAGATCATAACCTTAAATCCTAATGGTTTCTCTTTTATTGAAGATTATTTATCTAAACAAAAAAATTTATATGTTTTCTTAAATATTGTCAATTCAATAAAAAGGGCAATTGATATATATATATATATATATATAGTTTTTTCTAAGCTTGATCCTGCATATTGTATTTGTGTATATATATTCTTAACAATTGAGAAAATCAAGGGGTTTTATATAGATGTGCCACTCTTGAAACTTTTTTTCATTCTATTAGAGAGTTTGATAAGCTCTTCCATGTTGCAGTGATCAACGCTATAGGTACATCTAGAAATTGTTAGTGGCCCCATGGAAATATAAAAGTAGGCTCATCCTCACAACAATAAGAAAAATAAGGGTCTCAAATGCTCTTAGTCAACTTATACTCCAATGGTGAAAACTCTTCAAAATCAAAGAGTAAGAAGACTAATAAACATGCCATTTTTGTGGGAAATATGGTCATATGGTGTAAAAATGTTTTAGAAAAGTGGAGCCCTTAGAAGTAGAAATTAATCTCTTATGGATTCTACAACATCTTATAATACAGCTAAAGATATATCCAATTTTCTTCTTTTATTGATTTTAACACCAAAAATTATTTTTTGTTCATGATAGAGCTCTTAGTTTTATAAGGTTTGGAGCAATTTAAATAGATAATGGTCATTTCAATGATGTATTATGTGTTAAAAGGATTTCATGTGAAATTTTATTAGTATATCATATCACTCATTCAAGTGAATGTAAAATAATAGAATTCTAACCTCACCAAGTTGTAATCAAGGATTTAAAAGATCATAAGTATATCTTTTCCATCATAATTGTTGATGATAATACTAGGTTGTAAATATTTGAAAATTTTGGATCGCCATATTTTCCATCATTTTTTGTTGTTCACAATGGCGATTTGAACAATATTTGGCACGAGTGATTTGGTGATATGATCTATCACTCATTTCAACAACTTTGTAATTAAAATATTTTACTTGATGTTCCTCTCATTTTTTATATGTATGGTTTTGTGTCGATTTTGTTCTTAGTAAACATCATTAAGATATCCTCTAGGCACACCTTGATGCCTTTTTATCTCATTCACAATGATTTGTTTGGTTCACTTTCCTTCTTTCTCTGTGTAAAATTACGTATGAGCTTTCATCTATGACTTATCCTAGTGAAATTAGGTTAAAATCCTCTATATAACAACAATATAGACATCAAATAAAAAGTTTAAGAGAAAATAATGGAGATGAATATGTTAATAATAAATTCATAACTCTCTTCAGTACATAGAGAATTTAAATGAAAAATATTTTTTATTATACATCACAAAGTAATGATGTTATTTACAAAAAGCATTTCACTTTAAATGAAATTCATAATTGTTTTATCCAAGAAAAGGTATCAAGTCTTCATTATTTGGTGGAAGTAATCAATTGTGAAAATTACATAATAAATTGCAATCCCACAATGGTTTTAAAAAATATAACATTGGATGAAGCATGGACTAAGATTAAACAATATGTAAGTCACTTCCTTTTATTTGGTAGTGTATCATGGGCTCACATTATTAATGAGAAAAGGAAAGCTTTATACCTTGAATGTGAGAAACATATTTTTGTTGGATATTCAAAATAAGTAGAAAATTATAGACTTCTTGAACCTCATTTAAATGGAGTAACTATTATATGGGATGGTAAATTTAATAAAAAACCTATTGGCTTAAAATCCTAATACACATTCATGAAATATTTAATACTATGTATTAAGAAAATTGAAGTGTTGAAAGACATAAGTCAAGCCCTAATTAAGTGCCAAAATAATCTCTCAAGTTTAATGAATTTAATATAATGGAAACTTGTCAATTTCACCAAAATCATTGCCACCCACCTTGTTCATGCACTTTCTATGCCACATGGATGTGAGGTTAATCAAATGGATGTTAAATATGTGTCTTGCAATGGAATCTACAATAATAATATACATGGAAAACCTTCTAGCTATGTTCAAAATAAATCTAGATATTTTTTTGGTTTGAAAAATGTCTTTATGGTCTCAAGCAACCTTCTAGAACTTGGGTTGCTAATGTGGGTATTTTTTTTTTAATTATCTTCTCCATATGTCTCTCTTCACCCAATTTATACACCAAGAAAGTAGGAATCTATCATACTTATTCATGTTTATGACCTCATCCTCACTAATAGTGACACTAAACTTTAACCCATGGGAAACTTACGTTTGAGAAGAATCTTGAAATGAAAAACTTAGGATATTTTCATTATTTCCTTATCCTCAAAATATTTCAAATGATGAAGGAAATTATATTTTCTAATTGAAATATTCATGTGATATTATTTTCCACTTTAACATGCTGAGATAGTAAACCATCCCCTTCTTCCTTCCAATGTAAGGTCAAACTTATTGGCACCTACACTATAACTAAATTTGATGCGTCATTGTACACTAGTTAGATGGTAGCCTCTTACTTTTTATTCATACTTATCCTAAGATTATGTTCATTGATTATTTTTCCTGATATATGAAACCATTCCATGAATTAATTAAAGAGTGGAAAAACATATACTTCAGTATATCCAATGTATAATTTAATTATAACAATTCAAATGGGACTCCATTATTAATGGTTTCACTAAAATTATAATTAGGCTAGTGACCGTAATGATTCAAATTCTACTGTAACATATATTTGCAGACTTAGTTAAAGATCTACTACTTCAATTTGTTAGAAGAAATGGGATATTGGTTTTTATTTAAAAAAAATATAATATTGAGAAATGGTTAATGCAAGTCAAGAAGCCATGTGGTTTCAGTCGAAAATTTTAGAGGTTAGACTCCAACAACAAAATCACACCACCCTTTCGTACCACAATAACAGTGTAATCAATCTCACCAAGGATCCAATTCAACATTAACACAACAAACATATTTGGTTACATTATCACTTCACCAAAAATCCCATTCATGACCGAGTTATTAAAGTTCTCTGTTTCCCAATAAATAATCAATTTGTCGGCATTTTTACAAACTCTCTTGCAATAGAAGTTTTCACAACTTCAATTTATGTTAGGATTTCAAGAAGTTGATATTAAAGGGGGATCTGCTCTAATGCTTCCTTCCTTATACTATTTCAGCAACTTCGTAAATCCTTCAATCACATCCCAATTTTTTCTTAAAAGGGATGTTAAAATGTTTAAGAAACTTACATTTTATTTAAGTTCAAGTTAGTTACGTCGAAGGAATTGTTTATGGGAGCAGTTCTCTACAAGGTTGCATCGTCTGTCTGTACCCATTAGGAGCTCACCACTTGTCATCTATCATTCGTCCACTTTCACATTATTTATTCTATACCAGTTGTCCATTGTGGAAGACATACATGTTGGAAAGTTTCTTAGGGTTTCTGGGTCGAGATTGCTCCAATGCCACACTCGATGCATCCATTTCGCCCACTAGCCTAAATTACAAGCAACTAGTTGAGAGCCTCTTGCTCCTCTCTCCCATGTATTTCTGATTGTCTAATGTCTGGTGTGTGTTCGTATAATCGATAAATGTTTTCTCAGTAAATTTCATGTGTTAGTATTCACTAGCTGCAATAAATAACCTTTTAATGCTTTGTCAACCTTATTGTTACTACATTGTTGAGGGTTTTATTAAATTAGGACTTTTATATTTTTGGCTTTCCCATTTTATCTTGGTGTTAAGAAGTCATTTTGCAAGTATAAATATTCAAACTCGAAAATCATACTCTAGGAGGTATAATTTTACCGTTTTTCTTATTGTATTTTTGTTGTGGAAGAGAGTTTCCAAAATTGACTAAACCCCAACGCTTTTGAACGATCGGATAGGGTAAACATTTTCCCACTATTACTACTTATATATGTTTGAAACAACTGTTGCCATTCATAATGGATATGCATTTCTTATTCACCATTTTTGTTGAATTCCTCATAATTCTCATAACAAGGAGGGGAGATCGCCTCAGGGAAAATATCCTCATGTTCATGGGATTGTTCTTCAATTAGATGTTCATTCAATTTTAAATATGATATTCTGTATTGATATTTTATAGGCAAATAGTTGTGGCGACATTTTATTCAGTTAGTTCATGAGTTTAGGATAAATGAAGACGATACGTCATGTCTAGAGTTATACAAAGTAAATTTGAGTCTATTTTACCTTTTTGTGATTTTTAGAAGGATTCTCATGTGGGAAGATGGCTATTGTCGATCCTCCAATCCAAAGGTAAATAGAATGCGTCGAAATTTTAATGGAAATGGCTACATGGTTACATTGGTGAAATCTTTGACTACTTGGTGGAGCTAGATGGTGATGTTCAAGTCAGAAAAGCGTTCAAGAAAATTTCAATTTAGCGCTACAATTACAGAGAAGGGTATAAATTTTGTTTCTTACAGTCAAATAAATGCACTTTTTTTGTTTCTCAATGTTGAAGCTTTCTTCAAATATTTTTTTTTTTTATTTTGAAGTTCATAAATTCATTGTATGCGATGTGTTTTCTGAATATATTAATGGGAAAATTCGCATCTGATAAATGCCATAAATGGGTATTCAAAGAATCGACGGAATGTGAAATGGGAATTTATAACTATTGGCAAAGCTCTTTTGATGCAGTGAATTATTAGCCATCATATCAATTACCCAAATCCCCTGTCAATTTCAATGGTTGATTTAGATGCTTTCTCTCAAAACTTTTTAATATATGCAGAAAATCACCCCATTTTTTTTTGTATTTCCTTGCAAGTTTAATGTTTCTAGTATGTAACCCCTCTCAAATTTGTCAGTTTATTAATCCATGAAGACTTTACATTATCGTGGATCCTCTCATAACTTGTATTTCCTTGTGAGCCCATAGAAATACATCTAATATCAAATCTCAATAACTTTTTCAAAAATTTTATAAGCCACAAAATAATGGATAGTCAATACTTCAATAGAATAAATAATTTTGAACCTTAACCTTCTTACATAATATAAAACCGATCTTTATGGAATTGGTACTTGCATATTTATTTGATATTATTTAAACTAGGATTGATTAATATATTCTTTCTCGCAACACCCACCCAAATGGAAGGATCGGTTTTCTTCTGGAATACAGGTCCATGTATTTAGAATACTTAGTTCTTGTATGGAAATATTTTTCCATGAATTTAAAATAATATGTTCATCTCACAGATCAAGTTTTTGGGTTTTCTCAGACAATAGATGTTAATGAAGCTGGCCACGATCTTCTCCAACGGGGATCCTGAGAGATTGTAAGTCCATGCTAAATTTTACCTTTATGAAAGGCTTGGATTGAATCTTGATTATCATGCAGGTAACATGTTTCTCAGTTATCTAATCCACCTGAAATTACATTTTTGTTGTTTCCAGTCATGATATTTTTGTTTTACCTACGAGGATTTTTCAATTTTGATCAAACCCTATAATTCTTCCTGATCAGTCTACATTATTCTAATTCCTTTCTCTATTGGATGAGTCACTCGGTTATCAATCTAGCTTTTATCTGTCATATCTATTTTTCAGAGCAAGAAATGGGTCTCCAAATATAAAACCTCCAATTTACCATAGGTATCCTCCCTTTAATTGGAACGAGAGAGTATCATTACCCACAATTCTACGTCCTAGAGAGCAAGGGTTGTCCATTACTTCTAAGGATGCATCTCATTTATTTCTTAACAATGAAATTAGTTCGTATTCCATGATCACCCACCATATTTTGGCTTGAAATGAGATGATGTGCAATCATCAGCCTGGGAGTACAGAGATAAAAAGGCCCAATGGTATATCATATTTGACAACCCTCATAGCCGGGATTGCAAAGAATGACTCCAACATACACCACCAAAGCTCCACCACCAGCATTCTAACTTGTGAGAAATGCATCATCATCATCATTTTCCTTGACTGCAACACAATATATGGGTATCAGTATTAATTTCAATGTTAATAAGAACGCGAGTAAAAGCAGCAACAACTCTGATAAAATCTTGAATGATAATCTCAATTTCGAGAGAAGTAGCGCCTCAGATTACTTGAGCTGGGAAGGCCCACTTAATTCTCATTAACACTTTAGTCTTACGGGCAAGCTACATAATGTTTATCATCTGGATAAGTTCAAGAGAAGTTTGGCATTTCCTGCAAGGATGCTTCCACCTAATTCCCCTTTATCCACATAAGACCATCAAGAAAACCATCCACCCTAAATTATGGATTACACTATGAATCTTAATAGCTATGCTAACAACACCACAAGGAATTCCAAAGTGGGTAATATTTACTCAAATCTAATGGATACTTTCCTTGAATGAATTATAATTCTCATTTTGTATTCATGCATTCACAAGTTGTTTTATGTACAAAAAGTTGTATATAACATTTTAGATATAGATTCTGATTCCTTGACTTTCATTATTACACATTGTGATCCATGGAGACATACATCTAACAGATTAAATAAAGAAGAAGAATAGGGTTAAGGTTAATTTCTAATTTAGTGGAGATTTCAATGTTTTGTTTATTCAATTACAATTGATTGATTCAAGGATTAAGAGTGGGTTTCAAAATCAAATAATGATTTTCATTTGTAAAATATTATTTTAAAAATTTTCTATGAGATAATATAGGGGTTTTACTGGAAAAATTTTATATAATGTGAGTCGTGGATAATCCTAATAGAATGGGAGAAAAAATATTTTTCTCCAAGGTTCAACCAAGTCAACACTAAAGACTAGGTTTTATTGGAAAAGTGTTATAAACTCCCAGGTTGGTATGATCCTTCTACGATGCAATATAAACAATATTTTTCTAATTCAACCAAGTAAACACTACGAGAAGATTGAATTGGATCAATTATTTTAAAGCATGTTATTAGGAAGCGTCGTACTTTGAAACCTTTCCTTTTGGTGTCGTTTATATAGTTTGGAACCGTTCCTTTTGGTATCATTCTTATAGTTTGGTAAACCATATATAAGAGAGCTTGGCTTACTTATGCTTCCATATAATTATCCTTCCTAATTCTCCAAATCCATTTTACAGTCACTCAACTTTTTAAACTTTTCTATGAGATGAAAATAGAAGGTGCACTGAATTTTTTGATATCACTCATCTTTATTAACAACTAATAATGTATTCAATATTTATGGATTTTGAGTGCATATTGTTAAACAATAATGTCTCCCATCTCAATGGGCTTTTCCTTCCTAGTGTCATTCTCAAATAGCCATTACTACATTTGAGAGAAAAAAAATGTGGTATTTCACTTAAAATTCCAATTTTATACATCGATATGATAGTTGGTATGACATTTCAATATTACATGGATACAACGTTTTCATGTCAAGATGAAAAAACATCACTTTCATACACTTTTCAAAAACCTATGTTTTGTTTTTTATTGTTTCAACATTTTATATGCCAAATTCTGAAAATAAGCTATCATTTTTAAATTTTACAAGTTGGGTTTAACAATTATTTTTGTTTCAGCATTTTATACCCCAAATTAAGAAAATAAGCTATAATTTTAAAAATATGATAGGTTGGCTTTAACATTATCTCTATCATTTTAAAATTTATCACAATTTAGCATTTTATACCCCAAATTCAGAAAATAAGCTATGATTTTAAAATATGACAGGTTGGCTTTAACATTAACTTTATCAGAGCTTATGGTTTGGATTAAGGTTGAGGTTATCATTAAGTATTTATGATTAATGATAGGTTAAGGATTAAAACTTAAAGTTATATATTTAAAGTTATGGATTTAATGTAAAAAACTAAAGGTTGTAGGTTAGGGGTTGAGATTCAAGAAATTAGGTTGATTTTTTGTGAATATGTTTCAAAGGGTGAGTGTTAGAATTTTTTTCTGGGTTTAAGGAGTATATTATGCTCATGGAACTCGTTAACCTTTATTTCATGGTATATCTCAAAAAGGTACTTCTCGTGAAGATTTTCCTCAACTTTCTCCATGAAAACCCCTTCTCTATAATACTATTTATATTTCTTAAAACCTCCCACTAAATATCAACTTTGTATTTCAATTTGATGTGATTACTTTGGATTTAATTTTTTTACAGTACTCATGTACTCTGTTATATTTCTTCATTCCCAGTAGCTAAGATTTACCCATTAGGGGAATTTTGACGTCTAAAATGGGCCTCCTAAGAAAAATGTACAACCAAGATCATATTTATAAGAAAAAATAGGATTTAAGGTCATGATTTCAAACATCAGGGATCATTCACCATTTTTGGAGTAAAAAAGTAAAAATAATAACAAATAATAAAATAATAAAACTACTTTTTCAACTCGTATTTTTAATTTATCTCCCTAAGGTTTTACTCAAATTTCGAGTGGGAGTAATCATTGGATAAAAAATTTAATTTCTCATCCAAGGAGTACCCATGTTGCATACTTTTGATGGACCATCCTACATGAAAAATGATAAATACATGAAAAAACATGATTTTTATCACTTTTTTCATGTATTTCTCATTTTTGTATAGCAAGGTCCATCGAAAGTATGCAACATATTTACTCCTTGGATGAGAAATCAAATTCTACATCCAATGAGTATTTATGTTTGAAATATTGGGTAAACCCATAGGGAGATAAATTGAAAATACGAGTTGAAAAAATGGTTTTTTTCTTTTTTCCCTCTAAAATTTGATGATGTAATCAAATATTATTTTATTATTTCCACTGTTATTTTATAATTTCCTTAGGAGGCCCATTTAGACCTAAAAATTACCCTAATTTCTTTAACCTTCTAGATTTTTACATCAATGTTGGGGGTATTTTCCTTCTTGAAACACACTAGATCCATTCCATGAGTATGGAGTCTTGAATGCCTTCTTTCTTTGGTCAGTTTTCTCCCTCTTTTTATTTCACAATGGTTTTTGGTTTTCCATATTTTTTTTTTAATTTTTTATAACATAATTCTTCTTTTTTTATGACATCCTCCATGGTTTTGGGATTCTCAAATTCAGTCAATTTTCTATGAATTGTTGGAAAGAAACTTAAGAATATTTTGAATTTTGAATTTTCTTCTTTGAGATGGCGGATAGATTTCATTGTTCTCCTCAGACTCCCCTTCAAATGTGGGTGGTATAATTTTCTTAAACTCACACTACAATTTTCCTACTTTGACTTTGTTCTTTTACAGCAATATTAAGTTTGTGGATATTTCCTCATAATTTTTAACAATAGTTTTCCCTTTGTTTATCCTCTCTACTGAATTGTATTCCTTTTATTGAGTTTTCTATTTTCTTTTAAGGGATTCTAATTTCTGAGTTTGAAACCCATTATCGAAATTTCTAGAAGTGCTTCCTTTATGTATTTATTTTTATTTCTCCATTAAATTTCACAGTAACATTGCATTTAATTCATTTTTGTTCTGATTGATATTTCATTATCCATTCATTATCAACCCTAACACTTTCTAAATAAAACCTCAAAATTCTCAGTGTTTCCAACATAGTTGATGGTGTGTCTCGATTATTATTACTATTTAATTTCATGTATAATCCCTCTTCCTTCCTATCAAATTCTTGATTTCGAGGTGGTTTACTTTCCTCTACCATTTGTTCAAGGTTTAACATTTAAAAGGTGTTATGATCTCTTTCATTTAAATCTTCTAAATGTGGTTGCAACCATTTCGAAGCACAAGTATCACAACTTTTCACCTTAATAACACTTGTAACATCCCTCATAAACTCCCATGGAAATAATTGTTTAAGTAAAATGCATAGAATAATTTTTCTAAATAAGACCTAGTTTTGCAATATCATTACCACAATTATTTGTGTTTTTTACATTTACTTCAATGAATATCTTATCTCACAATTAAAAGGGGTATTACTATTATTTTTTGGTTCATACAACATTGGAACATTACCTCTTATTTTCATCATTCTCTTTGTTAACATTCATACTTGAATTAATTATCCATTACTTTGATACTCACTCATGGAGGATTTCTTCCCTTAAAAAAACATGAAAATTATGGTAACCTATCAATGATCCTCATGTGAAAGTTCCAAGTCCATTCATTTTAACATACTCATATATGTATACATTGCAACATTTTACATTCAACTCCCAGGACCATAGCACTGTTCATATTTTATGTGGTTAAGGTATTTTGTAAGCATTGCATGTGGGGATAAAAATATAATATGACATGAGGTAAGGTATCCACATCACACCCACATTTATTATACATGGTGAACTACTCGTAGGTTTGACCCACACCATGTCTAACATATTCAAGGTTAACGTAATTTTCTATCTGCCACATTAGTTGTGTTGGGTTTAATAAGCTCCATGATCAATGCTAAACCACTTTTTGCATATTAATTATCTCCTTACGAAGGATATTACACTGTTTAATGATACAAAAATGCATGGTTGATCCTTTCTCGTTACCCCTAATACTGTTTTCATTTCCAAGGACAATAAATGCCACCCTACATTGTTAGTTTCATGTATAATCCTTGCTCATTATACCAATAAAACATTGGGAATATGTAGCATAAGGTTTGAGGTTTTCTCTCTTGGTAATATGGTGAGTAATTCACCCAAGTCATTTCTTAGCATCATGACAATAATTCATGCCTTCATCACTTTTATGGTTTCGCATATCAAAGAATATTCCCTAGATTCTTATATGTTAAT
Source organism: Pinus albicaulis (assembly GCA_034641835.2). Classification (NCBI taxonomy): domain Eukaryota; kingdom Viridiplantae; phylum Streptophyta; class Pinopsida; order Pinales; family Pinaceae; genus Pinus; species Pinus albicaulis. The sequence goes on along the minus strand of CM076578.1, from coordinate 1,462,017,130 downwards.
TTTAGTTTTTGTTTATGTAAATTAGATCAGAATTCTAAAAAAAAATATAGTCATCCATATCTATCATAAATATGTAATATAATGAAGGAATATTTTCTTACAGCATTGAAGGACAAAAAAATTTAAAATATGTCATGAAACAAATAGAGACAATAGTATATCATAAAAGAAAATAGAAGGATGCCCATATAAAAAAATGAGGAATTGATGATGGAAACATCAAAGGAGCTAGGAAGGACTCATGGTTTTGAAACTAACAAATTATGTGTCAAATTTGTAGGCCGAGAGCGTGGTGAAATTGTCCAAATTGAAGGGGAGGAGATAAAATTTCTCCAAGGAGACCAATAAAATAAGGATATAGCTAAGCTAGAAAATATCTAAAGATTCTCTCAACAAAATAAGGCTTAAATAATACTTCACAGAAGCTGAGGGAAGGAAAAATAAGATTGTCTCCAAAAAATCGTCAAAGGAATTCCTACAAATAATTCACAAGAACTTGTAAAGGATAGCCATGGAAAGTTGTTTTAAAAGAAAATGAGCTTGGTGTGGAAAAAATCATAAAATGAGAGGATAAATTTTCCATTGTAGTGTTACTAAACATTATGAAACATTTTTTAGATAGTCCACAGTCTTAATGAGATTACACGAGGACTAAAGGAAAGGAGCATGAAGAGACCAAGATGTCAAAACCATATTACTATTTCTATGGAAGGAGTGTTGAGATTATGAATGAGTGTGTAGGAAAAGAATGAGAGTTTTTTGTAGAATAAGAGAAGAATGAGGGTGAGCCAAATTTGTCTCCTATATTTTCTCATTCTCAACATGAGCCTTGAATACCTTAAATTTTACCAAAAGCATCTAATTTTTATTTTCATAGCATTATCCTTATGGATCTAGTGAAATAATTAATGAAACAAATAACGTACTTCTAAACTCTTGGACTTTTTTCTTGTATGGGGTTGAAAATGTCGATATGGAATACTTACAACGATCTGGTTGTAGAATACTCCTTCGTCGTGAATTGCACCATTGTATCTTTTCCACATTGACAGGACTTACATACTGAGCTATTTGGTTTTGCTAATTATGAAAAGTCCCTTACTTCATCTGCTTTGTTCACCTTCACCAAAATATAAATTTTAACATGACCCATCCTTCTATGCAAAATATATGTCTCATCAACATTTCTCAGAAAAAAAATTTCCATGGAATCATCAAAGATGTATATGTTGCTAGGAGTTCTAACTAGTTTTCCATACTCTTCATTGCTTATTTCACAATATTTTGATCAAAACATGACATCATATTCATTATCACGTGTGTAGCTAACACTAAGAATATTATTTTTGAGGTCATCCCCATAAAGGAAATTTTGAAACTTAGTCTTCTTATCGAGATTGATTATTCCCTTTCCTTTGATTTATTTTTGCAACATGGAAACTTATTAATCTACCAAGATAAATGTGATTAGAATTATAATTTTCAAATGTTTCAAATTTAGTCACTCTACAATCAACAACTTTATGACCAAAGTTATGACACGTATAACGGTTACCAGAAAATAACTTTGGGTACCTGAGGTTGCGCATATTTTCAATTCAAGTAGATTTATTAATATTTTTCCGGCTGCATTGTTGGTGAAAACATCTAATAAGGTTATTTGAATTGGAACAATTTTTACCTCTTGACTTTTTCTTTATGCTTTATCATCCTTTCATCCTTACTAGCTATTCCTTTAAGTGCATGTGCATAGCTCTAAGGCTCCTTATTTCCTAGGGACATGGAACTCAATTCTCCTTTCGAAGTCTACTAAGAATCTTTATATCCTAAATTAGTTTCAATTTTTTATGGTATTTACAAGCTAAGAACATCATCCAATGCTTCTGAACACTTAAGAAATGTTTATTTTTCTAAAATATGCATATTAGAAACAAAAATAATAACACAAAAATTAATAAGAAGTATATAATAATCTATATTAGAACATAAAAAAAATTAAAAACATGGAAAAAAAAATGAATATAAAAACATGACAAAATAAGAAAAAATATAAAAATATATATAAACACGATGATCTCCCCTTGGACTCCTCCCTTCAAATGGAGCTAGAGAGCAATATTACCCACAATTCTAGGTCATAGATAGCAAGGGTTGGTCATTCCTTCCAAGGATGCATCTCGTTTTCTTCTTAGCAACAATAATAGTTTGAATTCCCTTATCACTCATCATATTTTGGCTTCAACAAAGATGATGTGCAATCATTAGCCTGAAAGTACATAGATAAAATGACCCAATGGGATCTCATATTTGACTACCTTCATAGCCAAGGCAATGATAAACAGACCTTCTTTGGCCCTGAACACTATTCGAAACCGAGATTGCCAATAATGATTCCAACATACACCACCAAATCTCCACCACCAGCATTCCAGCTTATGAGGAATGCATAATCATCATCATTTTCCATGACTACAGGACCATATATGGATATCAATATGAATGTCAATGTTAACAAGAATGAGATTAAAATCAGCAATGACTCTGATAACAACTTGAACACTAATCTCAATTTCAAGGGTATAAGCACCTCAAATTACTTGAGCTCGAAAGGCCCACCTAATTCTCATTAACACTTCAGTCTTGCATGCAAGATGCATAATGTTTGTCATCTGGATAAGTTCAATAGAATTTTGACATTTCCTACAAGGATGCTTCCTCCTAATTCCCCTACATCCACACAAGATACTAAGAAAACCATCCACCTTGCACTATGGATTACACTATGAATATTAATAGCTATTCCAACAACAGCACAAGGCATTTCGAAATGGGTAATATTTACTTAGATTTCATGGATACTTTCCTTGATTTATCATTCTCATTTCTTATTCTTGAATTTACAAGTTGTTTTCGGTACAAAAAAGTGTATATAGAATTTTAGATATGGAGGCCGATTCAATTACTCTCATGCTTACACATTGTGATCCATGGAGACAGAAAGTAGGTGGATCAAATAAAGAAGAAGAATAGGGTTAAGGTTAATTTCCAATTTAGTGGAGATTTCAATGCTTTGTTTATTCAATTTCAAAGATTCAGAGTGGGTTTTAAAATCAAATAATGATTTGCATCTGTAAAATATGATTTCAAAAATTCTCTATGACATAATATAGGGGTTTTATTGGAAAAAAAAATTATATAATATCAGGTGTGGATAATCCTAATAGAATGGGAGCTAAAACATATGTCTCCAAGGTAAACCCAAGTCAACACTAAATACTGGGTTTTATTTGAAAAGTGTTATAGATTATTAGGTGGGGATGATCCTTATAGAAGGCAAGCTAAACAATATTTTTCTAAGGTTCAACCAAGTGAACACTAAGAGATTAGTGAATTGGATCAATTCTTTTAAAGAACATTATTAGGAAGCGTCATACTTTGAAACTTTTCCTTTTGGTGTCATTTTTATAGTTTGGAACCTTTCCTTTTGGTTTTATTTTTATATTTTGGTAAACCTAATATAAGAGAGCTTGTCATAATTATGATTCCATAGAATTATCCTTCCTAATTCTCGAAAGCCACTTTACAATCACTCAACTTTTAAAAAAAAATTATGAAATGAAAGATAAGGAAGCAGGGAATTTTGTGGCATCAGTTATCTTTATTGACAACTAATAATGTCTTAAATATTTATGTATTTTGTATGCATATTGTTAAACAATATTTTCTCCCATCTCAATGGGCTTTTCCTTGCTAGTGCCATTCTCAAATAGCCATTACTACATTTGAGAGAAAAAAATATTATATTTTAGTTGAAATTCCAATTTAATACATACAACAGATAGTTGGTATGGCATTTAAATATTACATGGATATGATGTTTTCATTTCAATATGACAAAACATGAATTTCATATACTTTTCAAAAACCTAAAATTTGTTTTGATTGTTTCAGCATTTTATACGCCACATTCAGAAAATTAGTTATCATTTTAAAATTTGACAATTTGGCTTTAAAAATTATTTTTGTTTCAACATTTTATACCCAAAATTCATTTTAAAAATATGATAGGTTGGCTTTAACATTATCTCTATCAGTTCAAAATGTAATAGGGTTCAGCATTTTATACCCCAAATTCAGAAAATAAGCTATCATTTTAAAAATATGACAGGTTGGCTTTAACATTACCTTTATTGAACCTTATGGTTTGGATTAAGATTGAGGTTATCGTTAAGGATTTATGATTAATGATAGGTTAAGGATTAAAGCTTGAATTTATCTGTGTTGGAAATACTTAAAGGGGGGTGTGAATCGGTATTTCTTTTCTAATTGTTACTTTACCAATTAAGATCACTTATATAAAAACAAAATGAACAATAAGAATAAATAATTTTATTAATAACAAGGACTCAAATCCTATTTTTTGCAATAAATAAAGTACAATAATAATTGGGGCTCCAACCCTATATGAAGACACCAATCTTAAATCCACCGTGCTCCAACCTGTACTTTTCGGAGCACTGACTTGGACTTCATGAAGCTCCAACCTCTATGGATACAACCCTATCTTCCCAAGGCTCCAACCTTGTTTTTATGAGGCACTAACCTCTAGGGATCCAACCCTATCACTAGTACATGATCCAAATTGGTATTCTTGAGGACTCCTATCCTTTAGGGCTCCAACCCACAGCTTTAATTTTTCAAGATAGGTTCAACAGTTCTTCAAGGCTCCTAATCTCTTTTGCAACAAGCCCTCGCAATATTTTCACCTTCAACAATGCCTTCAATTAATCTCCAAATCAGTTCATAAATTACAACTTTATCTTCTCATAGGTTGTCACCACAACTCTTCATTTCACCCAAACAAAATTCGCCAAGGTCACCACAAGATCAACTCCAACTATTCTACAATATTCCAAAACTCAAAAATAGTATTCAAGGTTTTTCTCCAAAAACAAGATTTTCCCACTTCACGTTTTCTTCAAAGATAATAAAGTGTGCTCCAAGAATATCCAAGAGGCACATTCCCAACATGACTCCAATGGATGCTCAAGGTACAAAAAAAACATTAATGATACTTCAATCTCCAAGTTATATGCTTCAAGGTCTCCACAGTTCAAGCCACAAGTTATCCACTTCAAGGATTTCCCTAAAAGAATCCTCAAAATCAGCTTCTAAAATAAATAGGACCTACTCCAAGTGATGATGTGTATGTTGAAGTATGGCTATGATAAATGATCTGATTCCAACTCAAGAAGACTATATTCTAGGCTATATTATCTTCTACAAGTCATTTTTCTCCATAGGTTGTAGGTCTGAGTTCCAGGCAGACTATCTTCAAGGTTTATGTTATAATCATTGCACCAAGCCTTTCATATTCCAAAATTCCACAAATTTCCTATAGTTCGAGGTGAGGTATATCACACGCAGCTTCCCTTACATATGTCACAAGTCACTAATCTGAGGTTCCTTTATAAGCTATTTGGTCGAGCTTCGGAGATATTTTTATCACTATAAATACAAAAATGTGATGTTCTACTCCTCGGCCTCCTCGGTGACTATCCTTGATCTTGAAGAATAAACCTTAACACATGAATTATGCCCAAACAATAATTCTCTCTCCTCTTCGGCCTCCTTCCTTTTTTTGTGCTCCTTCTATAAATTGATCACTCAATTGGATGCCTAGAATGAAGTGTCTAACATTATACTTATACACATTTTGACTTTGGAAAAGACACACGTCCCTTGGCCATGAAGTCAACTTGTGCATGTGGGCTCATGTGAGCCAGCATTAGAAAATAATTATATTTTAACTTGAAAAATAATTTTCTCTCAATATAAGAAGAGTTAGAAGGTGATTAAGGTCTCGTTGGAAAGGGTAAAATATCCTCTACAAACATATTCCATTTTCATCTTCAATTAGGGTTATTTTATCATCAATAAAATTATATTTTTGAAACTTTCATCATTATTTTATTCATGGAAGCCTTTAGGATATTATGATTTGGATAATGTTATGGATTCGTCTAGGATTAAGACTTTTTATGTTTTAGGCCTTCAATTTTATCACATGCAAAGGGTTGAAGTCAATGGAATGGGCATATTAGGATTAGGGCTTCATTAGGGAATCATGAGCATCATTCAGCAAGGCTAGGATGCATTTTAAATGTCTTCATTTATAAGTATTAGGGAAACATCATGACAAGGTACTCATCCATCACAGGGAATAGGACATTTGTCGAAATTTTCCATTTAGGTTTAAACTCATTAATTGAGACTTAAAACTTAAGGATTCAAGATTTTAAGGTATGGATTAAGACTTGGGGCCTAAGAACATTAAATTTTGAAGGCTAAACTTCATATTTGTGGGGGAATGTTAACAATGTTTATTTTTTTCAAAAGGAATGTCACAATATCCATTATCTTCCCTAGAACATTTGGATGGATGGTGGTTTAACCCCCAAATAAAATAGCAATCGATAACCTAGTGAAACTCAGTGAGACTTTAACATTAGATGGAATAGACACAAAGAAAAACTCCACATTGAAATAATTCATTAGAACTAATTGAGATAATTCAGTGGGCTTAAAAGTTAATAATTTTGTAGTGAAGGAGTTATGGTTAATGATTAAGGGTTAACATGAATTCATTTTATTACTCCTTGCACTCAATATTTCTTCTCTTGAAGTATTATTAAGGACAAATTTCATCTTCTCCATCTTAACCATCATTGATTCTTTACTTTATCCAAAATGAAAAAACTCTAGACCTATTTCCCACATTGTGCCACTTTCTCCAATATTTCTCTTCGACATACAATTCTCCATTTTCTCACCCCTCTTAACCCCTGTTGATTGCAAATACTATGGTTCACTAAAGCAAGTAATATTTCACTTCCACAACTTCAAAATATGATGGTAGGCCCATATGTATGCACTTAAAGATTCACACACTATAATAATCCAAAACATGGTCAAACCTCGTCTCTAACCCAAATAACACATATATAGGCCACTTCCTATACTCATGAAGAATATGGTTTTCAATATTTCCCTTAAATTCAAACTAATATTATTTATTTTGGAAGAAAATGTTGGTGCGAAAGAAACATATGACTCACAATAAGTATTTGTAATTGTTTTTATAAATACTCAACCAAAATATACTGCATTCTCTTCTTCTCAGCACGTATTTATAGATATTGAGTGTTGGTTAATTGATATTCTCAGATCCTTTTTTCTAGTTGTTGGGCAATCTATTTTCATATTTTTCTTTTCCGCGTTTAGAAGCTTTTGGATTATATTGTTGCTAGAAGATTTCTAGGGAGAAATTTAGTTCTAAGGTGCATTGTTCGTTAGCTCATTTCCTTACAAAGAAAATAATTAATTTTTAAAGTTTCATGGTTTGCGGAAGATGCATAGAATATTCAAAAAGAGTTCAATTGTAAATATGACGAATTTACACCTGGTTTTCAAAAAGGGGTATCCATGGATGACTGTGAACCATGTCATGTAAATCGATAAGCCCCACCTCAATTGCATCTTCCTCCCTTCAAAACTTATTTGTTGTAAGTATTTTATACAATTATGTTACATGGAAATTAATAATACCCTCAAAGCAAGGGGAGGAATACAAAAGAGGAAAAGGTAAAATTTTGATTATATGTAAATGTATTGAATGAAAAATTAGCAATTCACTTAAAACAAGTGTTGCATGGAAGGAAAATATTTGTCATCAACAAGATGATTTACAGGTTCTTGTGGAATAATCAAATGCAATTAAAATATTTATTTCTCGCATGCACATATATGTGTGTATATGTATGTTTAACACACATACTTATATGAATGATTTTAGTTTCCGAAGTCGTGTCATAATGATGACCAACACATGATGACCAAAAGGAAAGGTGTAAGGAAGTACATTCATTACTTTACTTTTATATATTATTTAATTGACTGGCAATTCTATATCATTTATATATTATTTAATTGATCTGGCAATGCTATATAATGCAATTATTGACCCTTCATGTGGAGGTGCAAGTGTGAATAGTGTGAAGCTTCCCATGAAATTGTCACCCTTGAAAATATCATGATAGATAATGATGATCAATTTCCTTGTACACAAATAGTCATTGGAAGATTCTCTTTATATGTCAACATTTTTTTGTTCCTCAGAGTTTCATTAGAAACTATTTTAATGCATTAATTTTTAAATTCATTAGTAAAAATAATAATAATAATAAATGTTTAGATAAATGTCTTTCCAGATTAATCATATCATTTAGATTTGGTGACTTTTCAAACAAACTAATGTGGGTCATCCTCACCTTGTCCTGAGGATGAACCACATTAGTTGGTTCCAAAACTCGACCAAATCTTAATGATGTGATTAATCCAGAAGACATTTATCTAATCTATGGATCACAAAAGTCTCAAATCTAGCAATCATAAATGTTATAACTTTCATTAAATCCTAAATTTAAAATCATTATATATTATTTTATCTATTTTTTATTTTGTTAAATTAATTTTTAAAAGTATTTAAATACCAATTTCATTATACAATATACGATGAGAACGCAATCTAAATGCTTAAATATATAAAACAGTTACGGAAAAGCACAAAAATTAAATAACGTATCATAAACATTCCCTTGATTGTACCACATTTCATCCCAAATCGAGAAAGAGTGATGTAATTACATCCAAATCCAGAAAGAGTTCTATTTCTTATTCTCTGGTAATGTTCAACAAGATTTACCATTTGACTGCCATGAGACAATATGTGACCGTTGATAATGGCTAGTCCTAAAATATCTTTGTTTTCCGTGGTTACAATTAAATATCTGACTACCACACTTTGCTCGTGTTCTCTAGGAACAAATAATACATCAAATGGTTCATCCTTAAATATGGGAGAAGAAATAACCTCTCATATGCTCACCACAGACACACTATCCTTGTACATCTCATTCTTCCAAGTTGAAGATTGCCTAGAATACCCAGCGGAAGTATGGTATTCGTTTGCCAAATAAATTCCATTTCCCATACTCCTTCCACTGGACATTAATTTGGTTCCACTCAAGCATTTCAAACCATTTCTCCCAATGGCAATAAATTAATAGAATTAGTAACATATCAAAAATTAGATTCATTTTAAGTACCCATTTAATTGAAATAGAGATATCAAATTATTTTGTTCACATGTATTTCTGTAAATTTCTTAACAAATAGAAAGAAAAACTTACACATCCCATCCCACTTTGTAAGAAAAGGATTCCTTTGAAGAAGACATATGATGTGAAGCTCCTATATCGATGATCCATTCTTGCAGTACAGAATGAAGAGCAATCAAAGCATGCCCATTAACTCTTGGATTTGGTGTTTTTTCTCCAGACTTCTTGGCATTCTCAGGAATGTGGTCTCCAATATTGTGTTGTTGGAGTGTCGGCGCCATAAGATCTATAGTATTCTTCATACATGTAGATTTAGGGTGAAATCCATGGTGGTAATAATTTCAAATTGATTTCCCTTTCGTTCCCTTCCTTTTGTTTGAGCCGGATGATCCATCAGGGGGCTTGGGATTTCCTCCCTTTCTTGGATCAGGATCCTTCTTCCCTTTTCCTTTCTGATGGTACTTGGAATTTTCCTTTCTTTTTGCATGCACTTTGGAATTTTTAAGTATGCCCATTTTGATGAGCTTATCTTGCTCATGCATCAAAAACTGAATAAAAGAATCCAGTGAGGGCATCTTCCGAGCTGCACCGGTTGCAGATCTTACTGTGTGGAATGTAGAGACGAATACTTCATACTCTGGACCAAGTTTTGATAAAATGGAAAGAATCAACTGATTTGCTTGCTTGGATTTGTTGATCTTGCATCCTTTCAGCTGAAGCAACAAGCCTTTATACCTTGTGAAAAAATCTTGAATGTTTTCAAAAAAATTCAGATCTAACGAGTTTAACTCATTTTCGAGAATTTGACCTTGCATTTCATCCTTTTTTCCAAAAAATCCTTCCAAAGTTTTCTATACTTCATTTGGATTTGAACATGATTCAACATGAAATAGAAATTCTGGAGAGATAGATAAACATAGGATGCCAAAGGCCTCGTCCATGTGATTGAAATATCTTGTTTTCTCCACTGTCGATGTTGGTTCAACTTCTGTTTCCATGGTTACTCGAAATAAGCCTCTACTTCTGAGATGAAGTAGAATCTTTGGCTTCCATTCAAAGTAATTATATGGAGTAAGAATTTCCAATTGTGGAAACACCAATTTAGACTCCATTCTTCGTTGTTGCTTCAATCTTCTAAACCTGCAAATAAAAATTGCTTGTGCACTAATTACAAATCACTGCGCTCCGATACCATGTAAGATTTTGAGATACAAAGACCTAGATTTGAAAAACAATGAACAAACTTGCAAGAGAAGGAAGGAATGAGCAAGAATAGAGAAAAGAATGAAATTAATTCTGTAATATTGGTTTTGGAATCAATAAATAAAAGCAACTAAGTTAAGCTTAGTTGTACATGCAATAAATATGGATAGTTAAAGCTAACTGAAGCTAAGTGTGCTTTATGTTCTGCTAATGTGCACATGTACCACATACAAGCAGGAAGTTAAATAACTAAGCCAAGTGCACATTGCATGCAAGCCATAAGTTAACTAACTAAGCCAAGTGCACATCACATGCAATATCTAGAGTTGAACTAGAGCTAATCTAGGTGCATGTACACCAACAAGAACACACAACACTGCATAACACATAACACAGTCAGCACAAGTCGCAGTGCAAGGGCCGAACTGTGGAAAGTGTCACGGGAAAGGTCTAAACGAAGGTGCAGTGGTTTGGTGATGCCCTCACACAATGGGCAGGACATGTCACGACTGTGTTGAATGATTCAGGCGCGGGCATAGTAATACGACTATGCAGAATTAGTCATAGTCACAAGTAGGGTAACACGGCAACGTGCAAGTGCTCATGGCAACGAATATATTTTTATAGTTGTGCATAAATTTGGATAGAGTGTCAAGCCCGAGAAAGATCGACCTCCCCTTTGTAAAATATTTGTAAATTGCAAAAATTTATAATGAAAATATAAATGGAAAGTCGTTGTTTTGGTCTTGGTTTTGGAAGTGTTGTGCTTTTGTTATGTATTTCTGCACATAGCTTAATAATGAAAGAAAACATGAATAATAATGTTTGTAGGCGTAGCCCGATGAGAAAAAAACTAAGTATGAAAGTCTAGTTAGTGTCGCATGACGCCCAGAATGGTGGAACTGACTCGGGGGTGTGACACATGGTATTAGAGCTAGTACAATAGGATGCATCAGAGACTAGAGATGTATGTAGACTAGATTTCTTGAGGAAAGAAAAGGTTGTTGCACATTTTGGGGTTTCTTGACATGGATATTCATGGCAGAACCATCCAAGCTTTGGTGGACACAAGTGCCACTCATAATTTTATGAAGATGAGGTTAGCAAAGGAAGTTGGGCTGCAGATTTTTCCAAAGGATGTGGAGGTCGAGGCAGTGAACTTAAGGGCTAAAGTGTTGGGATTGGCAAGTGATGTGTTGGTTCGATTTGTAGATTAGAAAGGTTGTTTAGACTTTATAGTGATGGAGATGAATGACTTTGAAATGGTATTGGGGAAGTATTTTCTAAAGGGAAACAAGGAAATTGTTGTCCGGTTTCGATATGAGATTATTTTGATTGGAGACACACAAACGTCGACTTTTCCTACTCACCAGCAACATAGGGAGGTGAAGGTGCAGCATGTGTCTGCACTAAGTATGAGTAGGGCAATGTGGGATGTGGATGTTGAGACATATGTGATAATCAACGAGGCTGAGGATGATAATGGAGTGGAGATTCCTATTCCAGCCGAGATTTCTAATGTATTAGCCAAATATGCAGATCTTATGCCTGATGACTTACCGAAAGTACTACCACTGAGACATGCAGTGGACCATAACATTGAGCTAGAGTCGGGGAAGCAACCACCAGCAAAATCTCCTTATCGTTTATTAGGACCGGAAACACTATTATCGATGAAAAAGGTAACTGCACTGGAACCTACTTTTTGACATAGTAAGAAAAACACCCGATTTTGAAAAGTGGTGATGAAAAATTATTATTATTATTATTATTTTCTTTTTTCTTTTTTTTTCTTTTTTTTTCTGTGATGCTTTTATGTCGATTTTGAATAGTGGTGGCGTATCATCTCCAACATTTTTTTAGAGGATTGATTTTGACACTATACATTTTCTAATGTCTTCTTCTTCCGTGAGATGTTTATTTTTAAGTGAATTTATGTACTTGTATTTTAAAAAGAAAAAAATAAAAATTTGTAATGATATCTTCACTTTTTCACATAGATAAAAAAATGAAAAAAGGGTCAATATTATAAAGTTTATATTTTCTACAAGTTTATGTATTGCTAATTAATTTTTCAATGCACATCAAATAATTGTCACTAAAAAACCAATATCTTGATCGATATGACAAAAAAATACAAATTTTCAATACAAATAGAATGCAAAAAATACACTTTTAGAGACTTTTTGTTAAATAAACTAATTTTTGGGAAAATATTAACAAAAAAACTTAAGAAAATAGCATTTTTATTGAATTTTATGTCAAAAAATAATAGTAATCACATGTTTTTTGCAAAAAATAAGGATTCTTCTCATAAAATATCAAAGTCTAAACATTACAAGTAAAATTGATTAATAGATCTCAAAAATGAGCTTTGTTTGCAATATCTTCAACAATATCAACTAATACATGTTCAACATCATCTAGAACATCATTGATGGTTTCTTCCACAACATTTTCTACTTCATTTTGGTCATTTTCATCTTAAATATCTTTCAAGTCTGCAAATCTTCCAAAGTGTCCCTTTCCAATCATTCCATATAATGGTGGTTGAGGTTCCTTTCCTTTTTTTGCCACACATGATTCATTAAAATCCCCTTTCCTCAAACCAACTTCTTGCTTCACGTCTAGAAGGAATTCAAGAGCATTAATTTTTTTTTGAATAAATTTGCATTGCACTGGGTCTTTCTCAATGGAAATGAAATTTCTTCCTTTTGGTAGACAACATGCTAGTGTTGTACCTAATCATCACGTATAAAAGAAATAAGTAAGAAAATTAGTATAAAGACATAAAAAGTAAAAAATAAAATATTTAAATTTAAATTTGTATAATAAAACTTACCTGAACCTGAAAATAGATCCAAAACCTAATCTCCTTCATTTGACAACGTCACCCAGCTTGCCTCCGGCCCCCAGCTCGGCGAAGGAAAATTCCGAGAATCACACTCTGACCAGCTGGGGGCCGGAGGCAGGCTAGGTAGCAATCGATGGCACCACCCGGCCGGCCTCCGCCCAGCCGGGGGAAATTCTTGGAATTGCCCTCCGCCCAGCGGATGGTGATTCTTGAAATCGCCCTCTGCCCAGTCGGGAGTGATTCCCGGAATCGCCCTTCGCCCAGCCAGGGGTGATTCTCGGAATTGCCCTCTGCCCAGCCGGGGGTCGCAGTCAGGTCGGGCGGCGCCGTCGAGGGCTGCCCAGCCTGCCTCTAGCCCTCGGCTGGGAAGCTCTCGATGGCACAACCCAACTAGCCTCCGAACCCTGGCTGGGCGAAGGGAGGTTCTTGGAATCACCTTCTGCCCGGCCGGAGGCCAGCCGCACGGCACCGTCGAGGGCTGCCCAACCTGCCCCCGGCCCCAGGCTAGGCGAAGGGTGATTCCAAGAATCGCCCTCCACCCAGCCGCAGGACGGAGGCAAGCTAGGCAGCCTTTGACGGTGCCACCTAGCCTGCCTCTGGCCACCGACTAGGTGGGGGGCGATTCCGAGAATCACCCCCAGCTTGGCAAAGGGCGATTCTGAGAATCACCCACGATTAGGCAGAGGGCGATTCTAAGAATAACCCCTAGCTGGGCGGAGGACGATTCCGAGAATCACCCCCGGCTAGGTAAAGGGCGATTTCGAGAATCACCCCCGACTGAGCAGAGGGCGATTCCGAGAATCACCCTCCGCCCAGCCGGGGGTGATTCTCATAATCGTCCTCTGCCCAGCCTGGGGCTGGAGGCAAGCCATGCAGTGTAGGATGATTCCAAGAATCACCCCTAACTGGGCAGAGGGCGATGCTGAGAATCACCCCCAACTAGGCAGAGGTCGATTCTAAGAATCACCCTCGATTGGGTGGAGGTCGATTCCAAGAATCACCCCCGGCTGGGTGGAGGGTGATTCCAAGAATCACCCCCAGCTAGGCGGAGAGTGATTTCGAGAATCACCCCCAATTGGGCGGAGGGCGATTCCAAGAATCACCCCTGGCTGGGCGGAAGGCAACGGAGGGAAATTTCGAGAATCCCCCCTGCTTGGTGGAGGGTGATTCCGAGAATCACCCCCAGGTGGGCAGAGGTATTTCCGAGAATCACCCTCGGCTGGGCAGAGGTCAATTCCGAGAATCGCTCCCGACTGGGAGAGGTCGATTCCGAGAATTTCTCCCAATTGGGCGAAGGGCGATTCCGAGAATCGTCCACGCCTAGGCGGAGAGAATTCCGAGAATCACCCCCAGCTGGGCGGAGGGCAATTTCGAGAATTTCCCCTGGTTGTGCAGTGGGTGATTCTGAGAATTTCCCCCAGATGGGTGGAGGTCAATTCCGAGAATTGCCCCCAGCTAGGCAGAGTTTGATTCTGAGAATCACCCCAGGCTGAGTGGAGGGAAATTATGAGAATCGCCCCCAGCTGAGTGGAGGGCGATTCCGAGAATCGCCCCCAATTGGGCGGAGGGTGATTCCAAGAATCTCCCTTAGCTGGGCAAAGGGTGATTCCGAGAATCTCCCCCAGATGTGCGAGGGAGATTCCGAGAATTTCCCCCGGCTAGGCGAGAGCGATTTCGAGAATCACCTCCAGCTGGGCGGAGGTTGATTCTGAGAATCACCCCCAGCTGGGCGGAGGTCAATTCCGAGAATCACCCCTGACTGGGTGGAGGTTGATTCTGAGTATCACCCCTGGCTCGGCGAATGGCAATTCCGAGAATCACCCTCGAATGGGCAGAGGATGATTCCGAGAATCACCCTCGATTGGGTGGAGGGCAAGTCAGAGAATCATGCCCAACTGAATCACCCCCGGCTGGGCAGAGGGCGATTCTGAGAATCACCCCTGGCTGAGCGGAGGTCGATTCCAAGAATAACTTTCAGCTGGGTGGAGGGAAATTCTAAGAATCACCCCTCGCTCTCAGAATCGCCCTCCACCCAGCCAGGGGTGATTCTCAGAATCGCCCTCCACTCAGCCAGGAGTGATTCTCAGAATTGCCCTTCACCCAGCCGGGGGTGATTCTCTGAATCGCCCCCTTCCCAGCCAAGGGTGATTCTCGGAATCGCCCTCTGCCTAGCCGGGGGTGATTCTCGGAATCACCATCTACCCAGCTGGGGGTGATTCTCAGAATTTCCCTCCACCCAGCCGGGGGTGATTCTCGAAATCGACCTTCGCCCAGTCGTGGGTAATTCTCAAAATCACCCTCCGCCCAACTGGGGGTGATTCTCAGAATCGTCCTCGGCCCATCTAGGGGCCGGAGGCTCTCCGAGTGACACCGTTGAGGGCTGCCTAGCCTGCCTCTGACCCGCAGCTGAGTGCAGGGCGATTATCAGAATCACCCTCTGCCGATTTGAGGGTCGGAGGTAGGCTGGGTAGCCCTCGACGGTGCCGCCCAGCCATCCTCCAACCCCTGGCCAGGCAGAGGGTGATTCCGAGAATCTCCCTCTGCCCAGCCGAGTGCCGAAGGCAGGCTAGACAGCCCTCGATGGCACCACCCAGCCTGCCTTCAACCCCCGGCTGGGCGGAAGGCGATTCTGAGAATCACTCCGGTTGGGCGGAGGGTGATTCTGAGAATCACCCCCAGTTGGGTGGGGGGCGATTCCGAGAATCACCCCCGACTAGGTGGAGGGTGATTCCAAGAATCACCCCTGGTTGGGCGGAGGGTGATTCTGAGAATCACCCCTGGTTGGGCAGAGGGTGATATCGAGAATCACCCTCCGCCCAGCCGGGGGTGATTCTCGAAATCGCCCTTCGCCCAGCCGGGGGCCAGAGGTTGACCGAGCGGCACCGTCGAGGGCTGCCCAGCCTGCGTCTGGCCCCTGGCGGGTGGAAAATTAATTTTATTTTATTTTATTTTTTTCAAACACAAACTATTTTAAAAAATCAATTTTTTTTTTAAACAAAAACTATTATAATAAAAAGAAAATGTATTGTTTAATATAAAAGAAAAAAACTATTCGATTAAATTTTAAAATAAAATAAAAAATAAAAACAAATTTAAAAATATGTTTTAAAAAATAAAAAACAAATATAAAATATATATATATATATATATATATATATATATATATATATATATATATAAATTTAATATTTTTTAATTAAAATGATTATTATTTAAAATATAAAAAAACAATAAAAAAAAATTAAAATATGTTTTAAAATATAAACAAACATATATAAGAAGATTTTTATTTTTTATTTTTATTTTCTTAAAACTAAAACAATTATAATTTAAAATATAGAAAAACAATAAATAAAAAATTTAAAAATATGTTTTTATATATAAACAAACAAATATATGAATAATAAAATTTTCATTTACTTGTTCATTTCTAAAAATTGTTTAAGTCATATAATTTCTCCATAATTTCATGGTTCAAGTATCTTGAAAACTTAAGATTTAAAAACTTGAGATTTACAACTTGTCATTAAGGTTTTTATGCACCATGAACTTTTATCTTTAATGTTATGGTTGAAAATAATTACAATTTTAGGGTTGTTTAGAGTCAAGATATTTTAAGTTTAACAACATGGATAAAAATTGTTCAAAATTATAAACCCTTCAGAGATGATTTTGTTTATATTTAAAATCATCTATCAAAAAATTTAGAATTTTACGATTTTTCAATGTCCTAATATGTTGTCTTTAATTCCATTGTTACAATGTGTCAAAAGTGTGACACAATGTTTTTTTTTTGTTATTCCAGCATCAACTCGTTTTGTTTTGAGGGTGTTTTTTCAATCATTTTTTCAAGAAACAATTTCGTTTTTAGCATAATTTTATAAAAAGGTGAAATTTGACCTTGAGAAAAAAATAAATGCGTTCTAGAATACACACTTTTTGTTTTTGGAGCGTTTTTTCATGTTTTTTGAGTCTTTTTGGGCTAGAGTTCCCGTTTTGAGGTAATAGTTCTCGTTTCATCGGTAACATTGTTCGAAGTTGGAGGAGTTGAAACGACATTTGAAGGAATTGGATGATGTGGGTTTCATACGACCTTCAAGGTCCCCATATGGTGCTTCAGTGTTTTTCTAGAGGAAGAAATACAGAAATGAGTTACAATTGTGTTGTGATTATCATGCACTAAATAAGAAGACGATAAAGAACATGTATCATTTGCCACTTGTTGCATATTGTTTAAATAAGATTGTGAAAGCACGAGTGTTTTCGAAGCTTGATTTGAGACATGGGTATTATCACGTGTGGATAGCAGAAGGCAATGAGACGAAGACCGTGATAGTGGAGAGATATGGGATTTTTGAGTTTCTTGTCATTCCATTCGGGTTGTATACTTGGATGACATCATGGTCTTCAATGATAAAATGGAAGATCATAAGGAGAACTTGGATTTGGTATTTAATGCACTGAGAAAGAATCAGTTGTTCTTGAAGAATTTGAAGTGTATGTTCGCTCAAACCGAGATTCCATTCCTTGGACACATAGTGGTTCAAGGTCACATACAGATGGAGCTAAGAAGGATGCACGAGATTTAGGATTGGGTTGAACCAAAGAATTTCCATGATATGAGAGTCTTCTTGGGGATGACCAACTACCAGCAGAAGTTTTTAGAAGGGTATTCCAAGGTGACAACACCACTGACAGGCCTTCTGAATAAGGATAAGCGATGGAATTGGACAAGAATTGTTGGGAAACATTTGAATATTTGAAGAGAAGGATGGTGACAACACCGATACTAAAGCTACCTGAATTTCAAAAACCATTTGAGGTGCACACAGATATTTCTGATTTTTCGATTGTGGCATATGTGAGTCGAAAGTTGCAGGATAGAGATCAATGGTATCCAATTCATGAGAAGGAGATAACTGATATCATCCACGATATACATATATGGATACATTACTTGATTGGGAAGCCATTTTTTGTCAAGAATGACAATGTTGCAGCGATTTATTTTGCATCCCAACCGAAGTTGTCAGTGAAGTAGGCTCGTTGGCAAGACTTCTTTGCATAGTTCGACATGACTATTGAGTACAAGTTGGGTAGACTCAATGTAGTTGCAAACGCCCTCAGCAAGAAGGGACAATTAGCTGCACTCTGGAAGGAAGAAGACTCTGTTGAACGCAGTAGGATTCAGGTTAACATGACCGATGAGATGCAGAGTAGACTTTGTGCTAGTGTGGAGATAGATATTCAAACAAAGAGAATTATGAAGCAAGTGAAGGAGGGGTAGAATTAGAATTTTTTCCTACGAGATGGAATCTTGTTCTATGGGAACCGACTCTGCATTCCAAAGTCATATGGACTTGGTAGGAACCTCTTAAAGGAGTGCCATGATTCTCCATGCATTGGCCACACATGTCAGTGTCATTATTTGGAATTATTGGAGAAGGGATATTTTTAGGAGAAGACGAGGGACGATGAGGAGGAGTATGTACATACGTGCATCATTTGTCAGAAGGACAAATCAGATAACTAGAGAGAGGGAGGATTGTTGCATCCTTTGTCGATTCCAGAGAGACCTTGTATGAGTGTTTCAATGGAATTCATCACTCAGTTACCACAGGTGCAAGGGTAAAATGGGATTATGGTTGTTGTGGACCATTTTCTCAAGGGCGTCGTCTTAATTCCGATAAAGATACCATGTGGGATCGAGAATACTGTTGAGTTATTCTTCAATAATATTGTGAAGTATTGGAGAATTCCATTGAGTATTGTGTTTGACCAAGATCCGTGTTTTATAGGCAGATTTTGTACCACTTTATTCAAGTTGGTCAAGACAGAGTTGTTGTAGATTTTGAGTTACCATGCATAGCCAGATGGGCAGACTCAATGGATTAATGCATTGTTGGAGGACTAATTGCGACACTGTGAGTGTTAATTAGAAAATTTTCCCTAAACTCTTAGATGTGGGTCAGTTCAAATAAAATTTGCAGAAGAATTCTGCAACTGGGCACAGTGCATTTGAGTTGGTCAATTGATAGATTCCAATTTCTCCACATGCAAAGAGATTTTGTCAGCATGGGTGGAGTCTTTGGAGATAGCACATGTGCACCAGCATGATGTTGCAGGGAGAAGGAAGAAATGGGCAGATAATGATAGGCGAGATACACACTTTGATGTTGGGGACATGGTCTTACTGAAGATCCTGGAGATCAGTTTCAACCATCGAAAGAGAAAATGATATATTTGACGAGGAAGTAGTAGGGGCCATTATTGGTGAAGAAGCGAGTTGCAGAATTTTCTTATGAGTTAGATCTTCCAAACCAAATGTGTTCGAAACATGTTGTGTTCCATATGAGTCAAATCAAGAGATGTAGAATTGATGCACATAATCCTAAGAGAGCAGCACCATTGAGGGTACCATCCATGATTGTGGATACTTGTTTCTGGATAAGATCGTAGATCTCAGGACTATAGGTGTTGGGAGTGTCACATAGAGGGATTTATTCATTTAGTGGAAGGACACACCAGAGGAGGTTGGGAGACGAAGGATTCACTTTGGAGGTGGAAGAGGGAGGATGTGAGGACCATGAGTTGGCATCACCGCCCCTAGGTGAGTCGAGCGCCCAAAAGTGCATACATGACACTTAGGCAAGTCACGGGTACAGGCATGACCATGATATGCGACGATCACGTGGACGTAGTGACGGGCGCTCAAAACTTGACTTCGGTTAAATGCAACCGGGTAGAACATGTGACATGGGTGCACACCCAGGCAACACGCCCACACCCGAGCGTGGGTCAATCGAACAAGGGCGACACATCTGAGTCGGGTGGATGACCGAACAACACACATGACGCGATGTGGGAGAGTTGCGATTACACGAGTAGGAGTGTGACACACTCGGCGGTGGGCAAGGCACAATGCGATGATACATGAAAACATATCGGAGAGTGTGGTCAGTCTTGGAAGCAAGTATGCTTGGTGGGTTGACACCCCAACCAACGCTACTCTTGGTTAACACAACAGGACGGAGGCATATATATGGGAGGGTTTCATGTTGGCAAGCAACACACAACACCGTAGAACACATAACACATTCGGCACAAGTCGGAGTGTGGGGGTCGAACTATGGAAAGTGTCGCAGGAAAATTCTAAACAAAGGTGCAGTGATTCGGTGATGCACTCGCACTATGGGTGGGACATGTCACAGCTGTGAGGAATGGTTCAGGCGTAGGTAGAGTAATACGAATGTGAAAAATTGGTCACGGCCACAGGAAGGGTAACAGAACATCGTGCAAGTGGTCACGGAAGGTTGTTGGACAGTCATGGCAGCATGCATAATGTGACAGTTATGCAAAAATTTGGGTAGAGTTTCGAGCCCGGGAAAGGTCAGCCTTTCCATTGTAAAATATTTAAAAATTGCAGAAATTTATAATGAAAATATAAATTTGGTAAACCATTTCTTTGGTTTCAGTTTTGGCATTTTTGTACTGTTGTTATTTATTCCACACATAACTTAATAATGAAAGAAAACATGACTAATAATGTTGGTAGGCGTAGTCTAGAATATGAAAAAAAAACTAAGTATGGAAGTATAGTTGGTGCGGCACAACACCTCGAATGGTGGAACCGACTAGCCTATCAAGTGATTACATGAGAGGATAAACAATCCCTCCGCCTATTTTACAAGTTATCACGCTGAGTATTTAAATTTTGAGTTGGTTTTATGGCTTCACTTATGTTCATTATATCTGTATTTCTTAAGAATTTAATGTCTAGTGACATTATATAAATATATTTTTTTTATTGGAAGGTAGCCAAAGTGGATTTCAAATCCTTGGGTGGATTTTGCATGCAAATGATACCATTTATCAACAACTATCATGAATGCCTTACAAATACCACTGAAAATTAATACATCTATTTGCTAGATTTCCTTGAGATTTTTCATAAGGGAAAACTTATAGATAGAAAAGTTTCCCTAAACTCGTCCTCCCCTTTGGGCTCTTTCATCGATCGGGTAGGAATTTTTTATATTTTTTTCTTTTTATGTCCATGTCTATTACTTTTTTTTGAGGTACTTTCTTCCTCCAACGAGTTTTGGTTTTTTCAGAGAAATCTTAGGTTATTTGTTTTTTGGTGGGATTTGGTATACTCTGAATCTAGTTGTATAGTAATTTTATATGCTCATCACAATCTGAGGGGAGTTTTCAATTCAACTAGTCAACTCTACGTAAATGTATTTTCTTGTTTCACATTCTTATGTTTCATCATCATTCTGGGTCTAGGTTAGGGTTCTATTTTGAATTCTTTATTATTAGCTATCTCATTGGATCTTTACTTTCGCTTTCCAGATGTTTCTCATTCATGGGAGAGCTTTCTGTAACACCCCCTCCCACCTTGTTGTTCTATCTTCGCTTGTGGGAGGTGTTACTTATGACTTAAACCACCCCCCATGAAATGTTATGAAGACGGGTTTAAAAAAATCCTTCTTTTTCAAAAGTTGTAGAATAAAATATGACATCGCCATCAAATCCAACTTGTCAAGAGATTTCTAATGACACAAATTCCATCTTAATCTAATTCCTAGATTGGGATTTATGTCTAATTAAATTTAGACCAATTACCTAATGCCATATGGCATCCATGTGTAACCCAATGGGTTGTGCAAAGTCTCCACGGGGAATTCCACATAACTACATGTTGTTGTGCATGAGGCCCATGTGCAAGGTAGTTCCTGAGCATGGGGATTCCATGGTGAATCCAACAACTAAACCCTAGTGTTTTTTAGACTATGAACTATCCAATTTCGAACACCACCCCCCCCCCTGTTAACTCCTAATAAAATTGGGGGGAGGGGAGGGGGGGATAAGGACCATTAATTGGTCCCACACCCCTATCGTACTACCTAAAAATAACACAACATATAATGAGGGACCCACAATAGGAAATCCCATGTTGAACCCCCTTGTTAACTTTCAATGAACCAAGGGGGTCCAAGATCAAAATAAACCATTGATTTGAGTGCCTTACATTTGCATCGTCCAAATACATGCACCTATTCACAAAGGTCATGCTCTATGGTGTCATCAATCAATGAATTGTTTCTCATCTCCATCCTTGTTATCGAACTTTAGGCTATCTAGGAGTTAGTAATATGTGCATATTAAAACATTTCGTGACTCATACATCAAGTAATAGTACCAACAACATATTTTTTCCATATTTTTCCACCACTGCTCTGCTTCTATTGCTTGATTTCAGAACAAAACTCTTACACAATGCTAACAGGCAGCAAGTGGTCCCATCATTTGATGACCTTAAAAAATGGAAATTTTCACAATAGTCCTCACTACCACTCTACTAACATTGCCTGATTTTTTAAAATTAAACACAGACAATTCTAACAGGTGACGAGCGAATTCGACATATGAAAATTTTCCCATTAACTACAATCTCGTCTCTCAGTATCAAGACTATTTGGGAGATGACTAAGGTTTTTGTTAGAAAATTATATATTAAAGAGAAATGGGACATATAAAATATGCAAAAACACAAACACAGAAAACATATAAAACAAGAGAGACACAAATATACGTGGTTCGCCCAATTTGCGCTACGTCCATCTCAAACAGCCAATCCTTCCTTTATATTATCCAATAATATGTAGAGACACAACTTACAACAGATCCATTGTAATATCCTCTACTCTCTCTCACAGTCTCCCTTTCTATTTCTCGCTCATAATACACATACTATCCACAGCTGCAATACAATACCCTCATACAAAACAAGGGGTTGCCTTCTAGGGAAAAAAACCCTAAATTAAACATAACTTCTACCATCAGATCATCCGCCTAATGAACACCCCAGATTTACTACGAAATTACTATATTTTACAATGCAATTTTACACTTTTTTTTAGCTTCGAGGGCGCTACGCCCCCACCTAGACCCCTTTGGTTGCGATTAAACGACGAGCGACATTGCCACCCCATTAATAACAGGGGTCAAACAAGGTGATACATCTAAATAAAGAAGATAATCAGGCTCCATACCCAACAGTTTTCGGAAGTAAGGAAAACCTTTAGAGGTCAATCCAAAGTCTCGGCACCAAATTTATGTGTTAAGTGCCTTTAGGTCAAGCCTAATTTACACTAGCTCCTAGAGAAGAAACACATGACTCCAAAGGAAAAATACACAAGTCCTAGCATTCCCACCTAACCGAGTAGGAAGGTTGGGTAGTCCCTTTACTGCAATAAGAATTTCTCTAATCCTCATCAAGATGCCGTGTGATTTAACATGCTTACAAAATAAACCTTCAAGTTCTACTTTGAACCATGTCTCCTAGAACACTACAAAAATTCATATAAGTATGCATAAACCATTAATATCATCACAACAATCATAACCCGTAAATTCTTGTAATAATCAGTAGATAACATACCCTAAAATTATGGGATTTACAGCAACATTTATGATACAAAACATAATGTATAACCAAATACATCATAAGGACCTATCATATATGGATACACAAACATTTAAGTATTCATTAGTGAATCATACATACACACATATCAACTTATTATAACATTAGGAATAAATCATCATTCATAAATCAAATATATATAAACAATCATACTTATTTGATAAAGTTAAATCAGTTGGCAACTCGAGAAGGGACTTCGACTCTCCACCCAACCATAGGCTAGCTACAATGGAAACTCTCTTGCAGCTTACCACCCCTGAGCCAGATCTAGAGTCTAAGGGGATTATTTCACAAGGGAAAATTCATACATATGGTTTGGCCATGCACTCAAGTGATGGAGTACACTATTGATGTAGTTCATCAACTACGCTCTGGAAATAAGCACCCCAGTGACCTACTTACTCTCTAGATTTCAAACACATGGGCTTCACCCAAATTACAGAGGGGAATGTTTTGTTCATTTCCTAAGGATAGAATCCATTATAAAGGTGATTCATCAACTAGTTATAAATCACTTAGCAAGCACCAAGTGGTTCATCAGCGTAGCTGCAAACACCCATTGGTTTAACCCATGGATTTATTTCACTATGAAGGTGGCTCACTAGCCAATTATCAAGCACTTAACAAGCACCAAGTGGTTCATCAGCCTAACTACAAGCATCTATTTGTTTAAATTTGGGATTGATTTCAATATGAATGTGGTTCACCAACGAGTTATCAATCACTTAGAAAGCACTAAGGGTTTCATAATCATAACTATAAGCACCTAATGGTTTAATCCAGTCATGGAATTGCACGCCAACAACACAAGTCCATAGAAGGATTTCATTGGCTTCATTAATAATTAAGGTAGTTAACAACCAAACACATAGGGTACTGGTGCAAGGTCATAAAGAAACAGTATTCAGAAGGGGAGAAAGAATCCAATTCCACTAGAAGGTTTAAATAGTGAACTACAAAGAAATTGTGTTCTCATCTAATACAAAAACCAAACCCTAAATTCATTTATATTATGCATATGTGTAGGATTTCTCATGTGTCCCTTCTCATAGCAGAGAGAGCACCACCTTAGCTCTTTGGTTCCTTTTTTGTTGTCTCTTCAATCTGCAATAAGGGAGAATCATAAAGGGCACTGCCTATTCCAAACCCTATTCACATTAATGTACTGTAAGCAACTTTTTAACCTTCATTTTGACTCCAATCACATAACATTAAAGTATGTCACGTAAAATTTCTTTTCTCAATTTCAAGTGGTTCCAACATTTTTTCGGATGGTTATGGATTTTTAGGGTATGTAAGAAAAACAATCTGCATCCCTCAAAAATTCAACCTGTAGGTTGTCTCTTCCTCAAGTGAGTTTAATTAATTTTACTTAATAATTATCAACTATTAAAATAGAATTTCATCCAATTATATCTTCCATACACTAGAGTCATATTTACATTTGATGTTAAAAGAACAGGGATTAAAACAAGGGATGTTACAAACCCCACCCCCTTAAAAGAACCTTATCCCTCATATTCTCTAAATAGACAACAACAAGAAAATTGAGCTTTATAGTTACAACTCTTTACGCATGCTTACATATAAAAAAAATGGGTAAAATACCCTCATTTTATTTTCATGCTTCTAGGTTGCTTCTTCTAGTCTAAATTGCTTTCATTGCACCTTTACATGCTCTATTAATTAATTCCAAAGCATGATATTCCTCTGATCAATGATGCACAATGGTTTTAGTTAGAAATCTCCTTTAGATTGCACCTGTGTCATAGACCACTAAATCACATGATTAGTGTCACATACATACTTTTAAAGCAGGGATATGTGAAATGCATCATGTTCCTTTAAAGTGGGTCATAAGGCTAGTTTATAAGCCAATAATCCCACTCTTTCCAAAATCTGAAATTGTCCAAAAAAATTGGATGCTAACTTAGCACATCATCCCAATTTCAATGAGCTCTTTCTTGATCTAATGTGAACTATTCCACTTGGAATTCTATATGCATTCTCTATAAGTTTTCATATCTCTTCTATCTATCCTAGGCTAATTTCACTTTCTTTCTGATACTAATAACTTCCTACTCCATTTCTTTCAACATATCAAGTCCAAGAACCATTATGTTTACTAGGTCATCTCAACAAATGGGGTTGTTACACTTTATGCCATACAAAACCTCAAAAGGGAAGATTTTCAGTGACTCTTGATAACCATTTTGTATGAAAATTCAACTAATGGTAGGAACTCTTCCCACCTTTTTCATTGATGCATAACATACATTCTCAACATATCCTCTAAAATTATGTTCACCTTTTCATTTTTTCCATCAATCTAAGGATGAAAAGTCATGCTAAATGCTAGTTGAGTACCACAACCAACAAATAGTGCTTTCCAAAAACTTGATGTGAACTTGGCATCCCAATATAATATTATCTTATTGTGTATGCCATGAAATATGAATATTTATTTCATAAAAATATTATCTATGTCAATGGTCTTGTGGGTGGACTTGAGAGGTACGAAGTGAGATTCCTTGCTCAATTTTTTGACTACCACAATGATGGAATCATGTGGCCCTCATGGATTTAAAAATCATGTATGAAGTTCATGGATATGAATTCCCACTTCCACTCAAGGATTGGAATCAGTTACAACATTCCCACTAGGTGTCTACATTTCTCTTTAACCTATTGGCATTCTAGATACCTGGAAATGTACTCAATGACTTCAATTTTCATACCTCACCAATAATACATTTTCTTCATGGATTTTATCATTTTCAAATAACTATTATGAATTGAATAAGGTGCTTTTTGAAACTTATCCATGATTATCTTGTTCAACTGACCCACACAAGGTATATACCACCTATCCTTGAATTTCAAAATTCCAGCATATGTGAGCATATAGCTCTTATTCAATGTCCCTTCTGGATCTCTCTGAAAGAATTACTTAACATGCTAACAATTTTCATTATGTTGAAATTATTCTTTGACTCTTTCTTTTATTCAAAAATTACAAGTTCTCATAGTTTGCAAGTAAACTACTTACAAAATTATACTAAGCGCATTTGCTACCTTGTTCTCCTTTCCTTTAATGTAATTTATTTCAAAATAAAATTCATTGATAAGATAAGAGATAACCATTTGTATTGTATTGAATTGAACTTGTTTTGGTCAAACAATTATCTCATCCCTCTATGATTTAACATTAGCACAAATTTCCTTCCTAGAAAGTAGTGCATCCACATCTTTAGTGAATGCACAATTGTTGTGAGTTTTAGGTTGTGTGTTACATAGTTCTTTTCATGTTCATTTAATTTTCTTCATTCATAACAAAATCACATGCCCTTATTTCATTAGAAATCCACCTATTCCTTATAGGAATCTATACAAACCAATAAATACTTTTCCAAATCAACTATTATCAAGTTAGGTGCATGTCTGAGGAAATGATTGAGTTGTCCAAATCTAGTTGCGCACTTTGTTCTACGTTGGAATTTGATCAATTTTATTTGCAAGGTTGCGATTAGATTTCCAATATTTGGGAAATATAAAATGAATCATTAGTAATATTTGGCTAATCCCATGAAATATATAACTTCAGTGACATTGTAGAGAGTAGGCCACTCCATTATGGCCTTTCTATTTTGTGATCCATAGCAACACCTTTTTTTAAATTGCATGTCCTAAGTACTAAACTTGTGAATTAAAGAATTCATATTTGATAAATTTTTCATGCAATTTGTGTTCTCTCAGCAATTGCATCATTTCCTTCAACTGATCTTCATGTTCTTCTCTTGTTTGAGTAAATCATAATATCATCTACAAACACCAGCACAAATCTGTCAAAGTAATAGTTAAGGACATTATTCATCAAGCACATAAATGTGGTAGGGGAATTTGTGAGCCCAAATGGCACCATCACAAACTCATAATGTCCATACCTTGCCCTGAATTTTTTCTTGTAGATGTATTCATCCTTTATTTTAACATTATGGTAACTAGATCTTAAATCTATTTTAAAAAATTGTGTGGCTCCTTTCAGTTGGTCAAATAAATAACAATTTCTTGGAAATGGGTATTTGTTATTCTTTGTAGCTTTATTCAATTCCCAATAATTAATACACATTCATGGTTAGCACATTGGATATCATATATCCTTTATTTAGCATCTGTTTAAGTTGTAACTTTAGTTCTACCAGCTCTGGTGTTCTCATACGATATGGGGTTTTAGAAATTAGTACTGAATTGAGGATTAATTCAATGGATAATTCAATGTCTCTTTTGGGTGGAAATCCTAGTATTTCTTATAGAAATACATCACTATATTTTTTTATAATAGGGTGATCCTCAAATTAATTTTTGCTTCCCTTTGTGACATTGATCATGTTATCACCCTAGTAATTTCTTAGGTTGTGGGATTTTTATTTATAGTTAAAGAAAACTAGGGGTAACCAAGAACCTCTTTTGGATTTCAGGATCTAGCCTTCCTAAATTCCGGAGAGAGATATCTTTTTATGATTTAACTTTGTTTTGGATTAAATTTTAGGCTAGGTATGATTGGACAATTGTTTTGGTTTGAATGTTTAGTGGGAATAAAAGGTACTTCAAGGTAAACCATAGAGAGATCTACCAGACCATTGGGCTATGGAGTCAAATTTCTTGGCAAGAAAAGCTAGGAAATAAGGTCAAAAGAGAAAATGTACTAAGGGCAGGGTAGATGACCTTCAAAGGGTTAGGAAATAGGCTTTTTGATGAAATGGAAAGATCTGAACAAAAGGGCAATGAAGGATCCTTAAGTTACAGAAAAGAAGATGAAAGAAAGAGGTCAAAAGGGACTAAGAGCAGTTAAGGATTCTTAAGTCTAGATATCAGCAGAAAACATATCAATGAATAACTAGTAAAAAACAGGGAGATTTTGACACTAATCCTGCATAAACTTTCCTAGTCAATCATTTAAGACAGAAAACATGTAAATGTATGTATGGAACTTTAGAAATATAAACAATGAAAATAGGAAAATACTTGACTTATCTGATCAGCACAAGAATCCAGAGTTATCATGTCTGTTTGACTTAGTACTAGTCTGCTGCTTTACAAATCGACTCACATAAACTCCCAATGTATTCAGCAAAACTGTCTATAGTAGTCTTAACAAATTTTATTCCACACTTAATACTTCAAAGAGTGAAGTATTTATACAAATTGTTTAGTACAAAATATCCTAGAAAAATCTAGGAATAAGTCTAGGAAAATAAAATATCTTTACACACTAAGAGGGACAGTTGCTTAACAACCTAGCAAGCTGTCTTTCTATTTAGAAAAAATAGAACTAACATTATCTAATCAAAATTATCGTTGCATTATTGTAGATGCTTGCTAGCATTTGGAAAAATATCTTTTTAGAAGATAGCTTGGAAGAAAATATTTCTAATTACACTCTTCAACATGTGATTCACTTCTGATACTCTTTTACGCTGTCCATTTATTACTCTACTGCTGTAAAATGAAGAATTACAACAGTAAAAATTGAGTTGACTATTTTATTCTTGGATACTCTTTAACTCTTCTTATTCACCTGATACACTTTCACTGCAATATTTACCCTTTGATAACTGTAAAAATGAAAAACCTAACTGCATTTGTTCTGCTCTGTTTGCATACTGTTATATCCAATCAGTAAATTCCTGCCACTGCTCTGCCCTAGGTATTTTCATACCTTTCAACTTCTTATAACTCTCATCAGCATCAGTGTATTTTGCAAAGTTTGGTTTTATAACAAACATGTGTTTGATCTCATTCTGTAAAAAGAAAAAATCTTCAAAACATTGTAAGACCACCTTACGAGTTGGGGAACCTTGTGGTAAAGGTTTATTCACCTGTTCTTTAGCATGTGCTCTGATATTTTTGTCATAATCAATCTGGATCATTAACTTTTCATGGAAGCCATGTATATTTGGAAGACCTGCTTGGCTTAGCATTGTGTATTTGGTCATGAATTTTGTGATTGGTAAGTTCATGGCTTCACATTTTTCTTCTAATTTGTTCATGATACTTCTTTTGGTTAGGACTTTCCTAATTTGCAGAATTGTTTCAGTCCTGTCGTGAATGTTTAATGCCTCCAATTCAACTCTATTCTTGTTGTTCAAGAATCCAATAAGCCTTATAGCTTGTGATG
This sequence comes from Pinus albicaulis, assembly GCA_034641835.2. NCBI lineage: Eukaryota > Viridiplantae > Streptophyta > Pinopsida > Pinales > Pinaceae > Pinus > Pinus albicaulis. The sequence continues at coordinate 1,461,987,224 of CM076578.1, read as the reverse complement.
GTTTATCTGCAAGCTCTATTTGAGTTTTCTAAATTTCTGCCAGTGCTACTTGAAATAAATATCTTTACTCATAGATAATTTGTATTGAGGGCCCCTGTAAATGAATAGTTTGAATTATATTATCCCATAGGTATTTTTTGATGTATGCTACATGTTCACTAAAGTTTACTTCTTTCTGTAAACTCTTCACTTGTTCTTCTAAGGCCTTTTCTCTCTTTTCATGTCCCTTAGATGTGATTAAGGCATTCTTTTATGAGGATTCGAGATCTTTAGTTGCTTTCTTTAAATTATTGATCTCAGTGTTCTTAAGGGACATTTCTTCCAAAGATTTAACTATGTCTGTTGTACCGGTAGCTTATTGTGCCTGTGTTGTTATGATTCTGTGGCTAAGGTATCTATAGATTGTACTGACACTGCAATTTCCAGTACTCCTTTTGGTGCCAAGTGCTCTGCCAGTGTAGAAGGAACATTTGTACTCACCATTGGAATGACTGTAAGAATAGGAGAAATATTTGTTTCTTTTTCTTTTATGAGGGTCTCTATCTGATTCTCCATATCTTTGATTTGAGCAGTCATTTTCAATACTAACTGCATCATCTCATCTTTTTCTTTTTGTTGTTGCAGGATTTCCTTGGCTTCTGGATGTTCATTCTGTGGAAGTTTCAATTGCTTTCTTAAGGCTGCAATGTCTTCATTCTTTTTCTTTATGAGTGCTTGAGAAACCTAAATGTTTGAAGGATCTACTCTAGTCTGTATAACCAAGTCTTCCAAGGACTTGATCCTTAGGTCCTTAGCATGTAAAGAGGCTTTGTCTAGACTCATCTAATATTACAAGTTAGACACAGTTTTTTGCAGCATAGTTGTACTCATAGTTTTGGTTACTACTTTAGAATAAAGCATTTCTGTGGTGCTTCTATGAAACTCTATTTGATCCAATTCATGTATCCACTTCTACATCTGTTTTGGTGTAATCTGAAACTAATTTTGGATCTGCAACTGTTGATTTAATGAATGACATGATCATTTTATTTGTGGAATAGTCAAAATTTGTCAACAACCTGTCTTTATTCCCTGGCTTTTCTTTGAGAAATTGGGAATAAACTTCATTTTTAATCTTCTCATTTTTCTCTTTGATCTATTTGTATTTTTTTTTAATGTCAGAGTCTGTTCCCTCTGTTTCTTTGGAAGAGGAGGGAGCTTCTAAATTCACCTACTTTTCCACCATTTCTCTGTCCTGTTCATGTGTTAGCATCTTCTTTTTGTGAATTTCTGCTAGAGTCTCATTTACAATTATAGTGGCTTCATCATCAATCTGTTGATCATTATTGGCTTCTTGATCATCAGTGCCATCTATTTCTATTATCTTTTCTTTCTCAACAGCAATAATTTTTTCCCTTTTGTTGTAAATAATCTTGAATTTATTTTCTGCAATGGTCTCTGCTGAATAGCCTTCTTCATTCCTAGTCCTTTTGTTTGAAGCTTTTGTCTGCATAGTGATTGTTATTGCCTATGAATTATTTGTCTGTCTCTCCTTCTTTGTATTGGCAGTAAGATCAATCAATGTATTTTCTACCCATTCCATTTGATTTGCAAATTTCTCAATTTCTGGTTTAGACTCATGCATGAATGGTGTTAAGTTACATTTGATCCTTATGTTACTTAGAATGCCTTGTGGATCATAGTTCCAAAAAAAAAAATCTTGGAACTTTAACTCTGATAATTTCATGACTATTTCTTTTAAGGCATCCCTATTGTTTACTATGAAGGGACCTATCTGATTCTTCAACTTAAACTGTCTTTTTCTTGGCAGCCATAAAGTTTATAGCATCTGCATTTAGGACTTGCATCAAGTATTCCAAAGCAAAAACCCTGATGGTTAGAAATTTGGGCAGCTTATAAGGGGCCAAGTTTGCTCCAAATATTCTTAGTTCTGTATGATTTTCATATAGGTACCAGTCACCTACTTTACAGTGTTCAGATAAATGTAGAATTATTTTTATTTCCTCACTGATTCTTGGTTGTTCTACTTTGCACAATAAACTCATGGCTGGTCTGGTAAACAAATCAGTGAAGCCCTTATAGTTGAATTCACTTCCATATTTTCTTAGTAATGAAGTCCAAAGTACTACTGAGAGAGGATTGCCTTCAACATCCATTTTCTGTAATGCAACTGGAAAATTTTCTGCTTGGAAAAATAGAAAGAGGTGAAAGAGATATGATGAATATCTAAACACTCCTTCTTTAGGAAACTTGGTAAATTGATAGTGTATATTGTCAGCAATGAATCTAGCAAAATTAAATATCATTGCAGGAGGTTTCCCTGGGGATAAAGTAGAAAGGAAACCTAGAATTGGTGCATCAGTGAACTCATCATCAGAATAACCTAGAATGAAGGAAAGCATAGAGATGATTTTCCTAGAAGTTTCAGGGAAATCAGAGGTAGAATAGGGTGGATTCACTTTTGGGAAATAAACATGAGTAGGCATGAATTTTTGAAGAATCAAAAACCTCCTAAGGTAATCCAAATCTAGGTACGACTGAGTCAAATATTCAATGGATAGGGGCACTACTCTTGGATCATGTTTAAGCTGGAGTATCTCATTAATGGATTCTGTTGTTATAAAAAATAGAACTTCCCTATCCTTGTTTACAATACATATTTGGTCAGGGACATAATGTAAATGCAATAGTCTAATCAGGTCCTGCGCTGGATGAGTGACTGGGACCAGATACTTAGGCAAATTTCACTCTCATATAGGTATGTCATTTCCAATTTTCTTCACAAAATTCTCATAAAAACAAGTATGGACTTCAAGCATATTGAATTCTAACGCTGCATCATTAATCCTGCAATCTAGATCAATTAGGGAACTTCTTTCTTCAGTAGTAACAGGTGGTTGTAGAGGTCTAACTACTTCTGTTTAATTTGTTGTTAAAGCTGGAGTAGGTTTACTTATCTTTGAAGGTTGAGGAAGTGGAAGCTTGCTTGAGGTAGATTTTTGGGCTTTTGGACCTCCAGTTTTAGGGGTTATCTGTTTTCTTATCATTTTGGTGAAAACTAAGCAATATTAAACTGTTTGCTTAGTTAATTTGAAAACAGAGGCTAATTGAGCAGATTTTGGAAATCTGGGCAAGGGTTTTGGGATAGAAAACATAGGTTTTCTAGATGTAGAGGACTGAAAAAGGGTTTCAATGGCTCTCAGTGTGTTTTTTTTTACTTTTAAATTGTGGAAATTGTCTTTTGATGGACGGAAAATGCTTAAAAACTTGGATTTGATGGAAATGGAAAATTCTAAGAAAAATTTGACAGGGTTTTCCCTGTATTTTCAAGGTTTGGGCATTCTCAGATTGGTATTTTTCTGTTTCTACAGTCAAATTTGTTTAATTTTTATTTTAAATTTGTAAACTTGAAGGTTTGGAACACTAAGAAATACCTCATGGAGGTGTTTTGGCAGTCGAGAAGGGTTTCAGTTTGTATCAATCTTCAAACTGGTCACTATGGCTTAGTGGGAAGCATCAGGATTTTTCTAAATACAATATCTGCGGTGAAATTCTACTTCAGGGGGACAAATTGACTAGCAAAGGTAAAAACAGAGTCTGGGCGCATTTATCATAACAGGCGAGGGGGTAAACAATACATAAAACAATGAGAAATTAAAGTAAAACCTTAGATATTTGTGACAATATGTATCATTTATTGCAGGTCACAGTCAATGGCGAGAGTTAATTTGCTTTGAATGTGAAAACCATCGGTGGTTATCACATGACTTTTAGATGGTAAGTTGTTTTGGCCAATATGAACACGATCAAATAGAATTTGGACACGTAGCAATGGGCAGTTTAATGAAACTACTTTTATCGCTTGAATTTCATCAAACTTCAGTCGATCATTTTCAGTGTGTGATATGAGACCCGCACCGTTAGATTTTATTTCACGATGCGAACGGTCAGGATTAATTTTTTGAGTTGCGGGGAAATGTAAGGTGGGACCGGTCTTCAAGATGGGTCGTTGATTTGATAGGGTGATCAATGTTCAAGGCTTAATGCAACAGAATATGGTGGGGCATAAGGCCGATTCATCGCACTTAGAGTGGACCGTTGGATTAGGAATATAAAAATGATCGAAGGGTGATGGATGAATGTGAGGGCACTGGGTTTATGTATTGGATAATGAGTTCTTTTAATATATAAAAGGAGTTTATATATAGGTTTAAAATGCATGGGGGTGGGTTAATACAAGTTTTTACCAAGGTTCAGACTTTTGTGAAGGTGCATATAACGGGAAAGAGGGGTAAGGTCAAACTTTAACCTTGGGTAAAGCTTGTGCAAGGACGGGAAAAATGGTAAGAGTATTTACAAAGGTTTTAATACTTAAATCCTTTATAAAATACTTAGGATATAATGAAATAACCGGGATAATGTTTTTAAAACATGCAAGATATGTATGAAAACTATTTTTTCATATTTTTATTTTATTATATAGTTTTAGATTATTTTGAAGGTCCAAAACTATAGGGGATCGGGATATTTCATTATGGATAGTTTTTATGTCAAAGGGATAGTTTCGGGATTTACTTTAAACATGTGAATAATAACTTTGACATAAAAAGCTTATAATAAGGGGTTTTTTTGGGGATAACTAATAAAAAGGAGTTATATTAATAGGACTAGGACTTTATATAGGGAGTTAATAAAATAGGTTAGGTGTTAATATGAAAAGGGACAATAAATACTCAAGAATTCATAAATAAAACTAAGGAAAGTGAAAATAAGAGTAAAGTTTCATTTTCATAACTCACTCACTTTTACTTAGTATATCATGTTTTTTTAGGGTTTTATGCTTTGTAAAGTGGAGGGAGTTACTCAAATGGGTCTTAAGAATCTTTAAGTAAAAATGGGGTCTTTACTTATGATTTTTCATGGTAATGAATGCATGAATGGAAAATGATGTGATTTTTGGGATTAATATAGAAACTTAACACTTTCAACTAGTCAGTCATTGAGCCTTGGGTCTGGTCCCAACAGAAGTCAGGGAAATGCCCTGAGCCTCTTTGACTAATAGTCTAGAATGTCAAATAGCTATGGGGAGAGGAAATTAGTTATTGTAGCATGGTGAAATATATTTACAATGGATTTCCCACCTTCTTCTTCCTACCCAATCATATCTTCTAACATTTTTTCTTCTATTTTGATCAGGTGCATTTGAGCTAGCAACCTTACAACATTTTATTCTTTTGAAAGAAGTAAAACTATCTAATTCTAAACTTATTTCATCCAAGAATCTATATTAAACCGTTGAATTCTTTTATTCTCTACCTAACTACTGAATTGTCAGGATTAAACTGTCCGACAACTCTTTATTCTCTATCTAAAACAAGTAAAATTGAAACATGATAAGTCAAGATTAAATTGTTCAACTCATCATGGATTATGGCATTTATTTACACTCTACCATAATAATATGCAAAAATTAAAAGTAGTGCCATTTAGACTTGCACACTTTCATGTTTTATTCATCTTTTTTCTTTTGGGGTATATCGTTTTTTCTAAGTCCTTTGATTTTTCTTTTAGGACTTTTACCCTCTTTTTGCTTTTCTATATTTTTTTTTATTTTTTACAAATATGGGAAAACAACTTGTAGAAAGCAAAGTATGTACATATTTGCACAATTATCATCATTCAAGTCAAAATTATGAATCCTATATTTATAGCTTGCTAACATCGGCTTCACTTGGGGATGGCATTTCCTGGTGAAATGTCAAGAACTTTGAGATCAATAGCCTTCAACTTTAACCTTGATGATCCTGTAATTGTCCTCTAATTTCTGCAACAATTTATACTTATGATATTTTATACTGCAAATCTTAAGGCCTTCTCTTCGGGCTTCAACTTTGTAGATAAAATTTCCAATCCAATCTACACACTTGCAATGAATATTTACACTAATAAAAGTCAATGAATTTAACTGGTGATTGATTCAGAAGAATAGTAGTGTTTCAGCATCCTACCATTCACTGGTCCTTCTTGAAGTTCAGTTCCATCCAAATTCTTGATGAAAAAAAAATTGTTACCTCTATAACCATATATCACATAAGGTCCTTTCCATAGAAAGTCAAACTTTCCATGTTTACCTTTGTCCTCTCTTCTTGAATCCCATCTCAAAACTTGATCTCCAATGAAAAAATCATCTTCTTTACTTCTTTTGTCAAAAAATATTTTTAATTTTACCATGTAACACTTGTGATCTTTCATAAATTTCCCCCCTTGTTTGTTGGAGATGTATGGTTTCATTAATTCTTCGTTGAATATCATTTGTTTCCACCTCTAATTCCTTAATGATCTTCATGACTGGGACACCCAAGGAAAAGGGGAAAATTGCATCCATTCCATAAACAATCTGATAAGGTGAAGTGTCGATAGACTTCTTAGTGGTAAGTCTATCAGCCCATAAGGCATAGACTACCTTTCTGTTCCAGGTCTTTTTGTTATCTTGAAGTAATTTTTTAATGATATTGACTAAGATTTTGTTTGAAGATTCGGCTAAACCATTACCCTGGGGATAATAAGTAGTAGAATGTCCCAAATTAATATGGTTTTGTGACAGAAAGAAATCATTTTCTTGGATTTGAATGCAGCTTCATTGTCAGTAATAATTTTATGTGGGCATCCAAATCTTGACAAAATATTACTTTCTATAAATGAGATTATAACTTAATCAGTGGCTTGCCCTTTGGGAACAGCTTCTATCCACTTGGTAAAATAATCTGTAGAAGTTAAAATCCATTTACGTTGGCCTGAGGATGGAGGGTGGATTTCACAAATGAATTCTAACCCCATTGTTGAAATGGCTTTTCAGTAGATATAGGCTTAAGAGGTAAGGGCAATAGTTTCTTTTTCCTTTCAAAAATCTGACATTTGTGACAGGAGGTAACAAATTTCTTGACATCAGAAAATAAAGTTGGCCAGTAGAAACCAGCTCTCAGTATTTTTTATGTTGTACTCTTCCAGTATAAGTGGCCTCCACAGTCACCTACATGAAATTCCTCGAGAATTTTGTCAGCCTCTGATTTTAATAAACAATTTAGTAAAATCCCACTACTTTCTTTCCAATAAAGTGCATTATTTAATATACAAAACCTCATTTCTTTTTGTTTGATGAATATGGCTTTGGTTTTAGTTAATCCAGGAGGAGCTTGTAAATTTATGAGTACAAAGATAATATCAGAATACCATGGTGTGTCTAGATAGGCCTCACTGATCAATGGAGTCACCATCTCTTCCTGGTCATCTATTTGTGCAATGAAATTTATGTCTAAAGCATTACAATTAGATTCATCCATCAATCTGGCCAAACCTTGTCCTTTAATGAGCTTTGTTGGTTTAATTTCCATATCATACTCAAGGATAGTAGCAATCCACTTTCCTCTCCTACCATCAGATCCTTCTTGTGTTAAAATATCTTTAACTACAGCATTGGGTACATATGCAATGATATGGGAATGGAGTATATAAACTCTAAAATATTTTAGGGCTTTAACCAAGGCTAAATCTTTCTTTTCCATTATATTGTACTTCAGAGGCACATCTCTAAGGGATTTACTAAAAAATGCAATTGGTTGTTCAAAACCTTGATCATTTTTCTGCAGTAGAACTACAACTATGGTATGTTCTGAGGCAAATGAAAATATTATGAAATCCTTTGTATAATCTGGGCTGATTAAGACTAGTGCTTTTGCCAAGGCCTGTTTTATGGATTCAAAAGACTGTTTGGCTTTAACATTCCATTTTATTGCAGAGTCCTTTTTAAGCATATTGTTGGGTTATTTTATGATTTCAGCCAAGTTAGAGATAAATCTTCTCAAAAAATTGATTTTACCCAAGAATGCTTGAAGTTCTTTAATGTTTCTTGGTGGTTGAATGTTCAAAATAGCTTCAATTCTTGCAGGGTCTATTCTAATGCCTTCCTTGGAGATTATGCGTCCTAACATTTTTCCTTCTTCTAGTCCGAAAAGAGTCATTTTAGGATTTAAAGATATACCATATTTTCTACACTTGATAAAGACTTGTCTGAGGTGATCTAAGTGTTCATCATTTGTTGTTGAAAAGATAGTAATATCATCAAGATAGATAACTAAAAATTCATGTATTTCCTTGGCAAAGGCAATATCCATGGCCCTTTGAAAGGTAGCTCCTACATTTTTCAATCCAAAAGGAATTTTCACATACATGAAAGTGCCCCAAGGAGTAGTAAAGGCAGTTTTAGTTTGATCATCTTTATGAACTGGAATTTGGTTATAACCAGAGAAACCATCTAATAAAGAAATCCTTGAAGAACCTGCAACCCTCTACAAAATATGCTCCATTTTAGGCAAGGGGTAATTGTCTTTCAAAGACACTTTATTGAGATTTCTAAAGTCTATACACAGTCGAATTTCTCTTTTTTTCTTTCTGGTGGGCACTAAGTTAGAAATCCAATCAGAATACCTGACTGGTGCAATTATTTGTGCATCAAACATTCTTTTAACCTCTTTTTCGATTAAAGGTAACAAAATTGAATTAATCCTTCTTAATTTTTGTTTTAAAGGTTTTTGATTTTCTTTCAAAGGAATATTATGTTGAATTATGTCTTTGTTGTAAGTTTTTAGATCTTCGTAACCCATCCAAAAACATCCTGGTATTCTTTCAAAAGTTCTATATATTTAACCTTTTATTCTGATGGTAAGAATTTTGACAATTTGATCAATTTTAGTTTTTCATTTGTTCCTATGTTACATTCTTCAATATCAGGACTGGTTCCATTTTTTGCCTTTTGGGCACATCATTGGAATCAAACAAGTCTTCTAAGGGAGTCAAACCTCTGGATAAAATGTTATGTTTTAAATCTATCAAATCTAGTTCATCTTCCATCATTTCCTCTATGTCTATTTTTTCCAAGTCATCTATATCTGATTGAGAAAATACAATTGGCCTTTTATATTTATGTACATCTACACTATTGATCTCACAGTTAAAATTATCATCTACATTACATTCTAAATCTATACTATCATCAGTGTCTATCTTACAGTTTTGGAATTCTTCCTTGTTGTTCAAAAAATTGAAAATCTATTCATCTTCGGAGAAAATCTACCAGTATTTAACGTTGTCAGGAACAATGGGTCTGTATTTTACTTCAGCGGTATATCTATGCATTGGTTGAAAAGGCAAATTACAGGTGCTAGAAAAAGTTTCTAGACAATGTGCTTGCACATTCTAATTTTTGGGAATAATAGCAAACTTAGACTCTAGTAAATCATCAACCAAGTCAATTGTTGCATCTCTATATCTGGCTAATCTAGGATTATGAACAGAATATTCACTATTTATTTTCTTAATGACTAATTTTGAATCACCCATGATTAAAATTCTTTTACCTCCTAAATTTCTGATGATTTGGTGGCCTAAGATCAATGCTTCATACTCTTCCATGTTGTTGGTGCATTTAAAGTCGAGTCTGAAGGCATGTCCTTCTGAATGACTAGTTTCCATGTTGGTGATCCATACTCCAGCTCCTGCCCCTATCTTGTTCAATGAGCCATCAAAATATAAATGCCAAAGGGCTTCATGAAAGATATTTTCATTGTTTGGCTCAGGTTTTCTGTTAATCAATTCAGTTTGGATATCATCATTATCAGAGTTGCATAAAATAAAAGAGTTAAGGTTAGTTGGGGTTGAATAGATGGGATAATTTATCGACCTTTCTGCATTACTGACCATGTATTTCATCAGAGTTTCTTCGTAAGGCTTTTTGGGTTGTCCAAATACTGTGATAGTAGCAAAACTCATGTCTAATTGTAGAGATCCCTGCAACTTAGCTCCCTGTGAGCGAGAAAGAAGCATACCATACTTAGGTGGGATGTCAGCTACTACAATATCCATGATCATAGTTTTACCTGGGTATTGAACTAAATTTACACACAAATACTTTATTAATCCAATGCACTTACTTTAGATGAATCAAATGAGAACAAGTCCTTATATGGCCTAGTTATTTCTAGATTCAGAGTTTCCATAATAGCTTTTGGCATTAAATTGTGGGAAGCTCCTGAGTCTAACATTGCATTGTGTAATATATGATCTTGAATTGTGAGACTAATGTAAAAAGGAGGGATTGCTCCATCAGCATGTGTACCATTCACATCAGGACCAAAAATTAACTCAGGCTGATCATCATTTAGATTAATTGAATCCTCACCATCATTCATGTTTAAAGTTTCATTGATTGTTGATTTACACAAGTCATTCTTTACTAATTTTGTTAAAGGAATTGGTATTTTCAACTTGGATATTTCAGCTTGAATGTTGAATGATGGCTGAGATTTACTAATCTATAGAAGTTCATCTTTTGAGATTGTTAACTGAGTGGATTTTTCTTATGTTTCAATAGTTTTACCTTTAGCTTGAGCTTTTATTTTATCTTTTGTTTGAGTTTTTCTTTTATCTTCTGTTTGAGTTTCCTTATTTCTACTGTCTTTGATTATTTTTTCAGGAACAGTTTGAGTGGTAGCAGATGCTTTGTCAGATGTGGAATTTTCAATAGAAGATTTAGGATTTGATGATCTAGAGTCAGCTGGATTCTGTTTTGGATCAGTAACAGTTGTTTTTACTGAATTAGTGGCTTTTGTAGTATTATCTTTTTAGCATCTTTGGAGGATTGGGCCACCTCATCAGTGATATCAACAATCTTTGGACTAGACTGTTTTTTAGGACTGGGTAGGTCTAAATTTTGGTTGTTCTCTCTTGGAAGAATTTGCAAATTTTTTGTTTTGGGAGCTTCTACATTCTTTTTGTTTTGATTTTGTTGAGTTGGAGCAGTGTTTTTAGTAGAAGGCTCATTTATTTTCTTGCTCCTAAGGTTATACTGGCTGTGAATTTCATTGATTGCGAAGTCACAACCTTGCTTATAGTCAAAGGATTCACTAGATTCTACTTTGAATTGTTGAAGCTCAAAGAGTTCTTGATCCTCCTGAGTGAGGAAAATTGTATTACTCTCATCTATGCCCATAACTATGTTGATGTCTTCCTCATCCTCAACATTGTTTTGAGAACTTTCAGTGTAGTTTTCTTGAAAAGGGGGCCTAATGTTTTGATCTGGGGAAGGGTCTTTACCCTTTCCCAGATTGTTGTTTTTTCTGTAGTTGGGATTTCTAATTTGGGGTTGGTTATCCCATTGCGGTTTTTTCTCAATTTATTCTAATCTCTCAACTAATATTTCTAAAGTTTTGGAAATAAGATCAAATTTACCATCTAAGCTTGAATTCTGTTCTTTGATGGTGACTCTCCTTTCATTTCTAAGTCTAGCCTTTTTAGCTAGGATATTGATTTCTACACCAACAGCATCTAGTTGCATCTATTATAAAGTTTCAGCATTTATTTCTTTTAATTGATATGCCATGTATGGATCAAATCCATCAAGAAATTTAAAAAGTACTGAATAGGGGGTAGTTTTAAGATCAACAGGGATGGCATTATAAACACTATTATATCTGGTGCAATAATCCTGGACAGACTCATTAGGAGCTCTTTTAACAACATCGAACTCAGATAAAATTTGCAGGGGATTCTTTTTCTTTTCCCATTTATTTATGAAATCTCTATGAAATGTAGCTAAATATGCTATACTACCAGCACCTAAATTTCTAAACCATGTTTTTACTTCTCCAGTTAAGCTTTGAGAAAACAACCTCATTTCGACATCAGATTCATCTATCTCATAAATTTCACAAAAATCATTCATTCTGGTGATATGTTGTTGTGCAGTAAAAGGTGAAAAATTATCAAACAATGGGATATCCTTTTGGTAATTTTGGGGCATGTCATGGAGGTTTTGGGGTAAAACTAGAGGAGCATATCTTGCAGCCATGATTTGAAGTTTTCCTGAACTAGGAGGTATAACAATGACTATAGGAACAATGCTGGATATGACAGCTGATGTGCTGAAAGCTGGATTTGAAGAACTTGGAAAAGATGTTGATATATTTATGGAACTGGATGGAAAAAATGTAGTGCTTATAAAATTGGTGGATGTAATGGGCTGATTGAATGATGGAAAAAATATCCTGGGATGCAAAGGAAACTCAGGAATAAATGGTTCTGTGGATGAACTTGCAGTGGCTTGAGGGTATGATGAATATATGATCATAGGATGCAAAGGCAACTCGGGACTGAAAGGTTCTGTAGGTGAACTGACAGTGGAGTCTAAAAATGAAGTGGCAGTGTACAGAGTTGAATCTGCTGCTGGAAAAATTGTGGTGTGTAATTGAGAAACTAGAGGTTTAAATTGAGACAAAAAATTGGCTAATTTAATAGCTTCATCAACGTCTTTAATTTGTGTAACATTAACCCTTTCTACTGGACTTTGAATTTCATATTTGCCTGATTTTATTGATGCTGAAATAATTTTATGTTTCTCATTCAAAAAAGAAGTAAAAACAGGATCTATAACAGTTTCCTTTAAATCAATTTCAGATTTATTTCTAAATAATGAATTTTCAAACTTGAAATCAAATTCAATATCGGTTAAACTCACTAATTCTTTGGGTAAGGAATTAGCTTTTCTCAAAGGCACTTAAACTTGTAAACTATCACTTTGTTTTTTATTTTTATTTTTACCAATGTTTTCTGGGTTATCTACTATTACAGCAGGCTTAGGATCCGGGTTAGACCTGGTATAGTAGGTTTTCCTAGAAGGCATAATGTCTGTTTATTAATACCCACAACCTTTAAAATTAATCTTAAAGTATAAAAGATAGATTTAAAAAATCTTCCTTTAAGATTAAATTTAAAACTGGAAAGTGGTTAGTTCCCCGGTATGGTCGCCAGTATGTTATCACCCTAGTAATTTCTTAGGTCGTGGGATTTTGATTTATAGTTAAAGAAAACTAGGGGTAACCAAGAACCTCTTTTGGATTTCAGGATCTAGCCTTCCTAAATTCTAGAGAGGGATCTCTCCTTATGATTTAACTTTGTTTTGGATTAAATTTTAGGCTAGGTATGATTGGACAATTGTTTTGGTTTGAATTTTTGGTGGGAATAAAAGGTAATTCAAGGTAAACCACAGAGAGATCTACCAGACCATTGGGCTATGGAGTCAAATTTCTTGGCAAGCAGAGCTAGGAAATAAGGTCAAAAGAGAAAATGTACTAAGGGCAGGGTAGATGACCTTCAAAGGGTTTGGAAATAGGCTTTTTGGTGAAATGGAAAGATCTGAAAAAAAGGGCAATGAAGGATCCTTAAGTTACAGAAAAGAAGATGAAAGAAAGAGGTCAAAAGGGACTAAGAGCAGTTAAGGATTCTTAAGTCTGGATATCAGCAGAAAACATATCAATGAATAACTAATCCTGTATAAACTTTCCTAGTCAATCATTTAAGACATAAAACATGTAAATGTATGTATGGAACTTTAGAAAGATAAACAGTGAAAACAGGAAAATACTTGACTTATCTGATCAGCACAATAATCCTGATTTATGATGTATGTTTGACTTAGTTCCAGTCTGCTGCTTTACAAATCGACTCACACAAACTCCCAATGTATTCAGCAAAAATTTCTACTGTAGTCTTGAAAAATTTATTCCACACTTCATACTTCAAAGAGTGAAGTATTTATACAAATTGTTTAGTACAAAATATCCTAGAAAAATCTAGGAATAAGTCTAGGAAAATAAAATATCTTTACACACTAAAAGGGAAAACTGCTTAACAACTTAGCAAGTTGTCCTTCTATTTACAAAAAATAGAACTAACATTATCTAATCAAAACTTATTGTTGCATTGTTGTAGATGCTTGTTGGCATTTGGAAAAATATATTTTTAGAAGATAGCTTGGAAGAAAATCTTTCTAATTACACCCTTCAACCTGTGCTTCACTTCTGATACTCTTTTATGCTGTCCATTTATTACTCTACTGCTGTAAAATGAAGAATTACAACAGTAAAAATTGAGTTGAATATTTAATTCTTGGATACTCTTTGACTCTGCTTATTAACCTGATACACTTTCACTGCAATATTTACCCTTTGATAACTATAAAAATGAAAAACCTAACTGCATTTGTTTTGCTCTATTTGCATACTATTATATCCAATCAGTAAATTCCTGCCACTGCTCTGCACTGGGTATTTTCATACCTTTCAACTTCCTGTAACTCCCATTAGCATCAATGTATTTTGCAAAGTTTGGTTTTATAACAAACATGTGTTTGATCTCATTCTGTAAAAATAACAAATCTTCAAAATATTGTAAGACCACCTTACCAGTTGGGGAATCTTATGGTAAAGGTTTATTCACTTGTTCTTTAGCATGTCCTCTGATCTTTTTGTCATAATCAGTCTTGATCATTAACTTTTCATGGAAACCATGTATATTTGGAAGATCTTCTTGGCTTAGTATTGTGTATTTGGTCATGAATATTTTTATTGATAAGTTCATGGCTTCACATTTTTCTTCTAAGTTTTTCATGATACTTCTTTTGGTTAGGACTTTCCTAATTTGTAGAATTATTTCAGTTCTGTCGTGAATGTTTAATGCCTCCAATTCAACTCTACTCTTGTTGTTTAAGAATCCAATAAGCCTTATAGCTTGTGATGGTTTATCTGCAAGCTCTATTTTAGTTTTCTGAATTTCTGTCAGTGCTGCTTGCAATCAATCTCTTTTCTCATAGATAATCTGTATTGAGGGCCACTGTAAATGAATAGCTTGAATTATATTATCCCATAGGTAGTTTTTGATGTATGCTACATGTTCACTGAATTTTACTTCTTTCTATAAACTCTTCACTTGTTCTTCTAAGGCCTTTGCTCTCTATTCATGTCCCTTAGATGTGATTAAGGCATTCTTGTATGAGGATTTGAGATCTTTATTTTCTTTCTTTAAATTATTGATCTTAGTGTTCTTAAGGGACATTTCTTCCAAAGATTTAACTATGTCTACTGTACCTGTAGCTTGTTGTGCCTGTGTTGTTGCTGATTTTGTGGCTGAGGTATCTATAGATTGTACTGACACTGTAGTTTCCAGTACTCTTTTTGGTGCCAAGTGCTCTGCCAGTGTAGAAGGAACAGTTGTACTCACCATTGGAATGACTGTAGGAATAGGAGAAATATTTGTTTCTTTCAATGTTTCTTTTTATTTTATGAGGGTCTCTATCTGATTATCCATATCTTTGATTTGAGCATTCATTTTCAGTACTAACTGCATCATCTCATCCTTTTCTTTTTGTTGTTGTAGGATTTCCTTAGCTTGTGGATGTTCATTCTGTGGAAGTTTCAATTGCTTTCTTAAGGCTGCAATGTCTTCATTATTTTTTTTTATGAGTGCTTGAGCAACCTGAATGTTTGAAGTATCTACTCAAGTCTGTATAACCAAGTCTTCCAAGGACTTGATCCTTAGGTCCTTAGCATGTAAAGAGGCTTTGTCTAGACTCATTTGATCTTGCAAGTTAGACACAGTTTTTTGCAACATAGTTATACTCATAGTTTTGGTTACTACTTTAGAATAAAGCATTTCAGTGGTGCTTCTATGAAACTCTATTTGAATCAATTCATGTATTGTATCTGCATCCACTTCTACATCTGTTTTGGTGTAATCTGAAACTAATTTTGGATCTGCAACTGTTGGTTTAAGGAATGACATGATCATCTTATTTGTGGAGTAGTCAAAAGCTGTCAACAACCTATCTTTATTCCCTGGATTTTCTTTGATAAATTGGGAATAAACTTCATTTTTAATCTTCTCATTTTTCTCTTTGATCTCTTTGTATTTTTTCTGAATGTAAGAGTTTGTTCCCTCTATTTCTTTTGAAGAGGAGGGAGCTTCTGAATTCACCTGCTTTTCCACCATTTCTCTATCATATTCATGTGTTAGAATCTGCTCTTTCTGAATTTCTTCTAGAGTCTCATTTACAATTATAGTGGCTTCATCATTAGTTTGTTGATCATTATTTCCTTCTTTATCATCAGTGCCATCTATTTCTATTATCTTTTTTGTCTCAGCAACAGTCATTTTTGCCCTTTTGTTGTAAATAATCTTGAATTTATTTTCTGCAATGGTCTCTGCTGAATAGCCTTCTTCATTCCTGGTCCTTTTGTTTGAAGCTTCTGTCTACTTAGTGACTGTTATTTCCTGTGAATTATCTGTCTATCTCTCCTTATCTGTATTGGCAGTAAGATCAATCAATGTATTTTCTACCCATTCCATTTGATTTGCAAATTTCTCAATTTCTAGTTTAGACTCATGCATGAATGTTTTTAATTTACATTTGATCCTTATGTTACTTCGAATGCCTTATGGATCATATTTCCAATAAAAAATTTCTTGGAGATTTAACTCTGATAATTTCATGATTATTTATTTTAAGGCATCCCTGTTGTTTACTATGAAGGGACCTATCTGATTCTTCAGCTTAAACTGTGTCTTTTTCTTAGCAGCCATAAATTTTATAGCATCTGCATTTAGGACTTGCCTCGAGTATTCCAAAGAAAAAACCCTGATGGTTAGAAAATTGGGCAGCTTATAAGGGGCCAAGTTTTCTCCAAATATTCTTAGTTCTGTATGATTTTCATATAGGTACCAGTCACCTACTTTACAGTGTTCAGATAATTGTAGAAATTTTTTTATTTCCTCACTGATTCTTGGTTGTTTTTCTTTGCACAATAAACTCATGGCTGGTCTGATAAACAAATCAGTGAAGTCCTTATAGTTGAATTCTCTTCCATATTTTCTGAGTAATGAAGTCTAAAGTACTACTGAGAGAGGATTGCCTTCAACATCCATTTTCTATAATGCAACTGGAAACTTTTCTTCTTGGAAAAATAGAAAGAGGTGAAATAGATATGATGAATATCTAAACAATCCTTCTTTAGGCAACTTGGTCAATCAATAGTGTATATTGTCAGTAATGAATCTATAAAAATTAAATATCGTTGCAGGAGGTTTCCCTGGGGATAAAGTAGAAAGGAAACCTAGAATTTGTGCATCAGTGAACTCATCATCAGAATAACCTAGAATGAAGGAAAGCATAGAGATGATTTGCCTAGAAGTTTCAGGGAAATCAGAGGTAGAGTAGGGTGGATTCACTTTTGGGAAATCAACATGAGTATGCATGAAGTTTTGAAGAATCAAAAACCTCTTAGGGTAATCCAAATCTAGGTACGACTAAGTCAAATCTTCAATGGATAGGGGTACTACTCTTGGATCATGCTTAAGCTGGAGTATCTCATTAATGGATTATGATGTTATAGAAAATAGAACTTCCCTATCTTTGTTTACAATACATCGTTGGTCAGGGACATAATGTAAATGGCATAGTCTAATCAGGTCCTGAGCTGGATGAGTGATTGGGACCACGTACTTAGGAAAATTTGACTCCCATATAGGTATGTCATTTCCAATTTTCTTAACAAATTTCTCATAAAAACAGTTATGGACTTCAAGCATATTGAATTCTAACGTTGCATCATTAATCCTGCAATCTAGATCAATTAGGGAATTGCTTTCTTCAGTAGTAATAGGTAGTTGTAGAGGTCTAACTACTTCGATTGAATCTGCTGTTAAAGCTGAAGTAAGTTTATTTATCTTTGAAGGTTGAGGAAGTGGAAGCTTGCTTGAGGCAGATTTTTGGGCTCTTGGACTGCCAGTTTTAGGGGTTATCTGTTTTCTTATCATTTTGTTGAAAACTAAGCAAGATTAAACTGTTTGCTTAGTTAATTTGAAAACAGAGGCTAATTGAACAGATTTTGGAAATCTAGGCAAGGTTTTGGGATAGAAAACACAATTTTTCTAGATGTAGAGGACTAAAAAAGGGTTTCAATGGCTCTCAGTGTGTTTTTTTTTTAACTTTTGAATTGTGGAAATTATCTTTTGATGGACGGAAAATTCTTAAAAACTAGGATTTGATGGAAATGGAAAATTCTAAGAAACTTTTGACAGGGTTTTCCCTATATTTTCAAGGTTTGGGCATTCTTAGATTCGTATTTTTCTGTTTCTACAGTCAAATTTGTTTAATTTTGCTTTTAAATTTGTAAAATTGAAGGTTTGGAACACTGATAAATACCTTATGGAGGTGTTGTGGCGGTCGAGAAGGGTTTTAGGTTGTATCAATCTTCATACTGGTCACTATGGCTCAATGGGAAGCGTCGGGATTTTTCTAAATACAATATCTGCGGTGAAATTCTGCTTCAGGGGGACAAATTGACTAGCAAAGGTAAAAACAGAGTTTGGGCCCATTTATCATAATAGGCGAGGGGGTAAACAATACATAAAACGATGAGAAATTAAGGTAAAACCTTAGATATTTGTCACAATATGTATCATTTATTGTAGGTCACAGTCAATGGTGGGAGTGAATTTTCTTTGAATGCGAAAACCATCTGTGGTTATCGCGTGACTTTTAGATGGTAAACTGTTTTGGCCAATATGAACGCGATCAAATAGAATTTGGACACGTAGCAATGGGTGGTTTAATGAAACTACTTTTATCTCGTGAATTTCATCAAACTTCAGTCGATCATTTTCGGCGTGCGATATGAGACCTGCACTGTTAGATTTGATTTCACGATGCGAATGGTCAGGATTAATTTTTGGAGTTGCGGGGAAAAGTAAGGTGGGACCAGTCTTCAAGATGGGTCATTGATTTGATAGGATGATCAACGGTCAAGGCTTAATGTGACAGAAAATGGTGGGGCATAAGGTTGGTTCTTCGCGCTTAGTGTGGACCGTTGGATTAGGAATATAAAAATGATCGAAGGGTGATGGATGAATGTGAGGGCATTGGGTTTATGTATTGGATAATGATTTTTTTATATATATAAAAGGAGTTTATATATAGGTTTAAAATGTATGGAGGCGGGTTAATACAATTTTTTACCAAGGTTTAGACTTTTGTGAAGGTGCATATAATGGGAAAGAGGGGTAAGGTCAAACTTTAACCTCGGGTAAAGCTTGTGCAGGGACGAGAAAAATGGTAAAAGTATTTACAAAGGTTTTAAGACTTAAATCCTTTATAAAATACTTAGGATATAATGAAGTAATCGAGATAATGTTTTTCAAACATGCAAGATATGTATGAAAACTGTTTTTTCATATTTTTATTTTATGATATAGTTTGAAATTATTTTGAAGGTCCAAAACTATAGGGGATTGGGATATTTCATTATGGATATTTTTTATGTCAAAGGGATAGTTTCGGGATTTAATTTAAACATGTGAATAATAACTTTGATATAAAAAGCTTATAATAAGGGGTTTTTTTTGGGATAATTAATAAAAAGGAGTTATATTAATATGACTAGGACTTTATATAGGGAGTTAATAAAATAAGTTAGGTGTTAATATGAAAAGGGACAATGAATACTCAAAAATTCATAAATAAAACTAAGGAAAGTGAAAATTAGAGTAAAGTTTCATTTTCATAACTCACTCACTTTTACTTAGTATATCATGTTTTTTTAGGGTTTTATGCTTTGTAAAGTGGAGGGAGTTAGTCAAATGGGTCTTAAGCATATTTAAGTAAAAATGGGGTCTTTACTTATGATTTTTCATGGTAATGAATGCATGAATGGAAAATGATGTGATTTTTGGGATTAACATAAAAACTTAACACTTTCAACAAGTCAGTCATTGAGCCTTGGGTCCGGTCCCAAAAAAATTTAGGGAAATGCCCTGAGCCTCTTTGATTGATAGTCTAGAATGTCAAATAGCTATCGGGAGAGGAAATTAGTTATTGTAGCATGGTGAAAGATATTTACAATGGATTTCCCACCTTCTTCTTCCTACCCAATCTATCTTCTAACATTTTTTCTTTTATTTTGATCAAGTGCATTTGAGCTAGTGACCTTACAACATTTTATTCTTTTGAAAGCAATAAAACTATCTAATTATAAACTTATTTCATCCAAGAATCGAGATTAAACTATTGAATTCTTTTATTCTCTACCTAACTACTGAATTGTCAGGATTAAACTGTTTGACAACTCTTTATTCTCTATCTAAAACAAGAAAAATTGAAACATGATAAGTCAAGATTAAATTGTTCAACTCATCATGGACTATGGCATTTATTGACACTCTGCCATAATCATCTGCAAAAAGTAAAAGTAGTGGCATTTAGACTTGCACACTTTCGTGTTTTATTCATCTTTTTTCTTTTGGGGTATATCATTTTTTCTAAGTCCTTTGATTTTTCTATTAGGACTTTTACCCTCTTTTTGCTTTTCTATATTTTTTTTTTATTTTTTACAAATATGGGAAAAAAACTTGCAGAAAGAAAAGTATGTACATATTTACACAATTATCATCAGTCAAGTCAAAATTATGAATCCTATATTTATAGGTTGCTAACAGATCATTTGGATCACAAATAAGGAACACCTTTTCTCGCTGCATTTATTTACTTGTAGTGCTAAAATTTCTCTAACTCACATAGGATTTATCTTCCCTTTGTCATTAGAGGAAATTTCAGCCTAAAGTGGCTTCCGAAGGAAAAATAATAAAATAAAGTTAAAATAATAAATAATAGTTATGAATTTTGGAGGGAAAATGACAACTACTTTTTTTACTTGTACTTTTGGCTTATCTCCTTATCGGTTTACCCAAATTTCAAGTGTAGACATTCGTTGGATGCAAAATTAAATTCCAAATCCAACGACTACCCATTATGCATACTTTTGAGAAGACCCACATTGAGAAACATTGAAGATACATTAAAAAAAGTGTGTTCAACGTGTTTTTTTAATGTGTCTTTAATTTTTGTAAATGTGGGTCTTCTCAAAGGTATGCATAATGGGTACTCATTGTATGTGGAATTTTTTCGCATCCAACGAGTGTCTACACTTGAAATTTGGGTAAACTGATAAGGAGATGAGCAAAAAATACAAGTAAAAAAATTAGTTTTTCTTCTATTCCCTCCAAAATATTTACATGTACCTCTTTTTAAATTTAAAGGATTTTGATTGGTTTAATTACTATGACATGGAAATTACAAAAAAAATTCATCAGAAATTTTACATTGAAATTTCCTCTAATGAGCATATTTCCTTCACCTTCATCATTGACACATGATTTTGATATATGATAACAATCGAGTTTGGTTATGTGAGATGTCTATTATCCCATGCCATTTAAATTGTCATATGAACACTAATGAAAGTGTGTTGAGTTTTGTTTTTGTGGGCATTCTGTCGAGTTCTAAGTGGCATGATTTTATTAGTTCTATCACTCTCTTATTATCTCTCATTACTAGTTGGACCATTCATTTCCCTCTGTGTGCTCTCTTTTGCAAGACACAATTTTATTCAATTTTTTGGCTAATGTAACTAAGAGTAGATCCTGGATCATTTAAAATAGAAATTTATTGGTTAATTATTGTACATTCCATTCAATAACTAAAGCTTGATGATCCACATATTGGTTATCCAACACAAAATGAATTTGAGGAATATTTTGAGCCACATCATTCACCATTGTTGTCTTTTGCATGTTGTAAAACTTTTTATCATTATGTTACTGCTCGTGGGGGAATCCCCTTCATAGATGATTTTCTCCACATGTCCAACACTATAATGGTGATCTCTTGATCCCCTCAACCTCTTCTCTTGTTGGTTTAGTGGGTTGATGTCTATTTTTATTAAGTAACATTCATTGGAATTCTCTTCTGGAAAGTGTGGTGAAATTATTGTGTTTCCCCATCTTCCTATGCTCATATGATTTTGATCATTTTCCTTTAAATATTGTGGACCTACACTTATTCTTTCAAACTATACGAACTTCAGCCTTATTCTTAGATTGAACATAACAATGCCTAGATTTACAGATGATGTCTTCTAATGTTCTTGGGTCATCACACTCAATCCTATCTTGATAAGCGTTTAGTAATCCATTGATATAACTTTGAATATTCACATTCTCATCCTTGATGTATGGCACATACTACAACAATTTTAAGAATATATTAGTTTACCAGTCGGTGATAAGTTTTCCTAGATTATGCTCATGGAACTCATTAACCTCTATGTCATGGTATCTCTCAAAAAGGTACTTCTCGTGAAAATTTTCCTCAAAAATTCTGCATGCCAACCCCTTCTCTCTAATACTCTTTACATTTCTTAAAATCTCCCACTAAATATCAACTTTGTATTTCAATTTGAAGTGATTTTTTGTGTAACTAGCTTCAAAAATAGAAGAAAAGAGATATCAACGCCTTAGAAATAAGCCACTTCGAGGGGGCAACCTCCAATACATTACATAAATGAACAATTCTTGGATGATACAATTTACAAAACCTCCTTTCTATATATATGAGTCCATGGGGCCATAATGTAATCCTAGTGGGCCACAATGTAATCCTAGCCGACCTAACAATACTAATTTAAGGGCACAATAATAACAAAATGGGGGTTACAAGGGTTCAATAATAACAATAAGGGGGTTACACTAACAATAATAAGGGACTATACTAGTGATGTAGGGACCTAACATGCCCCTCTCCCTCAAAAAAGTGTTGTCCTCAACGCCTGAGTAGCTCCGGGTGCTTCTGTATAAAATTCTCATCCTCCCATGTAGAATCTTCAGTGGGTAAGTTCTTCCACTTGATGAGATACTCTGAAATTGATCGATTCCGTAGCTGTCGAGTTCTTGTTTCCATGACCGCTTCAGGTTCCAATATGATTTTCCTTCCTCATCAAGTTCTGGCAATATTGTTTGAACTGGAAGATTTTCACCTATAACCTTCTTTAAGCATGAAACATGGAAAACTGGATGTACTCGCGAAGAAGCAGGAAGCTCCAATTTGTATGCCATAGTACCAATCTTTTGCAACGCCTTGTAAGGACCATAGTACTTTGGCGATAATTTATTATCCTTCTTTGCTTGCTTGAGGGACATTTGTTTGTATGGTTGTAGCCGTAAAAATAACCAATCTCCTACATCAAAACTTCTCTCGCTACGATGTTGATCTGCCTGTTGTTTCATTCGATTTTGTGCCAAATTCAGGTTATCCTTTAAGAGTTGGAGAACTTCTTGCTGATGCTCGATGTGATCTTCCACTGCTTGAACCTTCGAATTTTCCCTTAAAGATGATGTGATGGATGGTGGATGATATACATAAAGTGCCATAAATGGGGTCATTTTTGCTGCAGTATGGAAGGAAGTGTTATACCACCATTCAGCGAGAGGTAACCACTTGACCCATTGTGTTTGTTTATCAGATACAAAACAACGAAGATATCCTTCCAAACATTTATTTACTATCTCTGTTTGACCATCAGATTGAGGATGATAAGATGAGCTATGAGCTAATTGAGTACCCAAACAAGAAAATAACTCCGTCCAAAAATTTCCCGTAAAAATGGGATATCTGTCGCTCACAATAACCCTTGGGCTTCCATGTAGCTTTTGAATTCTGTCCATAAATGTAGTAGCAACTGTGCTTTCTTTAAATGGATGAGATAATGCACAAAAGTGTGCATACTTGGTAAGTCTATCAACTACCACCATGATGACACTCTTTCCTTCGGACTTAGGTAAACCTGTGATAAAATCCATTGAAATCTCTCCCAACGTTGACTTGGAATGGATAAAGGTTGTAGAAGTCTCGGGGTCTTAATTGTCTCAACTTTATTCTGCTGGAAAACCAAACATTCTGTCACAAACTTTTGAATATCAGATTTAAGGCCATCCCAAAAAAATTCTTTCTTCACCCTGTGGTAAGTTTTTAAAAATCCTGAGTGTCCTCCTAAAGGAGAAGTGTGCAATTCCTGAAGAATCTTTTGTTTTAGTTGGGAATTCTTACAAAGATATAAGCGATCTTTGTACCATAAGGAATCATTTTTCCAACTAAATGTATCAGATGTACTAGGATCTTGCTGCAACTTTTGAATGAGTGTCCATACATCTTTGTCCTTCTTCCATTCATCTCTTGTTTTAGTTATCCAATCTGGTTGGATAATAGAAATGGCACAAAGCAATGCTTCCACCTCTTCATTCTTTCTTGAGAGTGCATCTGCAACAACATTAAGCTTTCCTTTTTTGTAGATTATTTCAAAGTCATAACCCAACATCTTTGTGACCCATTTTTGTTGCTCTTCTGAAGATGATCTTTGTTCCAAAAAGTGTTTAAGACTATCATGATCAGTTTTTACCTTGAAGTGTCTTCCCATTAGGTAAGTTCGCCATTTCTTTAGTGCATGCAGTATTGCTAACATTTCCTTCTCATAAATAGTTTTTTGTAAATACTTTCCTTTGATTGGATGACTTTCAAAAGCAATGGGTCTTCCTTCCTGCATTAAAACTGCACCAATTCCATTTCCTGAGGCATCACATTCCACGATAAAGGTTTTTGTGAAGTCTGGTGTAGCTAAGACCGGTGCTAGGCACATTGCCTCTTTAAGACGTTCAAAGGCCTTAGTTGCTTCAGGAGTCCATGAAAATACATCTTTCTTCAATAATGTTGTTAGAGGTGCTGCTATTCTCCCATAATTCTTAACAAACTTGCGATAATACCCTGTTAACCCGAGAAATCCTCGCAACTGCTTTATGGTTGTGGGGACTTTCCATTCCTTAATGGCTTTAATTTTCTTAGGGTCTACTTTAACACCCTTGTGAGATACAATGACCCAGATATTCCACCTCTTTGTACTCCAAAGAAACATTTGGATGTTTTTGCATATAATTGTTTCTCCTGCAATAGTTTGAGCACCCTGTCAACATGTTCAACATGATCCTTCCAAGACCTGTTGTAGATTAGTATATCATCAAAAAATACTAGCACAAATTTTCTAAGGGTTTGAAAATGGAATTCATCAGCCCTTGAAATGTAGAAGGTGCATTGGTAAGGCCAAAAGGCATGACCAAAAATTCATAATGACCCTCATGAGTTCGAAATTCTATTTTTGGAATATCTTCAGTCTTCATTCTAATTTCATGATATCCTGAACGAAGATCCAACTTGGTAAAATAAATTGCTCCATGTAATTCATCCAATAATTCATCAATCACAGGAATGGGAAATTTGTCTTTAATGGTGAGCTTATTGAACTCCCTATAATCGGACACATTCGCCATGATCCATCCTTCTTGTGTACCAATACTACAGGAGCAGAGAAAGAACTTTGACTAGGTTGAATTATACCCGCCTCTAACATTTCTGCAATCATACGTTCAATTTCGCTCTTTTGGAAGTAAGGATATCTATAAGGCCTGATGTTTGGAGGA
This sequence comes from Pinus albicaulis, assembly GCA_034641835.2. Taxonomy (NCBI): domain Eukaryota; kingdom Viridiplantae; phylum Streptophyta; class Pinopsida; order Pinales; family Pinaceae; genus Pinus; species Pinus albicaulis. The sequence continues at coordinate 1,461,961,982 of CM076578.1, read as the reverse complement.
ACACTTCCCGGAATCAAATGAATAGCATGATCATGATCTTGAATAGGTGGGAGTCCTTTGGGAGTTTCAAACACCTTGGAATGATTGTCCAAGACTTGTTGGAGATCTGCAGAAATAGATGATTTTGATGTTGGAACTTCTAGTGAGCATAATTGTGCAATTACGCCTCGTTGTTCTTTCTTTAGAAGCTTTGTCATGACATTAGAGCTTATTATTATTCCGCAGCTTCCACCAGAAATACCTGCGTAATTCGACTTAATACACAACATATTTTCCTCTATGGAATAGGAAAGCATTGGACTACTCAATGCATATTCTCCCATAGTTGACTTGATATTGTAACATTTTCTAAGGCAATTTATAGTTCCTCCATTTGCAACCATCACTTGTTTTTAAATTGACAGGTATAAAACAATTTAATTCTTGGCTACCTTACAATGAATAAAATTATGGGTGCTACACAAAATCAATCAACACTATTACCTTTTTCTTCTTGATATGTCCTTCTATCTTGAGAGTTTGAGTGGTAATTCCTACCAGTGCATTACACGATATGGTCAGATTCATTTCTTCCTCTTCTAGGGTTGGTTCCTAGTGTATAACCTCTTCTTGTTCATTTTCTTCTTCTTCTTCACAATCTATGTAAAATAATTTCTTCTCAGCACACTTATGACCTTTAGTGTATTTTCTATCACAAATATAGCAAATCCCTTTTGCTCTTTTTTCTTCCAATTATTGCGGTGTCAACCTTGTAGGTTGTGGAAATCTAGGCGTAGAAATACTTCCTTCTTTATAGAATTGAGTGGTAGGATTCCTTGTCGCCATAATTTTACATTCAACTTTTCTTGCCAACCTGAATGCCTTCTCCAATGAATCAGGTTCCAAAACGCGAACTTCATGTTGGATGTTATCCTTTAAAGTGCCTAGGAAGAGATCAATCCTGTGTTCCTCTCGAATATCAGTTACCCTTATATTCAATTTTTGGAAGTCCTCGATGTGCTGCCCCACTAAACCCTTTTGTTTGAGATTTATCAATTGGCTAAAGAAGGTGTTGCTCTTTGTATCCTCATAATGTGCTATCATTTCCTCCGTAAAAATTGACCAAGTGACAATTTTTTTACGGGAGCAAAGCCCTCGATACCATACAAATGTATTTTGTTCTAAATGTAAAGTTGCAATGCGTACCTTTTGTGTGTTTTGCACATTATGGAGATCAAAATATTGCTCCATCTGTAGTATCCATGTTACAGGATCCTTTCCATCAAACTTCCTCATATCCATTTTGGAATATGGTGGTTCTTCCCGCCAACATTAGAGTTTATGAAATCACGATTAACATTTATTTTGTTCTCATCATGAGGTTCTTCTACTATCTTTTCACCATTAGGAAACCTTTCTTGTGTCAACTTTGTCAAACCTTCCATGTCTGCTTTTAGAAAATTCTTCATGTTTTCCATTTTCTCATCGATCTTAGCTTCCATGTCATCCATATTAGATTCCATGCCAGCCTCCATGCCATCTATCTTAGATTCCACGCCTTTCTTCAAAACTTCCATGTCATTTTTTGTTTCTCTTTGCGAGAGCGAAATTTGTTGCACTTGCTCTTGTAACTTTGATATGTCATGTTGTCGTTCTTCGTCTTCATGAGCTTTCCAAAGGCTTAATGGGTGTTGAATTTTTTTTATGGGCCATTTTAGAATCCAATTCTGATATCTATTCTACAATATGCCCTTGCAATCAATTCAACTTGATTCTTGAAACAAGACTTATGCAATTCAGAAAAAAAATACACACCTTTTACTTGCTTTTGAAGAGCTCGATATTGAAATTGAATTATCTCTATAATTTCAAGACCTCAATATCTTTAATTAATCCCTGTAGTAGCCCTCTGAAGCTTCTTTCCAATGTGACAGGGCTGATATGATTTGGATTCTTCAAGACAAAGTTATGTCCAATCTCCCACAATGACCCAATTTTGTACTGATTCAGTAGAGCGAACTTGTACGACTTGCCACGTGTCACTGTTTCATCCTTTGGCTCTGAAATTGATAGTGAAGAAACTATAGTCTGCGTACTTGCAACCACTTTTTACGACACTCCAATCCTATTCTCAGAGATAGAGTTATGAATATTTTCCCACGATCACTTCTTTGAGATGAAATTTAGGAGCCTAAAAAAGCACTACCTTCCACAGATCATATCTCTAAAAATATTGTGAAAAAAGCTTTGAAATTTTTTGACGATGTTCCTTAGGAATTTGGCTTTGCACCATAAAAAATTCAGCTTCTGAAACTTTGTAGAAACAAATTTCTAGCGCAAATTCCACGATGACTTGTTTAGGAGCCTGAAAAAATACCTAACTTCCACAGATCATATCTCCAAAAATAGTGCGAATCAAGATCTGAAATTTTTTGATGATGTTCCTTAGGATTTCAGCTTCTCACCCTAAATATTTAAGCTTCTGAAACTTCATAGAAAAAAAATTATAGCGAAAATTCCACGATGACCTGTTTGGAGCAGCGAAACCCTAGAATCCAAACCTCTGATACCAAATGTTGTGTAACCAGCTTCAAAAATAAAATAAAAGAGATATCAACACCTTAGAAATAAGCTACTTCGAGGGGGAAACCTCCAATACATTACATAAATGAACAATTCTTGGATGATACAATTTACAAAACCTCCTTTCTATATATATGAGTCCATGGGGCCATAATGTAATCCTAGTGGGCCACAATGTAATCCTAGCCAACCTAATAATAATAATTTAAGGGCACAATAATAACAAAATGGGGGTTACAAGGGTACAATAATAACAATAAGGGGGTGACACTAACAATAATAAGGGAATATACTAGTGATATAGGGACCTAACATGATTACTCTGGATTTCATGATTTCAGAATAGTCATGTACTCTAGTGTATTTCTTCATTCCCAGTAGCTAAGTATTAACTCTTTAACCTTCCTGCTTTTTGAATCAAAGGTGGGGGTATTTTCCTTCTTGAAACATACTTGATCCATTCCATGAGTCTTGAATTCCTTCTTTCTTTGGTCATATTTTTCCCTCTTTTTATTTCACAATGGTTTTTGGTTTTCCATATTTTTTTTAAATTGTTGATAACATAATTCTTCTTTTTTTTGTTTAAATTCAACCCATTTTCTATAAATTGGTGGAAAGAAATTTAAGAGTATTTTGACTTTTGAATTTTCTTCTTTGAGATGGGGGGCAGATTTAAGTAGCTTCTAAATATTGGAAATAAATTCCTCCATAGTTTGATCTCTTAGTTTGAAATGATGAAACTCTTTAGCCTTTCCATCACAATATTTTTTAATCATATATTCTTGTTTGAATAATTTCCTAAATTATTTCCATGATATGTCCTTTTCCTTAATTCCATAGGCTACTTTGGTGTTCTACTGTCATGTTGATGCTTCACCATTCATTTGATAATTTGCTAATCTGGCCTTTAAATTGCTAGAATGCTGATAAACTTGGAAGTATTTTTCCATGTTTAGCAACCATATTTCATACTTCTCCTCAGACTCCCCTTCAAATGTGGGTGGTCTAATTTTCTTAAACTCACACTACAATTTTTCTACTTTGACTTTGTTCTTTTACAAAAATATTAAGTTTGTGGATATTTCCTCATAATTTTTAACAATAGTTTTCCCTTTTTTTATCTTCTCTGCTGAATTTTATTCATTTTCATGAGTTTTCTCTTTTCTTTTAAGGGATTCTAATTTCTGAGTTTGTGACCCCTTATCTAAATTTCTAGAAGTGCTTCCTATATGTATTTGGTTTTATTCCTCCATTAAACTTTGTAGTAACATTGCATTTAATTCCTTTTGTTATGCTTGAGATTTCACTATCCTTTCATTATCAACCCTAACACTTTCCAAATAAATCCTCAAAATTCTCATTGTTTCAAACATAGTTGATGATGTGTCTTGATTATTCTTACTATTTAATTCCACGTATAACCCCTCTTCCTTTCTATCAACTTTGATTGCGAGGTGGTTCACTTTCCTCTACCATTTGTTCAAGGTTTAACATATAAAATGTGTTATGATCTCTTTCATTTAAATCTTCTAAATGTGGTTGCAACCATTTCAAAGCACAAGTATTGCAACCTTTCACCTTGATAACACTTGTAACATCCCTCATAAACTCCCATGGAAATAATTGTTCAAGTAAAATGCATAGAATTATTTTCCAAATAAGATCTAGTTTTGCAATGTCATTTGCACAATTATTTGTGTTCTTCCCTTAAAAAAACATGAAAATTATGGTAAACTATCAATGGTACTCATGTGAAAGTTCCAAGTCCACTCATTGTAACATACTCATATATCTATACATTGCAACCTTTTACATTTTAACTCCCACGGCCATAGCACCATTCATCTTTTATGTGGTTAAGGTATCTTATAAGCATTGCATGTGGGGATAAAATATATAATATGACTTGGGGTAAGGGATCCACATCACACCCACATTGATTATACATGGTGAATTGCTCGTAGGTTTGACCCACGCCATGTCTAACATATTCAAGGTTAACATATTTTTCTATATACCACATTAGTGGTGTTGGGTTTAAGAAGCTCCATGATCAATGCTAAACCACTTTTTGCATATGAACGGTCTCCTTACAGATGATATTACATTTTTTTATGATACACATGTATGGTCGATCATTTCTCATTACCCCCAATATTATTTTCATTTCCACATACAACAAGTGCCTCCATACATAGTTAGTTTCATGTATAATCCTTGCTCAATATACCAATAAAACATTGGGAATCTGTAGCATAAGGTTTGAGGTTTTCTCTCTTGGGAATATGGTGAGTGATTTACCCCAGTCATTTCTTATAATCATGACAATAATTCATGACTTCGTCATTTTTATCATTTCACATATAAAATAATATTCCCTAGATTCTGATATTTTAATTTGAGTTTATGTTTATGATTTGTAATTCACTAATTTATAATATTTCACCTCCATGTCTTCGCATTTTTCCTCCATGGCACTTCTCATCATGTATCATATGACATACGAATGTTTATTTAACACAAGACTACTCATGCACGACTAGTTTATTGTTTAATATAATGTTATCTTAGGACCGGGCCCACCTTGATTTTGTATTTATATGCTTCAATAGTTTATATTGTCTTAAAATATTTCTTTATAGATATAGATAATGATCATAACACTTTTTTCTTCTTACTCAGGGTACCCATATTATTATTTTTACAAGACCATATAATGAGAAGCCTTTTGGTCATATAAATAGAATGACCAAAATAGAATTGTTTAATGTATATGCAGAAAAAGATAGTAATACTAAACATTTCTATTGAATATTGAATTGGGTATTGTATACAAGGTAGTAATAGTAACATTTTGTATTTCTTTTTCATGCACTTCTACTTTATTTAGCTCATATTCTTTTACTTTCTTTAGACTATGCATATAAAATAATATTTTACTATTCCCTAAAACAATGCAGCTTAAAACTTCGTTATTTTCATTTCTTCGGACTATGCATATAAAATAATTTTCTTCTTTATGCATAATGCATCTACTCTAAGCATTACTCATTTGTACTTTTTTTATTCTCTTCCATGTACACCTCCTTCAATACAAATCTAGGATTTAAAACATGTAGTTTAGCATTAATTTATCTAAATGGAATAGTTCCCATCATTACCAAATAGAAATATAGAATATACATTCTAAATGAAATATAAAAATAACATGTACAACACTATTTGATGCAACACATTCCTCCCTGTCGTAGTCTCCAAGCAACCAAGAGTTTTTCTCTGTTGAGGAAACCCCCTAGCCTATACTATGAGTTTGTACGGATATAACCAAGATTTTTCTTCTCCATAAAATATTTTCCCTCTCACTCTTATCACAATGCTCATGCAAGAAATCTCTCAATTTTCCTTCCAAGCACATGTACTTAGCAGATACACGTTCCTACCTCCCTAACATACATGCCCTTTTCCAATTTAGAATTTGACTAGGAAACGAATGCCATTATTTGACCACTTTTCCAAATTAGTTATGTGGCCCTATTTTTCTTCTTACTTGTATTTCCTCACCCTCTAGGCAAGGAACACAAATTTCTTGTTTGTATCCACTTAGAAAAATCATGTGTATTAAACGGCGAGTTGTCCCTCCCAGAAACTCATAGTCTATTATACTCTCAAATGGAGCATCAAATGGTGTTTAAGTAATTTTATATATATATAATTGCTTAAAATCATCCCAACATCATGTATTTTTCTCAAACTCCACTATAAAATAGTCAACAATAAAAAATAGAATAACAAACAATGGTCAATGTGAGCCAATAAGCCATGTGGTTTTAGTATATCCTTTTAGAGCTTCCACTTCAAAATCAAAATCCAACCACCCTTTGGTACCACAATAAGAGTGTAATAAATCTCACCAAATATTCAATTCAACATCAACATATGAAACATATTGAGTTACAAATTCACTTCAATAGAAAACCCATTCATGGCTAGGTTATTGAAGTTCTCTTTCTCCCAACAAATGATCAAGTTGCAAACATTTTCACGATCTCCCTTACAAGATTGAAGTTTTCCAAACTTCTATCTATGTTGGGAGTTCTCGAAGTTGACATTAATGGGGGTGTGCTCTAATGCATCTTTCCTTCTATTGTATCACCTTTGTAAATATTTCAGCCCTTTCCCAAGTTGTTCTCCAGGGGAGATGTTATGATATTTAGACACTTACAAGTTATTTAAGTTCAACTTAATTTAATGTTTCTTTAGGTAAAAGTGTGTTTTTTTAATATGCATTTGTAATCTGATAATTGTAATATTCTCTAGGAATTAAGAGACACAACAAGTCACATTTTCATCCACACTAATGACTAATAATATGTGGCTTAACACCTAATTGCTCTATAAAAGGCCATTGCTAATAATAAATTATATGAAACTCCCTTGCACCTCATTTATAACAAGAGTTATTAGAGTTTTAAAAGATAAATATTAATATATGGGTAAAACCACGAAGGCGGGTTACATTTTTGTGAGAATCAGGGGCGGAAAAGTCATTTTCCCAATAGTTCGGCCAAAATTTATAAAAGTTCGGTCGAACTATTTTAGAGTTCGGCCGAACTTTCGAAATTAGTTCGACCAAACTAATTATGCCATTTACATTGACGGCATATTGACAACGTGGGCAAACAAATTTTTGGCCAGAGATGGGAAAATCGGCTACCAAATTTCAACCAAACTAATAGTCCAGCAGAAATTTTAAAATAATTTGGCCGAACTTTAGTTTATAAATATACTAGCCTACAAACATGAAGAGTTTTTGGGCTTATTACAATTGTCGCATATTGTTTCAGGGTCTTTAGTTTTTTTTTATGTTACTATTGTCACATGCTATTATAGGGTCTTTAGTTTGTTGTTTGTTGTGGCAGTTGCAGGGTCTTGGTGTTGTGCAGGTGAGTTTTTTTTTTTTTTGTGAATTATTTTTATTGTTGTTCTGTTGTTCTGTTGTTTTAATTTTATTGTTGTGTTTTTTTGTTTATAGGTCCTTCACGACATCCTCGGTGATCTCCTACTTGTCTTCTCATTGCGGCCTCGGCATCTTAGGCAATCTCTTGCCTCGTCTTCTCATTACGACCTTGTCTCCGAATTTCCAGGTCGGTACATGTGTCAAAGTATTATTTTTGTGTAGATTTTAATTTTCTGTGTTTAAATGGCAAATCTATTATTCATATGAAGCTATTCAAAAATGTTAAAAAGACTACCTCATGAAATTTGATACTAATTGAAAATTGGTGCATAACAGATTCTGAGTTTAGATGGCTCTGTCCTAATTAAAAATCTTTAAGATTTAAACTATTATCTTTAATTATTTTCAAATTTTGAGGAATATTTGTAACAATTAAAATAATGTAGAAGCATCAAATATCAAATTGAATTTTTTTGAAAAGCTCGATTAATTTATGGTCAAATCCTTTCCATAGTGCATTTGATCTCTCGTGTATGGTCTTTATTATTATGTCTTATCCAGTTGTATTATCCAGTTATATCCTTATGGTAATAATCATTTTAATCCCTTCGAATAATATCATCCTAGTTAGTTGCCCCTTCTGCAGCTTTACCCAGAATGAGATCATCCCTGTTTGCTGGAATAATCCTATTTGTTGGAATTATGGCATACTGTACAAATTTCAGGAAATTTTGGCAGGGTTAATATGAGGGAAAACTTTAGAGTTAAATATAACTGTTTTGCTAATTTTTCATTTCTATTTTCACAAATAGATTTTCTATTTTGGTTTGTACTTGGGCTTCTTCACTGCAAATTTGGTATAACATCCATTGAATGTGGGCATGGGAAAAATTACCATGCTACATAAGTTTTGGGTGTGGGCTCTTCTCTATTTTTTTTAAATCTTTATAGAGTCCTTTAACATGCTCAATTTTCTTTACCATTTCATCTTTCTATGCATTCTCATTTTCACTGAGCCATTCACCTGCCTCATCGAGACCTGCTTCGATATTTTCAGCATCCTTATTCTCCATCATTCCTCTTATTTTGATGCATGGGCATTAGGCTCAAGACAATATTTTGTATATAGATATACATAGGGGGTCTTGTATTTTTCTTACTCATGTAATTATTGAATAAATTGAGTGACTTTAGTTAAATATAGAGAGAAAAAATTGTAACTGCCCTCGAATGATTCGTGGGCATATGAAGAGATTCAGTTTCAGTTTCTTTAGGATTTAGTCCAAAGTTAGAAATTTAGGAAATTGAAGAGTTAGTTGAGTCATTGTAGGTATCTGAGTCGATTCATTGTAGCAGCTATATAAAATAAGTCTCGAAGGCATAGCCCAGAGAGACCTGCATAGGGTTGCGTAGAACTATTGGAGAAATTTGTTGAGAATAGGTTGAGGAAGGACCAATTGATCAGAAATCTGGCCAAGTAGAAGTTGTAAGTAATCTCACCATATAAATGAAGAAATTGTTTCAGTCTTGTATGTGCAATTTTCGATTTAATTTACTGTGTGAGTGGGCTTGAATTTCATAGGCAGAGTATAAGAATGTGTAAATATGTACTTGGAAATTTGGGGTTAATGTTGCTCTGTATATAATTAGAAGAATCGATGTTAATATTGTCGATAGTGTATCTCTAACTGATAGATAGTGGAGTTATATATTTGTTGAGTATATGCAGTGAACAGAGGTCTAGCTTTAAGCCGCGCACGGAGGTTTCAGGCCACTCATAAGGAACTAATTTTCATTTTGATAACCGAGCTTTCAATTCAGAGGTTGGCACATATCATTTTATAGCTGAGGAGCCGAAGAACTATTTAATTGATACATTATATACGAAGAGGCGTTCCCTGTAGAGTTGGACACAGGGTATGGAAAAACCATCCCGTTGAGCAATAACCAATGGAGAGCGATGGATATTATAGAGAAATGGCATCGAATCGAAGCCAATAGTGTGGAATATTGTTGATGGAAGCCTGGAATTCGAATGTGAAAATGGCGGAAAGAAGAAGCTGAGGCGATAATTGGAAACGTAAGGCATGTACCGAGTTAAGTTTGTGCGGAATCTTCAGTCCAGGAGAAGCAGAACCAAGAGATGAACAGTGAAACCAGAGTGTTAGAAACTAGTAGTATCGCGTAGGTTCTAAGGTGGTAAGTTTTATTTCAAAATAAAACACGATACGCTCCAACATCCAACACGTGGCAAGAGACGGGCTTTAAAAACAGTTTACATCGTGTCTTTTTTTAGCGTTAATGCTCGGTGAAAAGAAAAACGCGATATTTGATTGTGGGCATCGGATCACCCAAAGAAACACGATGTACTATCCACCGTTGGATGTGGAAGGTACATTAACGCTAGGCCCAACTCTAATATATATTGATTTTTGTTGTTCTAATTAAGGTTTGCGGGTTATACGAATCACCATAACAAAAGGGTCGTCATGGAGGCATGATGCATTATGTATAGCGTGCGTTGATTCACCCTGGGTTATATTGTAATTTGGGCTTTGAATAAAGTGGCTTCTGAATAGTGCTAGTGTACCCATTGGGTTAGCATATAAAGCCTAATTTAGGCTGAGAGTTAATTAATCCAAGGATTTTATGGTAATACTGTTCAAAGGGTGCTTTCATTTGGAAATGAAGTAAAGGTGTAGACTTTGGAACAAGTGGGTTCCAACATATGGGTTCATAATCATATATAAAAGGTAAAGAATTCTTCATATAGAGTTCGAATCAAAGAAAATCCTTAGGTATAAAGGTTGTTTAGTTTCGCATGGAGAAACTTTGTATATATGTTGAATAGTGTTTTACAACCACTAAGTGGAAAAATTTCGAATGTGAAACAACCCATTGGTTGGCTTGTATTAAAAGAGTATCTTATATGTTTGGGGGTTTAAAATAAGTTTTTATATCAAGTGGAAAAGAGAAAGAGCTTCCGCATAAGGGTATAGAATCTGGGTTGCTGAAGTGTGAGAGGGCCCAGATTGTTGAGATTTAATTAGGTGAAAATTTGGGATGCACTTATATGCATAGGGAGGAATTTAATTTAATATCTCAATCTTAGATTGAGATATTAAAGCACACAGATTTATTTAAATTGCCAGTTCAAGAGAATAGAACAATGTGAGTTTGCCAGAATGTGGATTTGATCAAGCAAGGAATCTTGAATGCATTTATACACAGCTTTGATGAAATTTTGAGTAAACAGGGACTGTGGGTTTTACACGCTATCATGTGGTATCAGAGCTAGAATTGAAACAGCTCTTTGAAATTTTATTTTGAAATGCACATGTACTGAAACAATAAAGAAATTTTGATGTTTAAATCTATTTAACAGAGAAATTGCAGATTTTATTGAGGATGCAGTAAAGGTTGATAACTCAGATTTGCAGAATTTGGATTTGAAGACAAAGAGTCTTGAAGATTGCAGCAGATAGAGATGCAGTGTAGTTGATAAAAGAAGCAAGACCATTCAAGGATCTTGAGAGGTGAGTGATGAGCCTTATTTGACTCTGGTTTGAAGGATATTGTTTGCAGAATGCAGAGTGCAAGCAAGTGAGGAAGAAATCTCAGCAAAGGCAGATCACAGTTTTGAGAGCAGTGATGAAAGAGTCCAGCAAATTATTCTGAGTGAAGAAGAAAGTGTGGCAGTACCTGGAAGATTCCCAACTAAGGTTGGATGAAAGAAGAACAGATGTGTTCTTGAGAGAAGTTGTAGAGTGAAGCCTAGAGAGAGCAGAAGAGACTGCTCAGAAGGTTCCAGAAGACAGGGGACTAGTACTTGCCAAAATCCGGATCCGAAGGATGGGATTGGTGAGGTAAGTTGCAGCAAGAGAGCTTGTTGTTACAGAGGCTTAGTGCAGTTTGTGAGTGAAGAAATCATGGAGGAGAAAATGGCTATTGATAGCCATAGAAGATATTGCAGAGGTTCTAAGAGAGGCCAGAACGGAAGAGTGAGGGAATATGCCAAAGCATTTGGCATAAGGAAGAGACTCACTGATGAAGAGTATTGGAAAGATATAGCTGAGATCAGTAAGAAGTTTTATAAACTGGAGAAGATGATAGAGGAAAACTAGAGAGTTGGTTGGCTCATGAAGAAGAAGGTGAAGTGGAAGAGGCTACTAACGAAGAGAGAGCAGATGATAAATGCTCAGCAGAAGGAGAGATTACTCAGGATGATTGAGTATTTGCAGAATGACCTAAAGACTGAAATTTTAAGTGAGACTAAGAGGTCCAAGAGCCTTACATCTGACATATTTTGTATGTTTGCAGGAAAAGAAGGTGAGAGAGAATAAACTGTTGATGTTGTCACTAAGGAAGAGAATGAGGCAGCTAGATGTTTTGAGAATGTCCATGCATAGTTGGAGAAAGGTTCTACTTTCCAACATATTGGAAGCAGAGGAGATTTAAATTTTGATTATGGCCAGAAGCTGGAAGTTGAACAGCTTGAGGAAATTGAAGAGAATACCATTGAAGAATCTCTAAAGTGTATAGAAGACTTGGGACAGCCTGAAGATTCGATGATTGAATCATCAAAGGAGACCATGAGGTCTTATGGTTTTACATCTGACAAGTTGTGTGTGAATGTAGGTATTGAAGAAGACAGTTCATGTGATGAAAATGTGATAAATGAAGCTGGCTGTTGCCAAGAAAATTATGATGATGACTATCTTTCAAATGAAGATCAGATTGAGTTACTACAGCAAAAGGAATTCATAAATTCCTTGTTTTATAAAAGAGATTTTTTCATTGAAGTTTTGTTTGATGATGATGATTTTTTCATTAATGTTGATAATGAAAATTTTCTTTTATTTAATGGCCAGATGAAAGGTAATGGACAGATGACTGAATTTATTTCAGAGATAGAAGATCAGAATTCTATTTTGATGAAGGCTGAAGAGATAGTGACAGCAGGAAACTTGAATTATGAATATTGTGAAAGTGTTTCCTCAGATGAGATGTCAGGATTGTGGTATGAGCAGAGGACAGAAACACAGAGAGAAGGTGTTCATATTGTAAGGGAAAAAATGACTGAGAATGAGAAAGTTCATTTTTATGAACTAGAGCAGAGAGACATCCTTGAAGAGGATGATGCAGAGGAGAGACTAAATGACAGTCTCAAGAATTGGTTGAAGAGTTGGAATCAGCATACTGATGTGCTGATGGAGAAAGAGATAAATTTAGGACAGCATACTGAAATTCTAGCAGAGGAGAGAAAGGCACTGAGGCCTTGTGATTTCTGTTTTAAAAAAATTTTGGTGAACGCAGATCCTGTTGATGAGATAATTTGACAGCATTGGGCAGTCAATTGAAAGAGGAGAAGAATTCTGTGGAAATGTTTAATCCATGGAATGGAGAAATTGAGTTGCTAGAGAGTATGCTGAATCAGCAGGATTCAATACAAGAGATAGAACCTCAACTTCAAAATTGGGGATTGCAGAATATGAAGGTGCTGAAGAATGAAGAGTAGCAGCTGAAAGAAGATGAGACATTCATGTCTCATGTGCAGAAATTTGTTGCTTTTGGTGGTAGATAATAATTGGCTTGTCTGAATAGCCAAGAGAAGACTGTAAGGTGGACTTTTGGGGCTGCTACAGCAGTAGAAAATCAGAGTTTTACTCTGACAGAATATGAAAATGCAGCACTTGGAGAACTTGAGGAAGAAGGAAGGCAATTGCTGAAGATTGCCAAGGCAGAGGAAGAAGAGCATGCTGAATTCAAATTATAGCATGCTGATGATGTGAGACAAGTGAAAAATGAATGGCTGAATTTTTTGCAGAAAACATTCAGGGAAGAGAGTGAAATGGCAGAACAGTAGCTTGGAGTGTTGCTGGAGGGAATGTTAGAACAGCAGATTGAAGTGTTGCCAGAAGAGGAGGAAGAGACACAAAGGTTTTATAATTTTGATGTTTGTTTTATGACTGTAGGAGCTGAAAGAAGGACTAAGGCATGTTTAGTCCAGAAGAAGAAAAGAGATGATGATAATGACTGGAAATTTAAATACCAATCTGAAGAATTGTTGAAGTCAGAGAGAGGAGATATTGTCACATTTGACAGTCAAGAAGAATTTTTCTGTAGCAGAAGAAAAGAGGGTATGGATGATTGGGTGGCAGTAAGAAGAGATACAGACACAGTTGACGTAAGCATGGCAGTAGGAAGAACTACAGCAAGCACGAGATTATAGCAAGAGGAATTAGAAGTTCAGCAATCAAGATGGAGCAGTATCCAGTAGTCAGAAGAAATATTAGATGCAGAAATTGCCTTGATAAGAAGACTGATGGTGAGAGTGTCTAAGAAAAAGACAGCAGCAAGAAAACAAAGGAACAGCAATAGCAAGGAGAAGATAGTCACAAACTATGAAGGCATAGCAAGTGGAAAGATGCAGCATAAATTATGGAAGCCAGGTGGTATGCAAAAGAAGAGCACTGCAACAGATGACCAGTTGCAGAACAAGGTGTGGGATCCAAGAAGATAAGGATGGAAGCACATTATCAGGAGATCATGAATCATTTCAACCTAGGGAGTCTGATGCAGGGGCATTAGGCTGAAGACTATATTTTTTATATAGATAGACATAGGGGGTCTTATATTTTTCTTACTCATGTAATTATTGAATAAATTGAGTGATTTTAGTTAAATATAGAGAGAAAAAATTATAACTGCCCTCGTATGATTCGTGGGCATATGAAGAGATTTAGTTTCAGTTTCTTTAGGAATTAGTCTAAAGTTAGAAATTTGGGAAATTAAAGAGATAGTTGAGTCATTGTAGGTATCTAAGTCGATTCATTGTAGTAGTTGTATAAAATAAGTCTCAAAGGCATAGCCCAGAGAGACCTGCATAGGGCTACATAGAACTGTAGGAGAAATCTATCGAGAATAGGTTGCGGAAGGGCCAATTGATCAGAAATCTGGCCAAGTAGAAGTTGTAAGTAATCTCACTGTATAAATGAAGAAATTTTTCCAGTCTTGTATGTTCAATTGTCGATTTAATTTCCTGTGTGAGTGGGCTTGAATTTCATAAGCAAGAGTATAAGAATGTGTAAATATGTACTCGGAAATTTGGGGTTAATGGTGCTCCGTATATAATTAGAAGAATTGATGTTAATACTTTCGACTGTGTGTCTCGAACTAATATACAGTGGACTTATATATTTGTTGAGTATATGCAGTGAACAGAGGTCTGGCTTTAAGCCACGCATGGAGGTTTCATGCCACTCATAAGGAACTGATTTGCATTTCGATAACCGAGCTTTCAATTCAGAGGTTGGTACATCTCATTTTATAGCTGAGGAGTCGAAGAACTATTTAATTGATACATTATATATGAAGAGGCGTTCCTTGTAGAGTTGGACGCAGGGTATGGCAAAACCATCCCGTTGAGCAGTAACCAGTGGAGAGCGATGGAGGTTATAAAGAAATGGCATCGGATCGAAGCCAATAGTGTGGAATATTGTTGATGGAAGCCTGGCGTTCGAATGAAAAACTGGCAGAAAGCAAAAGTCAAGGCGATAATTGGAAACGTAAGGCATGAACCGAGTTAAGTTTGTGTGGAATCTTGAGTCCAGAAGAAGCGGAACCAAGAGATGAACAGTGCAACCGGAGTGTTAGAAACTAGTAGTATTGTGTAGGTTCTAAGGTGGTAAGTTGTATTGCAAAATAAAATGTGATACGCTCCAACATCCAACACGTGGCAAGAGGCGGGTTTTAAAAACCATTTACATCGCATCTTTTTTGAGCGTTAACGCTCGGTGAAAAAAAAAATGTGATATTTGATTGTGGACGTCGGATCACCCAAAGCAACATGATGTACTATCCACTGTTGGATGTGGAAGGTACGTTAGCATTGGGCCCAACTCTAATATATATTGATTGTTGTTGTTCTAATTAAGTTTTGCGGGTTATACGAATCACCATAACAAAAGGGTTGTCGTGGAGGCGTGATCCATTATGTATAGCATGCGTTGATTCACCCAGGGTTATATTGTAATTTGGGCTTTGAATAAAGTGGCTTCCGAATAGTGCTAGTGTACCCATTGGGTTAGCATATAAAGCCTAATTTAGGCTGAGAGTTAATTAATCCAAGGATTTTATGGTAATATTGTTCAAAGGGCGCTTTCATTTGGAAATGAAGTAAAGGTGTAGACTTTGGAACAAGTGGGTTCCAACATATGGGTTCATAATCATATATAAAAGGTAAAGAATTCTTCGTATAGAGATCGAATCAAAGAAAAGCCTTAGGTATAAGGGTTGTTTAGTTTCGCATGGAGAAAACTTGTATATACGTTGAATAGTGTTTTACAACCACTAAGTGGAAAACTTCCGAATGTGAAACAACCCATTGGTTGGCTTGTATTAAAAGAGTATCTTATATGTTTGGGGGTTTAAATTAAGGTTTTATATGAAGCAGAAAAGAGAAAGAGCTTCCGCATAAGGGTATAGAATTTGGGCTGCTGAAGTGTGAGAGTGCCTAGATTGTTGAGATTTAATTAGGTGAAAATTTGGGATGCGCTTATATGCATAGGGAGGAATTTAATTTAATATCTCAATCTCAAATTGAGATATTAAAGCACATAGATTTATTTAAATTTCCAGTTCAAGAGAATAGAACAGTGTGAGTTTTCCAGAATGTGGATTTGATCAAGAAAGGAATCTTGAATGCATTTATACACAGCTTTGATGAAATTTTGAGTAAACAGGGACTGTGGGTTTTACCCGCTATCATATTTTTTCCCTATTCAATATTTTCCTCATATCGTATATATAATATTGATCCAGTGAATTCCTCAATTCCATTGTTTCCTTCCACAACTGATCTTCAATTTTGAGTTTCTCAGCCTCTGCAATCATTTTCACAATCTCAACATCGCTTAGCCTACTGCTATCATTAGTCATGATCATATTCTCCCTTGTCCCACTTGTGAGTTAACAATTGGAAAATGTAATATGAATTTCACTCAACTTGACACCTAGTCTGTACTTGGGAATCTTTACTACAGATTTTGTATAACATCCATTGAATGTGGGCATGGGAAAAGTTACCATGCTACATAAGTTCTGGTTGTGGGATCCTGTCTATTTTTTTTGTAATCTTTGTAGAGTATTTTAACAAGCCAAGAAGTCTTTTCAGTGCCTCTCAATCAAGCCAAGAAGTTACAGGAATAAAAACCTTTTTATCAAATCATATAGGAACTTAGGAATACATGCAACATTATCCTGAAGATCTCCAACTTCAACAGAATCAATAATATGCTATCTTATTTATGGAACATTCAGTACTTGATGATAAGTCATCTTAATATTATTTATTCTTACAAATTTACTATAAATACCATGCTTAATATTTGGAATTGTGATGATTATTTTCTCTAAATATTCATCAATTTCTGATAGCATCTATTTTAGTCATTCTAGTTATCTACGATCATTATGGAATTTTCCCTTTGTTTGGAGATTAATGTGATAAAAGAAAACAAGAAGCGAAATTAATGGGTATGTTGTCAGGCAGTCTCTATATGTATCTTCTCTTCAATTTTTCTCCAAGAAACATATAGTAGCTTTGTCATCCTTCGTAGAATAAGCCACATGGTACATTCACTGTTAGTCCTGTCCCTTCAACATCTAACATGGTTGTATTTTATTAATGTACCTAAATTTACACCTTCCATGATGCTTCTAATCTTGCAAAATGTTAAAAGTGGAGTGTTTTATGATGTAATGGATATTAATAATCTAGATTGACATGGTTGTATTTTATTAATGTACCTAAATTTACACCTTCCATGATGCTTCTAATCTCGTAAGATGTTAAAAGTGGAGTATTTTAAGATGAAATGGATATTAATAATCTAGATTATCATACAGTGATATTATGATAGTGTAGGTTGAGATTATCATACAGTGATATGATGATAGTGTAGGTTGATGTTCAAGTTGTAAAATTCTTGTAAATATCAAGGATGAATGATAGTACAAGCCAAAAATGACATTATTATAAATTATTAAACAATATGTTAGGTGCTAAATCATACTTCTTATTAAGGAAATAACTAATGCAAGTTGAAAATTATTTTTTAATGTTCTTAGCCTATTTATAGATGTCAAAGTAAAGGTTTCTAGATGTGATTTCTCCCATAAACTTCAAGGCAAACTAAACTCTAAGGAAAACCATGTACATGTCATTTCTCCCACAAACTCATCAAGGAGTGACTTTTGACATAACTTCATCAACCACTACAACTAGTTGTTTTAGTAAGTGCATAAAATAATTTTGCAAACCATGTACATGTCATTTCTCCCACAAACTCATCAAGGTGTGACTTTTGACATAACTTCATCAACCACTACCATTAGCTATTTTAGTAAGTGCATAAAATAATTTTGAAAACCATGTGCATGTCATTTCTCCCACAAGCTCATCAAGATGTGAATTTTGACATAAATTAATCAACCCTCCACTAGTTTAAGTGAAAACCACTACCACTTTAAGGAAAATTGTGTACATGTGTCATTTCTCCCATAAACTTTTAGGCAAAATTTAAGGCATGTGTAATTTCTATGTCATTTCTCCCATAAAATATAAGTAAATTTCATTACTTCCATAAACTATAAGGCGATGTCATTTCTCCCATATACTATAAGGAAAACCATGTACATGTCATTTCTCTATTAAACTCTAGGCAAGGCAAAATTTAAGGCATGTCATTTGTAGATGTGATTTCTCCCATAAACTTTAAGTCAGATTTTAAGGAAAACCATGTACATGCCATATCTCCCACAAAATCAAGGCTTCCTCCCAATAATTCAAGGAAAACTTTAAGACCTAAAAACCAAACCTAAAGTGGTTGAACTTCCATAGGATTTTAGTTTGTCTGTTGAGTGTTAACTTCTACAAGTTCTAAAGGCTCGGTCTATAAAAGGCCATGTAGCTTCTAGATCTCATCTTTTCTCAAAGGTGACATATCCAGTAAATGCCCCTACAATCAATCTCTGGAACAGATCTAAATAGAATTTCTTCATTGTAATATCCATTTATGTACATGCCATTTCTCCCATAAAATTTAAGGTATTTTCTAGTGTTTTTGGAACCATGTACATGTCATTTCTATGTAATTTATCCCATAAACTTTAAGGAAAAATTTAAGACAAACTATGTGCATACATGTCATTTCTCCCATTTCTCCCATAAATTTTAGTAAGTACATAAAATAATTTTTCAAACCATGTACATGTCATTTCTCCCATACACTTTAAGGAAAACCATGTACATGTGTCATTTCTCCCATAAAATTTTAGGCAAACTTTAAGGCATGCCATAGTTTAGAATAGATCTAAATACAAATTCTTCATTGTAATATCCATTTTTGTACATGCCATTTCTCCCATAAACTTTAAAGCGGCATTTTCTAGTGTTTTTTTAATCATGTACATGTCATTTATCCCATAAAATTTAAGGAAAAAATTAAGTAAAACCATGTACATACATATCATTTCTCCCATTTCTCCCATAAATTTTAGTAAGTGCATAAAATAATTTTTCAAACCATGTACATGACATTTCTGCCACACACTTTATGGCAAAATTTAAGACAAAAAATGTCATTTCTCCCATAAACTATAAGGCAATGTCAGTTCTCCCATAAACTATATGGAAAAATTTAAGGCAAACCATGTACATGTCATTTCTCTCTTAAACTCTAGGCAAGGAAAAATTTAAGGCTTTTGTCATTTCTTTGTGATAAACTATAAGGAAAAATTTAAGGAAAACCATGTACATGTCATTTCTCTCTTAAACTCTAGGCAAGGAAAACTTTAAGGCTTGTGTCATTTCTCTAGCATTTCTATGTCACATCTCCCATAAACTATAATGCAATGTCATTTCTCCCTTAAACTATAAGGCAAACTTTAAGGCAAACCATGTACATGTCATTTCTCTCTTAAAATTTAAGCAACGCAAACTTTAAGGCATGTCATTTCTAGATGTGATTTCTCCCATAAAATTTAAGGAAAACGATGCATATGTCATTTCTCCCACAAACTCTTTCTCTGTCATTTCAATGTCATTTCTCCCATAAACTATAATGCAATTCCATTTCTCCCTTAAACTATAAGGAAAACTTTAAGGCAAACCATGTAGATATCATTTCTCTCTTAAACTTTAGGCAAGGGAAACTTGATGGCATGTCATTTCTAGATGTGATTTCTCCCATAAATTTTAAGGAAAACCATGCACATGTCATTTCTCCCACAAACTCTTTCTCTATCATTTCTATGTCATTTCTCCCATAAAATATAAGGCAATGTCATTTCTCCCTTAAAATATAAGGCAAACCATGTACATGTTATTTCTCTCTTAAACTTTAGGCAAGGGAAACTTTAAGGCATGTCATTTCTAGATGTGATTTCTCCCATAAAATTTAAGGAAAACTTTAATACAAACCATGCACATGTCATTTCTCCCACAAACCCTTTCTTTCTCATTTCAATGTCATTTCTCCCATAAAATATAAGGCAATGTCATTTCTCCCTTGAACTATAAAGAAAACTTTAAGAAAAACCATGTACATGTCATTTCTCTCTTAGACTTTAGGTAAGACAAACTTTAAGGCATGTCATTTCTAGATGTGATTTCTCCCATAAACTTTAAAGCAAACTTTAAGGAAAACCATGCACATCTCATTCCTCCCACAAACTCTTTCTTTGTCATTTCTATGTCATTTCTCCCATAAAATATAAAGAAATGTCATTCCTCCCTTAAAATATAAGGAAACTTTAAGGCAAACCATATACACGTCATTTCTCTCTTAAACTTTGGGCAAGGAAACGTTTAAGGCATGTCATTTCTAGATGTGATTTCTCCCATAAAATTTAAGGCAAACTTTAAGGAAAATCATGCACATGTCATTTCTCCCACAAAATCAAGGCAAACTTTAAGGCAAACCATGTACATTTCATTTCTCTCTTAAACTCTGGGCAAGGCAAACTTTACTCTAGGCAAGGAAAACTTTAAGTCATGTCATTTCTAGATGTGATTTCTCCCATAAACTTTAAGGCAACCCATGCACATGTAATTTCTCCCCAAAACTCAAGGCTTTCTCCTATTAATTCAAGGAAAAATTTAAGGCCTAAAAATCAAACCTAAAGTGGCTAAACTTCCATAGGATCCCCCAAACTCAAGGATTTCTCCCATTAATTCTTTCAAACTTTAAGGATTTCTTCCATAGGATTTTAGTTTGTTTGTTGAGTGTTAACTTCTACAAGTTCTAAAGGCAGAGTTTGTAAAGGGCCAGGTAGCCTCTGGATATCATCCTTTCTTAAAGGTGACATATCCAGTAAATGCCCCTACAGTCAATCTCTGGAACATATCTAAATATAAGTTATTCATTTTAATATCCATTTTTGTACATGCAATTTCTCCCATAAAATTTAAGGCATTTTCTAGTGCTTTTGGAACCATGTACCTGTCATTTCTATGTCATTTCTCCCATAAAATTTAAGGAAAAATTTAAGGATAACCATGTACATACATGTCATTTCTCCCATAAACTCAAGGCAAACTATAAGGATAACCATGTACATGTCATTTCTCCCATAAAATTTAAGGAAAACTTTAAGCATAACCATGTACATACATGTCATTTCTCCCATAAACTCAAGGCAAATTGTAGGATAACCATGTAAATTTCATTTCTCCCATAAATTTTAAAACAAAATTTAAGGATAACCATGTACATAGATGTCATTTCTCCCATAAACTCAAGGAAAAATTTAAGGATAACCATGTACATATCATTTCTCCAATAAACTTCAAGGCATAATTTGCTAGTGTTTTTGGAACAATATGTCATTTCTCCCTTAAACTTTAGGTAAGGAAATCTTTAAGGCATGTCATTTATAGATGTGATTTCTCCCATAAACTTTAAGGAAACCATGCACATGTCATTTCTCCCATGAATTTGAAATAAAGGTTAATTTAATATATTTTATTGAATTTGTTTTTTTCAGGGATAAAAAAACCCACTAAATATGGTTGAAAAATGGACATTATGCATAGATTTGTCTTGCTATGCCAATCCAAGGAAAGCAGTGATTACATATGTACTTTTTAATATTGCGACTAGCAAGGTCCTCCTAAGGAAAATTAATATACCGAGAAGAACAACAAACAACGAGGCATATTATATTGCATTGATAGAAGTGTTGGGAACAACTAGGGAGTATGGATCAATTGGAGTTGTAGTTTTCACTAATTCTGAACTTGTGTGCAACTAAATGAAAGGTGTGTACCAAGTTAAGAAGGAGAGGCTAAAACAACTGCATGGAAAAGAAAACAATATTGTTAGCCAATTTCAATTTTTTAGTATAAGACATTGTACAAATGTTAATAAGATGTCTGCTAATCTATTGTGTGGGGCAATGCCAATTCAAGATTCATCTATCAAAGATGAATTAATAGATGAATTAGTATTATACGGGGCAATGTCAATTCAATATTCATCTCTCAAAGATGAATTAGAGTTGAGACGCTCTTCTTCAAAAATTCAAGGTTCATCTCTCAAAGATGAATTAGAGTTGAGACACTCTCCTTCAAAATTTATTGATGGACATCATAACACATCTTTGATATGTGTTTTTTTTTACTTATAAATGCGTCTTTTTTAATGACCATGTGTTTTTTTCAATTATATAGCAAGTGTGCTCCCACCATGTAAAGCGAAACTTGGTGAACTTCACATTTTCAACTTGGTGAACTTCACATTTGAAACTTTGTGAACTTCACATTTTTATAAAATTAAAATTTGATGACTTCAACAATTTTTTGTTTAAATGGAGTTTCACGCATATTTTTTAATGACCATGTGTTTTTTCAATGATATACCAAGTGTGCTCCCACTATGTAAAGCGCAACTTGGTGAACTTAACATTTTTATAAATTTTTTGCTTAAATTGAGTTTCACACATCAATTAGTGTTTTGAAAGTTGTGTTTTACATCATTTGTGTACACCAAATTACATTATTTTTTTAAATTTGTTTTGAATTTATTTTAAATATTAATTTAAAAATAATTGTAAATGTCCACTATAGATATATCCACATATATCATGGAGGATGAAAGGCTTTGAAAGTTGTGTTTTGCATAATTTGTGTACACCAAATTACATTAATTTTTTGAAATTTATTTTGAATATATTTTAAATAGTAATTTAAAAATAGTTTTAAATATCCACTGTAGATATATCCATATATATCATGGAGAATGAAAGGAAAATATCAATAGAATTCCATATCTCTACGAGAGAATTGGATCATGGATCGAGGGATATTCATGGTATTTAAATATAATCTTATCTCCATACATACATGTGTGTACATATGGAATTGATTTTTTATCAATTTTGTGAGTTAAATTAGTTGTCAATAAGTTTTATTTTTAATTTTTTAGGAGGTAGGAGGACAAGGGTGTCTACTCCATCAATGGAGCATGGCCATGGTTCACGCAATCATGGTATGGTTCACGCAATTTAATTAATGAATATGTACATGTATTTATATGTATAAATTTATTTTTGAATTGATTATAAATTCATATTTTTTATGAAGCTTCCCTCTCCTCTTGTGAGTTTGGTGGTGGTACACATTCCCTTGGAGGGCCATCAATAGGTGCTGGTGAATTGCGTGAAGGTGGTGACATGCATTCCCCCAAAAGCCAATCAATGGATGGTCATGTTGGTTCTCAACCAATCGGTGTTTGTTCTGGTTCTCAACAGTATCAGGGTGGTCAAGATGCTAGCCAACCATATCGAGGTGGACATCAATCCGAATATTATTTTCATTCAATTTGTACAAATTTGTTTACATGTGTTTTTAATATATAAACTTTTATATATTGATGCAGAGGGTGAAAATTTTTCTCCAAATGTTGCTCGAAAAAGACGTAGGATAGAACTCATCATTCAAGAAGAAGGTTGTACACCAACCATGGATTATCCGTCTGAAATTTTTTATGTACCTTTGGAATCAAACATGCAACAATGCACCTTATAAAGGTGTCAAAATCTTCATTCAAAATTGAAGATATATCTTGTGTCTTTGACTCTCCCTACTAAGAGTTGACAAAGTTTGGAAATAGTTACTCACTCTTTAAGCAAACTAGTAGATGTGTACCTAAAGCTTAGGCCAACCACTGATACTTTTGTATAAGTGATGAGAAAAATAAAGGAAACAATTATGGGTCCTGATACATGGGAGGTTGTTAAACAAAGAGTTACAACAGAAATGGCCAAGTTTATGTTTAATTTCAAAGAAGGGCTGAAAATAAAGATGATAAAGGTGCAATATTTCAAGAACCCTGATATAGTTGGCTATTTGTATGATAGGCACCTTGCTGCCTATGAAAGACTCCCATGGAACGACAAGGTTTTGTTTTATTTTGTAAAATTATTTTATGCAGAATTATTTTTTGGAATGAAACCCAATTATAATGACCTTCCCTCTTAATTTTTTAGTCTTGGGAAAGGTCGATTGTGTGACTGTAGGGGTGCTAGGCGTGATGTCGAGTTGCCTCGCCCTGAGCCACCATTGGTTAGTCGACCTCTTCATGTCGAAAATTTGCGGTCAGAGATAGATTTTACTTCTCAAATTATTCGAGAAGAAAGGGATGCCATCATTGACAATGTTTAGAGTGGACTCGGTGGAGTTGATGTTTGTCTGAATCGACAAAAAAAACGTGAGAATGTACGTGCTAATATTTTGTATTATACAGATGAAGAGATAGAAAACATGAGTGTTGAAGATCTTAGAACATATGCAAAGAATTGTCACAATGGTTGGTAGGACCTGATTATTCATGAGTAAGAGGGCATGGTATCGGTATGTGTTAATGGTTAGGGTGATTATTTTAACACATGTACAATTTGTAATAAATACATATATACATACATTTATTTGTACACATTAAAATATAACAACAATGTATCATTATATTTTAACACCATTTGTAGTTGTCACGCTTGATGAATGAATATGATGTTAATATCATATTCAGAGCCTCTGGTTCACACAATCAAGATGGGTCTCACCATCAATCACACAATCAAGATGGTCTCACCATCAAGATGATATTTTGGCAAATGTTAGTGTTTTTTAAGTGAACATGATGATGTACAATTATTTTTTATCTATTATTATATATATCAAAACATGATGACATTTTTTTTAAATAAATAATTGTGCACACATGTACATGTATATATAATTAAATGTTAACAGATTCTCATTCCGTCTAATGTTTTTTGGATAGCGGCACCTTCTTCTTCCTTGGGAGATGTTCCAAATCCACCATCACAAGTATGAACAATTTTTCACTTTTAAATATGTTTTTAAGTTATATATTCCAACTCAAAAGTTCCATTAAAAATGAGATCTCTAGATCTTGAGTTATTTTAATTTTTTTGAATTTTAGGTTTCTGGAGATTTTCTTTCGGAGCCACTCTTAGGAGATGTGTCAGATCCACCATCACAAGTATTCAATTTTTCACTTAAGTATATTTTTAATTTATAAGTTATAAATTGAAGTTTAAAAAATTTATTATAAATTGAGATCTAAATCTTGAGTTATTTTATATTTTTAAAATTTTTGAATTTTAGGTCCCTGGAGATGATTTCCCTTCTCCACAGACTCTAGCGATGGAGTGTATGATGTAGATAAGAACATCCAAACCATTTGAACAAGTTGTCTAAATTTTTTTTTAATATTATTGAAAATTAGTTTACATATGCATTTTCATTTGAAAATTTTTAATATATATATACTTGTACATGTATATTGTACAGTTTACTGTGGAAGATGTTCCTATGGAGGAAGTTTTAATGGAAGAGAAACAAAACAAAATGGAGAGGGAACCTCATGAGGTATTGCATGATTTTTTTTTCATTTTTTTTTTTACATGAAGCTCTATATTCTCATTCAATTTTAAAACATTAAATGTTAATGTTTGTACACATTGTGTACAAGTTCCCCATGCTTCACAGGATAGATCGAGGATCATGACTTTGTTGGGAGAGACACTAGATCAATCTGTATTTGATGGATGATGCACATGTGTGCAACATTATATTTGATAGATCTAGTCTTAAATTTACTTTTTTATATATAGTCTTATCTAGATGCAGTCATATATTTACTTTTATATATATAAGTTGATACTTGTAACACTATACATTTAACTATATATATACTTTTATTGTTCATGTGAGATACATATTTTGGACATATTTTACTATTTGGATATATAGTTTTATACTACAATTACTCTTGTCAAGAATGATTTTAAATTTTGGTTAGTTACATTTGGCATGTGATCACATGTTGTGATATATATAATGTTTTTTTTTTTTTTAACCCATGTTCTCATTTTATTTTTTAAACCATGCACATACATTTGTATATTTTGGATCTAATTGAACTACATTTGGCATGTAATCACATGTTGTGATAATATGTTTTGTTTTTAAAATTCAAGTTGTCATTTTATTTGTTAAATATGAAATGAACCTCTAGATGGAAATTTCAAATTACGTTTTCACATTAATGTGTATATTTTGGATGGTTGAACTACATTTGGCATGTGATTGTGATATAATGCTTTGTTTTGAAAATTCAAGTTGTCATTTTATAAACTTGTTAAAAATATAAAATGAATCTCTGTAGATGGAAATATCAAATTACAAACCATATTTTGGATAGTTGAACTACATTTGGCATGTGATCACATGTTGTGATATAATGTTTTGTTTTTAAAACTTAAGTTTTGGATGGTTGAACTACATTTGGCATGTGAAGTAATGTTGTGATATAATGTTTTGCTTTTAAAACTCAAGTTTTGGATGGTTGAACTACATTTAGCATGTGATTGTGATATAATGTTTTGTTTTTATTGGATATTTGAACTACATTTGGCATGTCAAGTAATGTTGTGAGATAATGTTGTTGTTGTTGTTTTTTTTTTTTTTTTTTTTTTTAACTAACTCAAGCTTTAGATGGTTGAACTACATTTGGCACATGTGATTTTGATATAATGTTTTTCTTTTATTGGATAGTTGAACTACATTTTTCATGTGAAGTAATGTTGTGATATAATGTTTTGTTTTTAAAACTCAAGTTTTGGACGGTTGAACTACATTTGGCATGTGATTGTGATATAATGTTTTGTTTTTATTGGATAGTTGAACCACATTTAGCATGTGAAGTAATGTTGTGATATAATTTTCTTTTTTTTAACTCAAGTTTTAGATGGTTGAACTACATTTGGTATGTGATTGTGATATAATGTTTTGTTTTTATTAGATAGTTGAACTAAATTTGGCATGTGAAGTAATGTTGTGCTATAATGTTGTGTTTTAAAACTCAAGATTTGGATGGTTGAACCACATTTGGCATGTGATTGTGATATAATGTTTTGTTTTTATTGGATTGTTGAACTACATTTGGCATGTGAAGTAATGTTGTGATATATTTTTTTGTTTCTAAAACTCAAGTTTTGGATGGTTGAACTACATTTGGCATGTGATTGTGATATAATGTTTTGTTTTTAAAATTAAATTTGTCATTTTAGAAACAAAAAAAAGTTCACATGAATATATGTACATAAAAATGATTTAAGCACATGTTTGAACATATGTTAAAATGATTGAAGTACAATACATATCAATGTATATATATCTAAAAACAATCATAATATTCTAGGTCTTCTTAGATGTGTCAAACAATCATAAAATTTTAAAATTGCATTCTAGAACATACATATCCAGTATGTGCAACATTTTTCATCAATGCACATAGAAAAGCTACTTTTAGTTGATAGTAAACTGGAAATTACAAAGCACGTACCACACATTTTTCATTCAAGAATGAATATTATAATTTACTTCTAATAGACACGCACGTCTAAAACAAAATCGTGCAACTTCAAAATTGAATTATATCAACTATGCTAGATACACATATATGTACATTTTGCAATAATGCCATTATGACCAATTGTACCAGACAATGTATGAAATTGTTTAAACCAGATAATCTAGACATGTGTATGTGTACACGTGTATAAATTACTCGTGTGCATGTGTACCAAAACAATGTACATGTGCAAACACTTGTATAGATAACATAAAAAGGCAGTTCAATTTTTAGTTGAGTTCTGGAAGTTCTAAAACATGAATCCAAAGAGAAGAAATTGTTGGGCAGTTCAATAAAAAAATTCCAATGGAATGCCATCTTCAATGATCCGTTCATGATCGGCTTTTGACATTTTCTATTTCTTAATTTTCATTTTTTTCTTTGATTGAACTTCTATCAACTTTATGCGTGTTTCACACACCAAGTGACTATATTGACAACTTATGACATCAGGTTCATAGTCTTGAAAGTAAAAAAAAATCTCCACTTTGATTAGTTTGTCTGAAAAAATAACCTTTCAGTATAATAAGCCCTTTGTCATATGTAAACCCGTGATCATTATAGTTTTCTAATAATTTCATCTTTCGTTCAGTGCAACACATCAAATAATACTTCACATTTTCATCATTGATAGTAGGTGCAATTACCACAAAAACATCTCCTGCACAATAAAACAAACTTATGTATTTAAATTTAGATCATAATTAACATGAAAATTTAACTTTAAAATTAACATACATGTACTTGATTTTATTATCTATTTCTAGATCTATATCATTTGAAATCAATTGAAATGTTAACTTCTCTAACAATATTAGAAACTCAATCACCATCAAATGATATTGTAGTCTCCTCTGATTGCATTTCTTCAAACCTTGCAACAGACATTTTCCCCTTTGTATTTAGCTATGTATGTTGCCAATATTTTACATACATTTTATTTTCACAAACATCATTGGATTCTATGGTGTCTATGCAAACATGACAAAAACAATATTATTTTCTTTTATCCAATGAAAACACATTTGTGGACGAATTTGTTTTAATTTAATGCAATTTTCGAGTCGCTTTTATTGTTTCAACATCATTTCCAATCGATATATATACATCTTCGACACCAATGTTCCAAAAAAACCTATATGGAAAATTCAAATAATAATATAAATATGATATCAAAATACCATCAAAGATAATCATTGTGATAAATGTACATTATTTAAAATTAGAAATCCAATAAAAATTAAATTGAATGTACCTTTGCACTTCCCTTGATTGATTAGTCTAATGGTTTAGTGCAGCGATGCATCATTGAACGACTTCTTTAGCATCCACAATTCAATTTGCAGAGGGGTCCATTTGATATCTTCGAAGTGCTCGTTTTATGCATGCCCTGCACCATCATGTTCTCCTTTTCCATGACCAGTCTCAAAGAAATTCCAATAATGTTTGATGCAGGTTTTCATATGAAGAAGACATAACCAAACGAATGATTATGAAGATTTGAATTGACCTGCGCATCCATCTGACCATATCCAATATTCACTGAATTTTATTCTATGATTTTTCAAGGAGTCATAAATCTTTCCAAAATAGTGTTGTACAAAATATGCGTCATGTGTACGATCTTCATTGATATAAAAGTGATATTCTTTAATAACATGTTGATTTTCATTGGTGCTTTCTATATGATCAACATTTTATTCATCATGTCTATATATAATATGGATGAGCATGGAGACTTGGTCAGAATGATAGTATTCACTCTAAATTTCTTTTTGTGGAACAAATGTGTAGTTTTTTGCAAAATAAATTACTGAAAAAATGGTCCCTAGTGGAAAAAATTCACGAGATTTTTTGAATTACAAATCCTCCCATCGAGCTCTATGGGAATGCTTGTTGTATTTATAAATTTCTACCTCAAACTTTCTCAAAAAATATATCATAAAAATTTCTTATAAATCAATTCTTATAGCACCTGAACCTTGAATCGATGTATGGATATATTCATATCTCTTCCATTTCACTTTAATGTTGGACAATGATTGATCATTTATATCAATATGATATTTTTTTTGAAATTTAGTCAAATTTCCACAATCATCACATTTTTTACCACCAAAAAATTTCTTTTGGTTAAATAATTCATGGTTTTATCTTCCACATAGAACTTGAGATATGAAATCATGGATAGTGGAAGGAGGAGGTGAACCTTTCCAAAAAAATTTACCAATATTAAGGAATGTGTTATAATATAACTGAAATTCCACATGCTAACAACAACAACAAGTGTCGCATACGATGATAGGTTTTACATACTATGGTTTTTGTTGCACAAAAGCACTGATTGAGACATCAATTTCACGATTCTCTTCTTTGAACTTGTTGAACAACTCTATCTGAGTGGTGTCCAAGAAAATGGATGTTCTTCATACTAATTTCGTGCTATTCTTATTCGCATCACATCCCTTGCTTTTTGTGAAACACGTGAATTTTTCATCCAATATTAATATATTATTTGTTTAACATTTTCTCCACGTTTATATTTGTATGTTTTCCTACAAATAGTTGTCCAACAAGCGATTTCATCATTTACATCTATTTTCGACCGAAATTTCCGATGTTTGTGCAAATTTTTTCATGAGTTTCCTAATGCTCGTGCCATAGATTTTACAAAGAGATTATCTTTAGTACTTGATGAAACTACTGCCATATGTATTTCTCTACATGCATTTGAAACATTTTTGTGTCTAGATCTTCTAAGTGAATTTATAGCACTATTTATATTTTGTATCACATTTTCCTTTATTTTTTTATCTTTTGTTGATTTTCCAATACCCAATAAAGTCATAGCTTCTTATAATTTCCTTAATGATAGGAGACCTTTCATCATTTGGGTTTGAACTGTCACATTTTCCTTTATGAAGTACGTATCAAAAATGCATTTAACACGATATATTATAACATGGTCAGCTCTTTTATCTCCATATGTGTGAGTGTCAACATTTAAAAAATGTCACTTTAAAAAATACCTCCAAAAAATGTTCTTTGAAAATTAAGTCCAAAAACCTCTTAAAAAAATGTCTTTAAAAACAAAATACCTCAAAATAATTCCCTTTGAAAATTAACCCCAAAAAACCTCTAAAAAAATATCACTTTAAAAAATACCCCCAAAAAATATCCTTTGA
Source organism: Pinus albicaulis (assembly GCA_034641835.2). Lineage (NCBI taxonomy): Eukaryota > Viridiplantae > Streptophyta > Pinopsida > Pinales > Pinaceae > Pinus > Pinus albicaulis. The sequence goes on along the minus strand of CM076578.1, from coordinate 1,461,931,275 downwards.
ATATTAAGCCTAAAAAGAGTCCTTTCGAAATTAAGCCCAAAAAAAGTCCAAAAAATGTCTTTTGAAAATTAAGCCCAAAAACCTCTAAAAACAAAATACCTCCAAAAAAATGTCCTTTGAAAATTAAGTCCAAAACCTCTAAAAACCAAATACCTTCAAAAAAATGTCCTTTGAAAATAAAGCCCAGAAAGCATCGAAAAAATGTATCACATACCTCCAAAAAACGTCCTTTGAATGCTAAGCCAAAATGAGTTCTTTGAAAATTAAGCCCAAAAACAATCCTTTGCAAAATCAGACCAAATGAAGAAATGTGTGAAATTATGCGAAAATAATGAATCCGTTTATGCTTATTTATATTGCCACGAAATGTTTTTTTTTTAGGGGCTTCGTTGAATTTTCCGGTTGATGTAAAGTTAATTAAAATTTTGGCCAAACTTTTGTAAAAACTTCGACCGAACTTTTGTTTCGTTAGACTTGACGGACTGTCGGGACAAAAAATAATTCGGCCGAACTTTTTTTAAAAGTTCAGCCAAACTAACACGTCTGCAATTACGCAGAGCCGATCTCTAAACACATTTATTCAACTTTTGACTGATTAAAATCCATGAAACTTTATGAATTAACTATCAGAACCAAGACAAGAATTTGCAGAATTCAATCTACTTTCAGGAAATATAAATTTTATGGAATTTCATAAATATTTACTAATTTTAATTAATTTTGTAATAAAACGGGTGTAAACAATTTCTGAAGGTCATTATGATTCAGTGAAATAAATATTTTTTATCTTCCAAAATACACTGTAAAAAAAATTGAAAAAATTATGGTGCATTACATTGGTCCGTCGTCTGTAATGGGTAGTTTTTAGAATTTTAGTTTATAAATTGTATGTTGAGAAATTTTGTGCGAACTGAAACATATTCAAAATATGCAGGTTTTTCATATTGAATCAATTCAAAAAATTATAGTAATTATGATATGCATCATTTGGTTTCATAAATATAACGAAAACGAAGTAGACTCTGTCTAGATTGTTGTAACACATTTTGTTTCTCAAAAACACAGTTTTCAAAGAATACACCAACGTGTTTGAACATGACTTTTTATGACTCCTTTGATTGTTAAAGAACACACACTCAAAGAAACGTTAATTTTACATATCAAATGTGTATAAAAAAAATCCAAAAAATAAGTAATAGAAAGCTAATAAAATTTCTAACAACTTTTATTTTTATCACAAAATGAAATTCTAAACAAAGAAATTGTTTTGGCTTGAATAAAATTGAAGAAAAAACAAACAAACAAACAAAAAATATAAAAAATATAAAATATAAAATATAAAAAAATAAAAATAAAAAATAAAATAAAATAAAAATAAAAAATGATATTTTTTTCTCAAAAAAGGTCAAAAATTGTTACCCAACTTCACATTTCTAACAAGAAACTCTCTTGCACCTCATTTCTAACAAAAAAAATTATTAGATTTTAAAATATAGAGATTAATAGATATTACAAACAAGTAGCTTTCATAGTCTAAAAATTATAAGAAAAGAAAATTATATCAAAAATTCCAAGCTAACTCATTTAAAATCGATTTCAAGACCATTTAAAAACTCTCACTTCCATAGGGCATATCTCTAAAAGAATAATGAATCAAAGTATTAAAGTTTTACCACATGTACCTAGATATATCTTCTTTGTTTCCTAAAAACTCCATGATCTCAAGCATCCCTCAAAATAATTTCTAATAAAAAATCCAAACTAACTTATTTGAAATTGATTTCATGAGAATTTAGAAATCCTAAATTATTTAGTGAATGTCACTAAAATTATAATGAAACAAAGTCAGAAATTTGTATCATAAATACTTAGTGATTCTTCCTCTATCTCCATAAAATTTGATAGTTTAAATCATCCCAAAAAAAAGGTATAGCAAAAATGTCAAACTTCCCTATTTGAAATTGATTTTGGGAGCATTTAGAAACATCAACTTCCTTAGAGGATATCTTTGAAATTATAATGAATCAAGATATAAAATATTAACCATATATTACTCAATATTGCTTCTTAATATGCTCCAAATTTCACTATCTAAAGCATCCCAAAACAAATATAGCGAAAATTCCAACTTGACTCATTTGGAATAGAAGAACCCTAGTATCATAAGCTTTGATACCAAAAGTTTTGAAACTTACACCTTAAAAATTATAAGAAACTAATAATTACAGTCCTCTTTGAGGAGGGAAGCCTCCTTTTACTATGAATACAACATAAAAGACAAGATTTGATTGATCCTAATATTAGGTCCCGTTAGTGTATATATATATACACGACAAAGTGTATAGTGATAATAAAAGGGGACCATGAATTGACTCAATATCTATGGCTTCACACTACAAGGAAAAGACCCTCTAGTGGATTTTTTTGAGGAACCCCTTATAAAAATATGCCATACATCCATTTCTAGCAAAGGTTACTAGAGGAGGTTGGCGGGCGAAGGGTTTTGCGGATGTTTTCCAATCGGTGTGCTTATCATTCAACATCGCACCGGTGCTCCTTACAAGAGAAAGCACCAGCTCGCAAAAAACATTGGCACACTGGACCCCGTGTGCTCCATACACACCCGCCCAGTGTGTCGTATTACTTTAGAGCACTGGTGATTCACAACTCTTCCATTTCGGTGCATCAATACTGCGCTAAAACTAAAACTGCCCAGTGCGGTATTAAGAAACCGCACCGGTGCATCATAAATCAATGTGCCAAAACACAAACTGAACAATGTGTTCATAAAAAATAGCACTGGTGCACCTATAAACCATTCGCACCAGAAAAGGGTTAAATTAAAAAAAAATTACGGTAAAAAACTGGATTTTTCACTTTTTTCGGTGCTCTAGAGCTCTCAATTATCGGTGCGCTCTACAAGAAAAAGCACCAGTGTGCACAAAAAATTGGCACACCAGACATCGTGCGCTCCATACACACCTGCCTAGTGTGTCTTATTACTATAATGCACTGGTGCTTCATAACTCTTCCGCTCCGACACAACATAAAGCACCGCGCCAAAACAAAAACTGCCTGATGCAGTGTTACGAAACCGTACCGGTGCATCTTAAAACACCACACCAAAACAGAAGCAGACCGGTGCGTTCGTATTAAACAACACCGGTGCACCTATAAATATGCACACTGAAAAATGGTTAAATAAAAGAAAAAAATTACATCCAAAAAACCGCATTTTTCACTTTTCTGCTCTTAATCACCAGTGCGCTCTACAAGAGAAAGCATCGGTCGCACAAAACATTGGCACACTGGACACTGTGCGCTTTGTACACACATGTCTGGTTCATCCTACTACTGTAAAGCACTGGTGCTTCACAACTATTATGTCCCGGTGCATCATAAAACACAGCACCAAAACTGAAATAGCCCAGTGCGGTGTTAAGTAACCGCCCCGGTGCATCATAAAAGAACACACCAAATCTGAAACCACCCGGTGTGGTCTTAAGATACTGCACCGGTGCGCCTATAAAACCCCGCGCACTAGAACAGGGTTAAATTAAAAAAAAAATTACGGCCAAAAAATCACATTTTTCACTTTTATCAGTACTCCAGAGCTCTCAAGCACCGGTGCAATTTCTCCTTCTCTGAGCCGCCCTGACATCGGTGCTCCCATTGCACCCATTGCACACATTGCAATTGTGCATTGGCCACCAATCTCCAGCTTTCATTTTGCAAAATGGTGGGAAATTTTTCTTTTCCAAATTCTACAGCCAATATGCCTCCTCAACGGCGAAATGTACAGGTATTTTTCTAGTTTTTATATAATTAAGCTTTCTAGCATATTTAGAATTTGAAATAACCTTAAAATTAACCATTAAAAAAGAAAAAAAAGAAAAATTGTCATGCAGTGCGCACGAGCTGTTCGGCTCGCACCTGTAAGCGGTGCTACCTGTAAAATTTACATGTCGCACCGCAACCAGTGCTAACGGTATCCGCACCATGTTCTGGGTAGTGCCGAAAGGCGCCCCGTATTATTTTAAAATTTAAAAAAAAATTGCGATGCAATCATTTAGCGGGACGCACAGTTGACCATGGGAATAGCAACACGGTGTGTTGACGGATATATTTACCCAGGTGTCTGTTAGTGCACCGCATTCGGCATTCTAACAGGGTCAACAGTGTGGTCGGGTAAAAGACCACACCATTGACTATGTTATTTGTCAGGAAGTCAGTGCGCTTGCATGACTATAGCATCGGGGTGTATATTTTAGTCAGTGCACTGCTCTTCTGACACCATATATAGTCAACGGGGCTTGAAAAAATTTCTAGTGCACCATATACGGTGCGTTTTATGTCATATGGGGCACCAGCTCCGGTGCTCTACAAAAAAAAGCCGCACTGTAATCGGTGCATGACTCTTTTTGTGGCACACCGACTGGTCTGTTTTTTTTTTCCAAAAAAAATTATATATGTATATTCCTAAATACATGTCTGATTTAATAAAAAAAAAATATTTAATATGTCAATGATTCAGAGAGAAGAGGAGGTACAACAGCAACAACAGGTGAAACAGTATGACATGCTTCACCAATGGGAGGCACGGGAGAGGGAGAGAGATGCGTACCCTTGCCCTATTACAGCAGATACCCAGGGGTTCCTACGGCAGGTAGGCCTCCTCAAGTTCTATGAGGAGGCTACTTCCCTAAAGGCCCATAGTGTCTTTTTGAGACATCTTATCCGCAGGTGGAATGCCCACCAACATTCTTTCCAGATTTGGTCCTGACCAGTGGTACACACCCACTCAGGAGGATATTTATTTCATTATATGGCTATCGAGGAGAGGGGTGGATTTTCCCTTGTTCCTAGAGGTTCCAGCTAGTTATGTAGCAGGGAGTCAAGTAGTTTACTCCCAGAGATACATTGGAGCAGATGTACTGTCTCCTTCATATTTTTAGGTCCTTGGAGGTCAGCTACGTATTGGTGCATTCAGTAGACAAGACGTGCAGTGCCTCTCACTTCTCATTTCGACCATTTCACACAACACCAATGACGGGCAATGCATTAGCTACCCACTTCTATATTATGTTGATTCTTTAGTACAGGAGCCACGACTTGTCGGGTGGTCTGCCATTTTTTTGCGGTAGTTTTATACGGCCTTAAATAGATGTCTTGCTCATGCACAAGGGAGGGCCAACTTCCCTTTTTCTTCAGATATTTTTTGTTTATTTTTTGAGAGGTTTCTAGAGATGAGGCCTGCTTTTGTTTGGAAGCCTCGTAGGCCAATGTTGGAGGCTTGGATGCACATGTGGGGTCATATGATGCCCAAGAGGGGAGAGACTGTGTTTCCAGTGAGGATATCGCATGATGCACTAGACTTGCTAGCCAGTGTTGACAAGCTACATCCCTTCATTATGGTCCCATGTCCTTATGCTGGACTGGATTGGAGAGGGTGTGCCAACATCCTCTCACAGATGAGGAGCCGCCAAATGATAGAGGTAATATTGTTGTTTTATTTATATTTATTCTAACATGTTCTTTAACTTGTGTTTATTAAATTGTGTAATGAAATTGTCTAATTATTGTTGTGTACTTGTATATATTTTGCAGAAATTGGCTCTTTTGATGGCGAGGAGATGCTAGAAACACCACATGATTCAGGTGTGGATCCTGATGATGATCAGGACATGGAAGATGCTGAGGATCATGATCTGGAGGCCAATGCAGAGAGACATGCTCCTGCTGGTGCGCCGGTACCACCTTTTTCTAAGCGCATTCGACCTGATACTAGATACAAGATAGAGTTGGGCGACAAACTCAATGCATTTATTGTTGAGGCGGGCATCAGGACCTATCATTACAGAGACATACAGGCAAATGATAGGCTAGTATGGATGTGGAGAGGCATTCCGCGTGACATGTACAACCTGATGCGGCATGTCGTAGGAGCTACGACAGCTATTACGCGACTGAGGAGGACTTTTTCATGTTATAGGTGTGCTCATGCCACAGCACATGATGGAAAGTTCGTGAGCAGTGACTCATCTCATGATCGTTCACCTCGCGTCGCGCCTGATGAGCATGAGGCTCCACTAGCATCTAGCAGTCATCATGGAGATGAGGATGTACCATCGGCCACGTCCAGTCAACAGCTTGCAGCATCCATCTGTGCTAGTCATGATCATGAGCAGGTTGGACCATCGAGCGTCGAGGCTTCACCATTTACTAAGCATGCCTCCACTAGTATTGCTTATATTGATGTTTTAATACCACCAGCTGATCCATCCATCAGTACTAGTCATGATCATGAGTAGGCTCAACCATCGACCGTTGAGGCTGCATCATTGACTGAGCAAGCCTCCACTAGTACTGCTATTGATGTTGTACTACCACCAGCTGATCCATGACATTTATATTACAGTTGTATATTTTTAACATTATTCAGTTCTATATATATATATATATATATATATGGTCCATGTATTTTATGTTCATGTTGCAGTTGTACTTAATTTACATGTTAGTGATCATCATGATGTGAATATTGTTAGGTCATGTTAGATATGTTCATTTAATGTTTAGATTGTAGATAGATGTGTATGTGATAGCATGAGTTATTTGACATGAGATGTATATTTGATGTTTGTGTTGTGATGATGTATATATATAATGTTAATTTGACGTTTGAATATGTTTTTTTAGTCGAATATGATGTTTGTACGATGGTTATCATGATCGTGATGTTTATTAATTAATTTAATATTAAATGACCATGATATTTATTAAATATTATGTCATGGTTGTAATTGAAATTTTAATTTTAATTGAATGTAGAATTGTAAAATTGTATTTCTATATGTAATTGTAATTTTAACTGTAATTGTATGTAAAATATTTAATGTAAAATTTTATTTTTAATTGTAATATTTAATTTATTGTGAAATGACTGTAATTCTAGTTTTAATTGTAATTGTATATATGACAAATTGTAAAATTGTAATTGTAATTCTAATTGTATGTAAAATTCCAAAATTGTAATTGTATTTGTAATTGTAATTATATGTAAAATATTTGTAAAATTGTAAATGTAATTCTAATTGTATGTAAAATATTTGTAAAATTTTAATTGTATTACTGTGAAATGATTGTAATTGTAAATGTAATTGTATGTAAAATTAAAATTCTAATTCTAATTCTAATTCTAATAGTAATTGTATGTGAAATTGTAAAATTGTAATTATAATTCTAATTGTAATTTTAACTGTAATTGTATGTAAAATTTTAATTGTAATTGTAATATTTAATTTATTGTGAAATGGTTGTAATTGTAATTTTAATTATAATTGTATATATGACAAATTGTAAAATTGTAATTGTAATTGTAATTGTAATTGTAATTGTATATAAATTTCTGAAATTTTAATTGTAATTGTATGTAAAATATTTGTAAAATGGTAATTGTAATTATAAATTTAATTCTAATTCTAATTCTAATTGTATGTAAAATATTTGTAAAATTTTAATTTGTGAAATGATTGTAATTGTAAAATTTTATTTGTAAATGTAATTGTATGTAAAATTAAAATTCTAATTCTAATTCTAATAGTAATTGTATGTGAAATTGTAAAATTGTAATTATAATTCTAATTCTAATTCTAGTTCTAATTTTAATTGTAATTTTATGTAAAATATTTGTAAAATTTTAATTGTATTAATGTGAAATTATTTTATTAAAATATTTAAATTTGTAAATAATTGTAAAATAATAAATCTAGAATAATATGAATTTTTGTAACATAATAAATTTTAAAAAATAATGCAAATAAATTCATGTATTTTAGAATTATCATTATTTTATTATGATCTTACATACAAAAAAAGGAACTTTATACAGTCTGGTGCGCTTATCATCATAACACGCACTGGTGCGTCTTATTACTCAGACGCACCGGTGCTTCAGAACACTTCTACATCGGTGCATCATAAAACACCATGCCAAAACAAAAACCTCGATCTTACAAACCACCCCGGTGCGCCTATAAAATAGTGCGCACCAGAACAAGGTTATTTTGTAAAGTGTAGTACTGGAGCAGCGGAGGGTTCGAATCGTGGGCAAGAATTTTTCTGAGGATATGAGGATTTGAAAAGACAAGAGTTTGAATTTTAGATGAGAATTTTATAGCAGAGAAAATGAGTGATTGAAACAGAAAGACGAACAAAGACGCTTACAGGGATGCGGACGGCTACAGAGCTTGACAAAGTACAAAAGGAGTACAGTTTGAGACTGACATAGAGCATTCGATTGAGGCCAATGATAGGGCTAAGATGTCACATGATGGAGAAATGGAGAGCAAATTTGATGGCAAAGAAATATCAATCGAGGCATTTGATAAAGCCAAGAGGCACCATGAAGGGAAGGATTTGCATTCCCTTAAGGACAGTAGAGAAAGATCAATTGACGTTGTTGATCGGGCTGGTAGGTTCCATGAAGGGAAAGATTCTCCAGAATGTTTTTAAAAGCAGCTGGGCATATTGTCCGAGCTTCGGTTGGCTTATATAAACTTTTACTGGCAAAGCTGATGTCGCATAAAATCACATCTTCGGCTTTCAATTGAACCTGAATGGCATCTCTAACTTGTCTGAGTTGTGGTCCTATGGATGAAACTAGTAAAAACTCTGTCTGTATTATAAATGGAAATCCATTGACCATTTGATGCAGGAGCATTAGGCTCAAGAAAATTCCTTGTGCTTTAATAGACTTAGGGGTTTTGTGTTTTCAATGGAGTTGGTTTCTTATATGATGTTTTGAGTGATTTTAAAGAAAAATAATTAAATATTGTGAGGAATTTTGTAAATGTTCTCAAATGTTGGAGAACATGAGAGAATCAGGCCAGTTGAGAGTGTATAAGGATTGAGAGATTTAGGAATTAATGGTAAATTCTAAATTAGAATTAGTTTCATGATTTTGTGATGAAAGGGGATCCTTAGGGGTTAGTTGAGGCAAATGAGGAGTTAGAGGATATTCAAGGTTTTGTTGAGAGGATGAACGATCTGAAACCTAAAATAGTTTCAGAACCTTTTGTATAAAAAGGATAAGCCTCAAGACATTAAAGATAGGAAGGTAGAACAGGGATAGAGAGGTAAAGTTTGAATTGTAAGCCTACGGGCATAATAGGGAAAAGCCACTGATATAGAAGATCAGGCCAGAGGAAAGAATTTCCTATGTAAATATTGGTTTTAATACAAAAAACTCAATTTCTGAGTTTGTGTTTTGAGTGTTTATTGTGTACAAGTGAAATTGACAGGAACAAGGGAAATTCTGTCATTTTATATTCAAGCTACATTTTTAAAAGATTGTGTGGTTTGAGGGTGAATATTCATTTATTGAATTCTATGTGATTGAGAAAATTAACATCGACCACAAAATGGATCGATGCCATTAAAGATTTCTTGAACTTCTAAATTGAGGTATAATTGGCTTAGATGTATTTCGCAATTGGAGTTGACATCGTATAAACCATTTCACGGACTTATTACACATTCTGTTTTGTAAACACAGTGCAGTGAGATCCAGGGTTTGAAGTAGCATTTGGGGTTTTTACTGTAATGGAAAACGATGGATAAGAACCACAGAAATTGAATATAGAGGTTAAACCATGCGTGGAATGAATTTCAGAGAGGGTTTGAAGACTGGTTGATATTGTGAAAGCAGAACGATGGAGTAAAGGAGAAGTCATAGTGCAATGAAATGAATCAATGGATTGTTTAAGTGCGGAGGTGCCATATTGAAGAATTAGAAGCGGAACTTTGAGTTGAAACATGGTGGAATAGCAAGCGGATGATGCAGGTCTGAACAAGAGGGCAGAAAACACAGGATAGTTTTAATAATTTAAGGCAGAATGGTGGACCAAAGCACAGTGGAAGCGTGGTGAAATACGCGTTTTGGAACCACGAGGGGATGAACAGTGTAGGTGGTTTTTGAAAACCACGAATGGTTTTCACATAGCCTTTGAGTGGTAAGTGGTTTTATTGAAATTGAACGCGATGGAGTAAGATTGTGACACGTCACGGGCGTGAAACTGCCAGTTTCGCATGAATTTTGAGTGGTAATTCGTCGGGGTTAATTGAACACGATAGCCATTCGATCATCAACAATTGAGATCTGACGGTGTTTGCACCCGAAGTTGCGTAGTGGTTAATAAAGGTGTGGACCCGACGGTGTTAAAAAGGTACGTTAAATGTCATGCATCTTGAAATGCGATATCCATTGGATATATGCATAAATCTGTTGTGGAGTGCAATGAATTATTAACCGTCGGATTTGATGAATGGTGGAAAGCTAAGTTGTGGGCCCATAAATTTTTATATGATTTATTTGGGGTTTAAACATTAAATGAGGTGGAAGTCAAAACGTTAAATGGGGTCATATTTTTGAATGAAATGAAATGATAAAGTGTGGGCCGAATATATATTAATGTTTATTGGTAGTGGATCACAAGTGAATGTCTATGGTGGAAGAAAGGTGATTTTATTAAAGCTGTGGGCCATCATATTTTGGGTTTTAATGTAAAGTCGAATATTGATTCGATATTTTCATGAGATGGGTTTTAGCATATGGTTTATAACCATAGGGTATAAAAAGGGTTTAAACTTTGATTAAGAGTCGAGAATGGTATTAAGAGGAAATACTGCCGCTTATGAAGTGTACCTCTGTCGAGATTTATTTTAGCGCATGAATGAGGCAAGTATTTTATTTTTAAGGTGAGAATGTGGGTTTTATTATATGGTTTTAACCATAGGTTTGGTAAAAGGAGAAGCTTCCATGCCAGAGTATTGAATTATATGTAAGTGGGTATGCATTTTTAAATTTTTATATGCATATTGTGGGTTTTTGCTGCTGTGGCAGCATCAATTTTGGTATCAAAGCAGGAAAAGCTCTTTTGAAGGTTAAAGATTTTTTTTTAAATGCATGTGTGATGGAAAATAAGAGGAGATCAGATTCTAAATCTGATAAGCAGCATATACACAAAATTGAAGTGAACAGGAATTTGCAAAAATAAATAAAGACAGTCCAATCAAAGTACAAGTGAATGAAGAGAACAAGGTCATGAAGAGATCTTGAAGGTGAGATAATTTTAATCTGGTTTAAAAATTTTGATTGCAGAATTCTGGTTGCAAACAAGATGAAGACAAAGTTTTTGATGATGGTGGTAGTGAACCTAATATTCTAGCTAAAGGTTGGATAGGGAGAACAGCTGAAGTGTTCTCAAGAGAAGGTGCATTGAGGATATAAGCCTAGAGAGAGCATAAGAGAGTGCTCAAGAGGTTCTAGAGATAGAGAACCAGTGCTTTCCAAATGACCAAGTCTAAAGAAGGGATTGGTGAGGTAAGTGGCAGCAAGGAGGACTTGTTGTTGCAGAGGCTTAGTGAAAATCATAGTGAGTGAGGAGCTCATGAAGAAGATGATCATGGAGGATCAGAGAAGAGGTTCTAAAGAATTCCACAGAGATATTGCAATGATGACGGTACAACTAGAGGTACTACAAGGATGGCTGCAAGAGACAGGGAATGAATGTCGAAGACATGGATGGAAAATGAGGAAATGGGTTAGATGGAACCTATTGCAAAAGAAATGGAATGCTAAGCTGATGAACAAGTTCAGAGAACTTGAAAAAATACATATTTCTTTATTGGAAAAGGAAAGACTCAAAGGAGTTGAGTGACAGAAAATAGGATCTGCTAGAAACCAGAAAGTACATTGTGGAAGATTGATGCTTGAGGAAGCAAATGAGACTCAAAAGTCTTTTTGTTTTAAAAATAATGATTTGTGTGTGAATTCAGGTACATCACTGGATGTTGAACAAAATTTGAATTTTTTTAAGGAGAAGAAGTTGAATCTAAATTCTGTTCAGAATAATGCTAAGATAGAAAGATCTCAGAAAGAAAAGGAGACAGAGGGGTCTTATGGAAATATGTAGCAGAATATCGAAACAGAGGAAGAAGGGCCATAAATGATTTTTCAAGAACAAGTGAAGGTATGGAAATTTGTGTAAAGTTTCCAAGTTCTACTCCAATTGAAATTGTTGAGTTATATAGAAGGTTAGATCTTCAAAGAAGAGAGTTGGAAAAGCAGAGGATCTACACTCAGGATAAATTGTTGAATGTGAAAGACGGAGAGATTTTCATGAATGACAGTCAGGAAACAGAGGATAAGAATGCAAGAATGATAATAAGATTCCAGCAAATTGAAGAAGTTCATTATTGTGAACCAGAGCAGAGAAACATTCATGAAGCAGATGATAAAAAGGAGAGACTAGTTGACAATCTCATGGAGAATTTAAATCAGCATACTAATGTGCTAACAAATGATTTAGAAGAAAACTCAAAGCAGCATACTGAAATGTTGCCAGAGGAGGAAGAGGTATTGAAACCTTGTATTTTTAATACTGATAATTCATGTGTTAATTATGCAGGAAAAGAAGGACAACAAATGAAAAATGTCAGAGAATCTAATGAAAGGGAAACTATGTTAGCTGAAAACACAGTAAAGGATCATCATTCTATCATGGTGATTGGAACAATGGAGATAACCTTGGAAGCTGGGAAGAAAGACAATGGAGATTTTCTAAGCCCTGAAAGAGACTTGGAACTGCAAAAAGAAGATTTGGTGACTGGATCATCAAATGAGACCATTAGGTAATGTGATTTTGAAATTGATAATTTAACCATGTTTACAGGTGTTGCAGAAGACAATCCATCTCTTGGAGTTGTCTTGAATGAAGATGAAATGTTGCAAAAGAAGGAACTCATAAATTCCAAGGAAGGTGAGACAGTCATGTCTCATATGAAGGAACTTGTTACTTTTGATGACAGGGAGGAGTTGGCTTGTCTGATTGGCCAAGAGAAGATTGTAGGACAGACTTTTAGAACTGCCACAGTGATGGAGAATCATAATTATATTCTGATAAAGGATTAAATGCAGCGTTTGAAGAATTTGAATTTATTGACAGAATCAATCAAGGAGGTGATGGACAATTATTGAAGATTGTCAAAGAAGAAGAAGAAGGTTATGCTGAAACTAAATTGCAATATATTGATGATATGAAACAAGTTCAAAGGGAATGGCTAAAATGCTTGCTGGAAACATTTCAACAAGAGAAAGGAATTGCAGACACTAAAGTGGAAATTTCTGGAGTTATGGAAGAAGCAGAAGCAGATACTAGTTTTCCAAAATTAATTATGCTTACTAGTATACAAAGAAGAATGAATGAGTATGTTATTGCAGCTAAAGAATCAAATGATAATTCATTTTTTAAAAGTGAATTTTCAAGTACTGAGCAGAAGAAGAATGTTGCAGAGGAAGATATCTTAAGAGATATTCAGGAAGTTTGGGAGGTAGCAACAAAGGCAACATCTGCAGCAACAAAAGCAACAGTGTTTGGAGAAATATTTGCAGTAGAAATTGGAAGCAGCAAAAAAAGGCAGAGTAATTTCCAAACAGAAGACAAACTGGACATAGAGATTGAAAACATAAAGAGGTTGATGATGAAGGTGTCTCAGAAGAAGACAGCAGCAAGAAAGCAAAGTAACAACAGCAAGGGAAAAACAAGAACAGAATGTGAAAGCATAGCTAGTGGCAAGATGCAGAATAAAGTATGGAAGCCTGGAAAAGTGAAGTTGAAGAATAATGTAGCTATTGGACAGCAGCAAAACAGAGTATGGGATCCAAGAGGAAAAATATTGGAAGCACATGATCAGGAGATTATGATAAATTTATAATTTGGGAGTCTAATGCAGGAGCATTAGGCTCAAGAAAATTCCTTGTATTTTAATAGACTTAGGGGTTTTTTGTTTTCAAGGGATTTGGTTTCTTATATGATGTTTTGAGTGATTTTAATGAAAATTAATTAAATATTGTGAGGAATTTTGTAAATGTTCTCAAATGTTGGAGAACATGAGAGAATTAGGCTAGTTGAGAGTGTATAGGGATTGAGAGATTTAGGAATTAATGGTAAATCCTAAATTAGAATTGGTTTCATGATTTTTTGATGAAAGAGGATCCTTAGGGGTTAGTTGAGGCAAATGAGGAGTTAGAGGATATTCAGGGTTTTGTTAAGAGGATGAAGGATCTGAAACCTAAAATAGTTTCAGAACCTTTTGTATAAAAATGATAAGCCTCGAGACATTAAAGATAGGAAGGTAGAAAAGGGATATAGAGGTAAAGTTTGAATTGTAAGCCTACGGGCAGAATAGGGAAAAGGGCACTGATACAGAAGATCAGGCCAGAGGAAGGAATTTCCTATGTAAATATTGGTTTTAATACAGAAAACTCAATTTCTGAGTTTGTGTTTTAGCTGTATATTGTGTGCAATGGAAATTGATAGGAACAAGGGAAATTCTGTCATTTTATATTCAAGCTACATTTTTAAGAGAATGTGTGTTTTGAGGGTGAATATTCATTTATTGAATTCTGTGTGATTGAGAAAATTAACATCGATCACAGAATGGATCGATGCCATTAAAGAATTTCTTGAACTTCTAAATTGAGGTATAAATTGGCCTAGATGTATTTCACAATTGGAGTTGACATCGTATAAATCATTTCATGGAGTTATTACACATTTTTTTGTGTAAACACAGTGCAGTGAGATCCTGGGTTTGAAGTCGCATTTAGGGTTTTTACTGTAATGGAAAAAAATGGATAAGAATCACAGAAATTGAATATAGAGGTTAGAACATTCGTGGAATGAATGTTAGAGAGGGTTCGAAGACTGGTTGATATCGTGAAAGAAGAACGATGGAGTAAAGGAGAATTCATAGTGCAGTGAAATGAATCAATGGATTGTTTAAGTGTGGAGGTGCAGAGGTGTCGTATTGAAGAATTAGAAGCGTAACTTTGAGTTGAAACACAGTGGAATAGCAAGCGGATGATGCAGGTCTGAACGAGAAGGCAGAAAACACGGGATAGTGTTAAGAATTGAAGGCAGAATGGTGGACCAAAGCACAGTGGAAGCGTGGTGAAATACGCATTTTGGAACGATGAGTGGATGAACAGTGTAGGTGGTTTTTGAAAACCACGAATGGTTTTCACACAGCCTTCAAGTGGTAAGTGGTTTTATTGAAATTGAACGCGATCGAGTTAGATTGTGACACGTCACGGGCGCAAAACTGCCAATTTCATGTGACTTTTGAGTGGTAATTCGTCGGGGTTAATTGAATGCGATAGCCGTTCGATCATCAAAAATTGAGATCTGATGGTGTTCGCACCTGAAGTTGCGTGGGGGTTAACAAAGGTGTGGACCCAACGGTGTTAAAAAGGTACTTTATATGTCATGCATCTTGAAATGCGATAGTCGTTGGATATACGCATAAATCGGTTGTGGAGTGCGATGGATTATCAACCGTCGGATTTGATGAATGGTGGAAAGGTAAGTTGTGGGCCCTTAAATGTTTATATGATTTATTTGGGGTTTAATTGTTAAATGAGGTGGAAGTTAAAACATTAAATGGGGTCGAACTTTTGAATGAAATGAAATGATAAAGTGTGGGCCGAATATATATTAATGTTTATTGGTAGTGGATCACAAGTGAATGTCGATGGTGGAAGAAAGGTGAGTTTATTAAAGCTATGGGCCATCATATTTTGGGTTTTAATGAAAATTTGAATATTGATTCGATATTTTTATGAGATGGGTTTTAGCATATGGTTTATAACCATAGGGTATAAAAAGGGTTTAAAATTTGATTAAGAGTCGAGAATGGTATTAAGAGGAAATACTTCCGCTTATGAAGTGTACCTCTGTCGAGGTTTATTTTAGCGCATGAATGAGGCAAGTATTTTATTTTTAAGGTGATAATGTGGGTTTTATTATATGGTTTTAACCATAGGTTTGGTAAAAGGAGAAGCTTCCACACCAGAGTATTGTATTATATGTAAGTGGGTATGCATTTTTAAATTTTTATATGCATACTGTGGGTTTTTGCTGCTGTGGCAGCATCACCATTTATGTGGGAAGAAAAGCATAGATACTTTCACCTACCATATTTCCACCTACAAATCGGTTTCCCATTGGAAAAACTAATGTAATAACCTATTTTTCAATTTATCTCTTCTGCTCAACCCTATATTCATTTTCTATGGGAAACCATTGCCTCCACATGTAATAACTGCATCGTCTAGTCTAAAATCAATCTTCTTCTACTAACAAATGCAGAATGAAGGACTCGTCGTCATTTCTCCCAGAACATTACCCTTCTGCAAATTATATGTACTAATTGTTGGCAATCCATCTGTCTATCTACAGACTATATTCTAAAACATATTGGTTGCAAATAGTTAAGTGCCAATTATAACAGGTTCACATGCCACAATTGCCCACTTGGGCCCTGTAGTATTGCATCTTCACACGCCCCACATTGCATTCTCTCCACATAATCAGTGGGTACCTCCTGAAATAAACAAAATGCATTGGAAGAATAGTTATTTCCATCAAGAATTTATCCAATTCCAATCCTCAATTTTAATTCTATTTCTAATTCTCAAGAATAAACAAAATTCTAATTCTCAATTTCTATGGTTGGAGTTCACTAAATTTTGGTGTACACACCTAAAAGTAATTTCGGTGCCTTAACTGAAATTTAGTGCTACTGTACATATAACCGCACCAGTGTCGTTGTTACAAAAAGATGCACCGGTGCAGTTCTATTAAGTGACGCACCGACGACAAATAAACACAAATAAAAAAAGCGCAACTCTATTTTCTTTAAGTGAAAAAAAAATGGCAAATTGAAAAATGGGCGACAAAATATTTTCGAAAATCTAATTTCATAAAATAATTCTTTAAATACCAAAGACTTTTCATTATTTCACTATTTTGATAAAATTTTCAGCCAGATATTTGGAGGAGACATACCTAGATCAAGAGAGCACGAGGGCACTGTGGAACAGCGAAATACGTTCGAACAGAAGTATTTAGACAATCAAAAGCCAAACCTCTGGTGATTCAAACCCTGTATCATAGAATTTCAAACCATTTCGTGATTAAATTTGATTATTTTTTTTACTTTTTCTACAACTTTATCCATTTTTACCCTAAACCCTTCATTTTTTTGTTTTTTCCCTTTCTTCTCCCTGTTTCTATGATTTCAGAATTAGGGATTTTCATTTTAGATTGACATCCAACCCATGGGACGACTTGTATAGTCGGATCCTAATCCATTCGGCCATTGCATGAATATTTGGTAAAAATGGATTTTTTTGTATCGGTGCGCCCTGCATAACCTAGCACACTAGTGCGCTGTATTATAAAGCACACTGCGCAAGTATTGTGTGATGAAAAATTTGAAAACAATTTTTTTAAATCAGTGTGCCATATCTGAAATAGGGCACCGGTGCTTCATGTTACGAGGATAGCACCGTATGGTCTATTACATTGTTTTTGTGGTGCGTTTATAATACCCCATGCACCATACGGTCTATTACATTGTTTTGCGGTGTGTTGGTAATACCCCCACGCACCAGAAGCAGTGTGTAGATCAAGAAAGGCGCACCGATGTCTTGAGATTTATTTTTTACCTGAAAAGTTGACAATTTATTTATAAATATATTAATGAATGATATGGTACATGTTTCAGATTGATAAAGAAATGACTGACAAGAGATCAAATAACAAAAATACTGATAACACATCAAGAAAAGAAAAAAAGGCAAGTTCTTTGTAAATTCTTTATAAAAAATAATATTTTGAACTATATGTAAGTTTAACTAATATGTATTGTTTACTGTGTATCATGCAGAGCCACAAAATGATGAAGCTCGATAAGGTTATTTTTGATCTAAGACCAGAAGAGCGTAAAATCTAGATGGAAATTTTTCAAAAGGATGAATCAAGTGAATGAAAAAATACTATCAATCCAATATGAGTTTCTTTTTTTAATTATCATTAATAATATACTTACAAATTGTAGATAACATGTGTCAAACAGTCTATTAATTCACATTTGTTTAATGTTCTATAGGGACCAACAACTTAGAAAATGAATGTTGTTCTAAGAAAGAAAAAAAAATAGAACATGCAAATGAAAATGAATTGCTCCTTAGCTCATCTAGAGTGGTGTTGGAAGTTAACGAAAGGGGGAAAAACTTTTACAAAATTTTGAGGGATCTACTGGAATGAATGTATAGACGTTCTTTCCACTTACAATAAAAAAATCAATCCAATGATTACAAGAACCAAATTTTATCTAAACTACAGGAAGAGTTGCCAGTGAATTGGTTAATGAGACATGTCAAACTTTTAATAGCAAAAACGTACAACAATATAAAAGAACGAATGAAAAAATAATATTCCTTTAAATGTTTGTCTAGAATTATTTATAAATATCACTTTTGTTATATTTACTTTTCAGATATCAGTATAAAAATTAAATATTTTATTATCATGTTACATTTTCAGGAAGATTATGAAAATCTCAAAAGATGAACAAGTTGATATCAGAAATATGCCAGTAGGAATGTCCAAAAAGGTGTACAAGGAAATGGTCAAAGAAATGGACAAAATTGCATCGCGGGAGGAGCCATCTCAACAACAACGTGCTTAAAATGTAATATGTATTCATTGAATTTTTCGTAGGTAAAATAAATAAACAATTTAGCATTAAATATTAATTCTCAAGAATTTTCTTACAAAAAAGAAAAGAAAATGGAACCCATTTAGCACATAAAACAGGACAACAAGGAAGAAAAGGGTTGATATCTAAGTTTGTGAGTAATTGTTATTTCCTTATAACAACTTAACTAGATTTCATTTTTTTTATTTTTTAAGTTGTTTTACAAAAATCATCATTGAATGTCTTCAAACAGGTGCTAACATACAAAGAAGAACCATCAGACGAATTGATTGAAATTGGGTTAAATATGGGTTGTGAGTATATGTTGGCATATCAAAAATTAATTGTGGATTTTGTAAGCATCTATCGATCTTGTTTTACTTAGCTCCGTCTATAATTAATAGAACAAAAACATCTTTTATATTAAATATATGATTTGTTATGGGTTATAAAACTTGCAGGAAACAAAGTATGGAACTGCGCCAATAGATGAAATTTTGAAAGATGGCATGGTACATGGTTTTGAAAGAATGTGTATAGTTTATGAGTCAATTGTTGCTATGGTACGTCAATTTTCTTTTCGATTTACATTGATGTATATTATTTAATATTGCAATTTTAATTATTCTCACCAATGTATATACACTCATTTCAGCTTATTTTTATGTTTGTAGATGGAAGGTGAAGAAGAAGAAAACAATCAACACCGTGAATAAAACATTCATGAAAATAACCCAAGTCATGGAAGTAGCTCTAGCAGTGACATCAGTTCAAGTGAAGAATGTTGATCACTATGTTTGGATATCAAAGCAAGGCGTTGTATTTTTTGAAATATGTCTGTGAAATCAGACATTTTGTTTAATGTAATGGACATAGTGTCCCAGTTGAAAGACAAAGGGATACGAATAATTGTCCCACTGTGTATCTTATTCATATATATTATATATCATAAAATATGTTTTAATTTATTCTATTGTGTTCTCCATTGTCGCTATTTCATTCTCCATTATCATTCTCAAATGCACTAATAAAAATTTAATTCATATGAATATTGTTATAATATATATGTGTCAAATTTTGATGAATAATGAATTTTAAAAAACCACAATAATTATGATATGATATAACAAATTAATCCAGACATCACATTCAAATGCATTAATAAAAATTTAATTGATATGAATATTGTTATAAGATGAGTCGACTTTTGATGAATAACAAATTTAAAACAATCACAATAATTACACTATCACAAGTCGATGTTTCTAAAAAATACAAAATGATAACTGGTGTGTGACATCAATAACTGTACACCGGTGTGTTTGTATTAAGAAGCGTGTCGGTGCATTTTTAAAACCTATGAGCACCAAACAAGCACCAAAACCAATTAAAAATTTCGGTGCATTTGTGCGGTATGATGCACCGGTGCGTTTATGTATCTATATGCACTAGTATCGTTGTACAATCTATGGGCACCACACGAATACCGATACCAATTATAAATGTCGGTGCATTTGTGTGATACTGCGCACTGGGGTTTTTATGTGTCTATAAGCACCGGTGCATTTATACGACCTATGGGCACTGTGTGAACACCGATACCAATTATAAATCTCGGTGCCTTTCTGTGATCTTGCGCATTGGTGTGTTTCTAAACGTCTACGCACCGGTGCATTGATACGACCTATGGGCACCGCACAAATCCCAAGACCAATTAGAATGGCCTCTTGCATTGTATCACCAGCACTATGCCTAGTGCGGTTTTATACCTTAACGACTCGGTGCATTCACGTTCGACCGCCTTGGGGCACCTCCTACATGTACGCACCGGTGCATTAAAGCCAGACTAGCGCACCGATGAAAAAAAACATCCGTAATAACCTCTGGCCGCCCTTTTTTTTTAGTTGTGTTTAATTTCCATTAAAACCTCCACCAAAACCTCCGTAACCATAAACGGATGTTGTAGAAAATGTTTTTTTTCACAATTTTGGCCAATTTTATAACACTAAAAACCTCCTATATAACCTCCGCTAGAGGGTCTTTTCCTTGTAGTGTCATAAAGGGTTTTAGGGTTAACATGGGGCTTATACAGGGATTAACACAAAACTCATGATCCAAAAACATTTGAAAAACCTTCATTCCATCCATAGTGGGATACAAAAATGAATGAATAATATTGTTCATTGATTAAAACACATACTTTGGAACTTGTACCTCTTCTAAATAGAAGAAAACTTTCCAAATGAAAAATCATGTACAGAACTAAGTATGCATTAGATAGAAGTATTGAAAGATATATCCCAAGCCCTAGTTATTTTCTAAAGGATTCTCTCAAGTTGAATAAATTGACTACAATGAAACCATTTCCTTTGTCACCAAAACAAATTCCATCAACCTTGTTCTATCATTTACTACCTCACAGACATGTTACGTTCATAAAATGGAATTTAAATATCTTCTTCAATTGGAATATACAATAATAAATCTACCTAGAAAAACTTCCTAGGTATGTTCAAAGCGAATCTAGCCCAATTTGTTGCCTTGAAAAATATCTTTATGGTTTCAAACAAGCTCCTCGAGCTTGGTACGTTGATATGGAAACCTTTCTTCCTAACACTAGCATTTCCAGATGTCTCTCTAACCCCAATATCCATGCCAAGAAAGTGGGAATCCATATCATAATACTTTTTATTTATGTTAATAACCCTATCCTCATTAGTAGTGATCCTAAACCTTTCTCTATGTGAAATTAATCCTTCATAAGTAGTTTAAAATGATTAACTTAATATATTTACATTATTTCCTTAGCCTCAAAATATTGCAAGCCAAGGTAACAAATTATCTTTCCAAATTTGAGTAAGCATGTGACCTTCTTTTCCACTTTCACGTGGAAGATATTAAACTATCCCATTCTCCCTTCTAGTATAGAGTAAAAATTGTTGGCACCTACACTATACCTAAAGTTGATACATCTTTTCACCACTAGTTAGTCGGTAGCCTCTTATATTTGACTCATACCTATCCTAATATTTTATTTTTTGTTGGTCAAAATTTCATGATATATGAAAATATTCCAATAAATTCACTCTAGAGTAGAAAAAAAAATATTTCAATACATCCAATGTACAATTTAATCTAGGATATTCAAAGGGGGATCCTATATTAGTTGGTTTCACTAATTCTACTAATTGGGATAGTGACCTTGATGAATGGAAGTCTATTGCAACTTATATTTTCATTATTAGTTGAAAACCTTCCATTTGGGCTTGTAAGAAGAAATAGCCTATCATTATTTCTTCAAAAAAACTAGAATACTGATAAGTTTTTTATTCAAGTCGAGAAGCTTTCTGGATTTAGAAAATTCTTTTAGATATTTCACTCCAAGAGAAACATATAACCACCCTTTGGTACCCGAATAAGAGTGCAATCAATATTTCCAAACATTGAATTCAACATTTGCACAACAAACAAATTGAGTTATAAATTCACTTCATTAGAAAGCTCATTCATGATTAAGTTATTGAAGTTCTATTTTTCCCAACAAATGATCATGTTGTAGACATTTTCGCAAAGTCTCTTACAAAAGTGAAATTTTCAAACTTCAATCTATGTTAGGAGTTCAAGAAGTTCACATTACAAGGGGATAGGCTCTAATTCCTCCTTCCTTTTCTTATTCTCTCACCTTAATAAATCCTCCAATCCTGTCCCAAAATGTTCTTAACGAGGGGTGTTAGGATATTTAAACACTTGGGATTTATCTAATTTCAACTTAATCTCATATGTCTTTATGTAAAAGTGTGTTTCTTTAGTATGTGTTCCATTATAATTTGATGGCCATGATTTTATTTAGACCTAAAATGATCCAACTACTCATATTTTCCTCAATAATATTGACTATTGATATGTAGCTTAATATCTAATTTTTCCATGATATCCATTTAAATAGCATGGAGGGTCATTGCTAATGATCAATTTTGTGAAAATATCTTATGTAAAAAAGTTATTTTACATAAAAATATTCATGTTATGATATTTTATATGGTTGTGTAAGTGATAATTGAAAATGTTCATATAGTATGGAATACCATGTTTTACCGCGTGACCAAACTTTGGAAATATTTTACAAATTTTAAATCTACATATTCCTACTCAATTAATTGAAATGCTAAGTAAATGAAATGGCTAGGATAAATTCCATGTCAATCTAATTATTATAATACCCATATATAATAAGTTTGTGGTATCTAAATAAGGGTTATCATACCTAAACTAATAGGATACAAAAAGATGTTTTGCATTACTTGAATTGACTTTAAAAAGATGTTTTGCATTACTTGAATTGACTTAAAAAGGAAATGATGACTTGGATATGGATGGAAGGTAGTTGTATACCCAAACTGTGGTGAAATCATTTTTTAGTTAATAAATGTAACCGTGAAATTAAGTATTAAACTTTAATTTTTATTCTATTAAGTATAATTTCTTATTAATTACAATCACAACCTTCAATAAAAGACAAGGAAGAAAATATTCTCCAAATATTAGTGATCTCACATGTCATTACTCTTATTAAAATAACCTACCACTAACACCTCATTTCCAACGAGAGAAAACCCATCATAGTAATAATAAAAAGTATCAAGCATAAAAATATTGTTCTAAAAGATAAATTGTTTTGTAAACACTAATATTGATTTTTAAAAAAGATTATATCAATAAATAATAATAAAAATTTCTATTTTTATTAATTTAAAATATAATAAATAACAAAATTGCTTGTGAGAAAAAGGGCTCAATTTTTCCTTAGCCCCCAATCGCATTCCAAAATAAGAAATCATTTGCAACATTGAAGATGGAAACAATTCCCTTAGTGAGGAGGACAAAGAGCTTGTGAGACAAGAATGTGCCATCATGCTTAGAAAATAGAAACCTCCAAAAAGTAATTTGGGTAAGGAGAAATTAAGAGCCCTAAAATACCTAAGGCCTAATGATAACATTGTCATACTAAAAGCAGACAAGGGAGGAGCTACAATGGTGATGAATAAAGAGAATTACATAAACAAAATGAGAGACCACCTCCATAACAGTGGTATCTATAAAAAAAATTGAAGAGAACCCTATCTCCAAGGTTATAAAAATTTTCAAAAACGCCATTAAGGAGTCCAATCTTGATAAAAAATTGGAAAAATGCATATCTTCGAATAGTGAAATCACACCTCGTATTTATGGTGCCCCCAAAATCTGCAAAGCTGGTGCCCCTCTCAAGCTTATTCTCAATACTATCGGAGCACCAAAATATGAGTTTTAAAAAGTTGTGGCTAGCACCCTTACTCCTCTGGTTGGTAAAACCATCTCATTCATCAAATACTCCAACCATTATGTTGAATTCATTAAAAAAGCAGAATTGGATCCTAGTGACAAAATTGTAACTTTTGATGTTGTCCAGCTCTTCACTAAGATCCCTTTAGATGAAGATGTCGAGGTCGTAAAAGAAGTCGTGAACCCTGAGATTGCAAAAGTCGTCGAAATATGTCTCTACTCTACATTCTTTACCTTCCAAGGGGAAATTTTCGACCAAACATTTGATGTAGCTATGGGATCTCCGCTATCCCCTATAGTGGCTAACCTATTTATGGAGATATTTGAAAATAAATCTCTCGATACTTACCCATTGAAATCTAAATTTTGGATTAGGTTTGTGGATGACACAAGAATGGATTGGTCGCATGGGGAAGAGGAGTTAAAAAACTTCTTATAGCACCTTAACAGCATATCCAAGGATATCCATTTTACAATGAAAGGTGAGGATAACAACTACATACCATTCCTTGAAATTCTCCTCCTAAGAAATAAATATGAATATCTTGGACATAAAGTATTCATGAAGAAAAGGAAAACTAACAATTACCTTCACGTTGATGCACACCACTACCCCAACAAAAATATGGGGGTTCTTATGACTCTTTTCACGCGATATTTTATAATATCAGATGGAAATCATGTTGAATATGAAATCTAATATCTAAGAAAGGCTTTCATAATCTTGGTATACAATAAAAAATACGTCATCAAGGCCATACAAAGAGCCAAACTTGAAAGTAAAATCAATACCCCTATTAACTCACTAACTGCAAAAATGTATCTTCCATATATTCAAGGAGTCACCAAAAATCTAGCTAAGGTTCTTGCTAAGAAGGATATTGGAAGCTCTTTCAAACCTTTTATGATCATCAGGAAAAGAATTAAATTTGTAAAAGAAAACCTTGATCACCTACAACAAAATGGTATTTAAAAAATTAACTGCTCTTGCGGTGATTGTTATATTGGAGAAACATAAAGGAATTTCAATATTATGCTTAAATAGCATGGAGCTAACATCAGAAATGGAAGAAATCGAACCTCAGCTCCAGCAAAACACTCTAACAGGACTTGTAACCATATGTGTCTAGAAGACACCGTGGTGATTGCTAATGAAAAACATCATTTCAAACATAAAATTCTTGAATACCTTGAGATCATCAAACACCCTTAAAACCTCAATAGGGATGGAGGTTTGGAGGTTAGAAAAAATGGAATTCCCTTATTTCCTCGCTCTACCAAGGAATAGTACCACTATCCCATTCCCCTCAAATATTTTGAGTCTCCCAATACCCTCGAACAATTTGAGTCTCCTATTTATTGTTCCCCCTCTCCTTTCACATCCTAGCATACTGCTCCCTCTTATTTTTTTGAATCCTTGCATCACCCTTACCATTTTTCCTTTCCCATACATGTCCCTTTCTTGACATTTTTTTCTTACCTCTACCCTCCCATGTCACATTGGTCATTTTCTCCTCCCTAAATATCTCTTGCATTTCATGCATCCCACCCCATATTATTATTCCACTTGCACTTCTTCCCTTAACCTTTTCACCCTTTAATATACCCTTATAACAAAAATTTCTTAAAACATATCTTAATTAAACTAGCTATTATTAATAATTAAGGTTTAAAATTATAATCTAAATACCTACTAAAATAAATAAAAATTTTAAAACGTTTTTATTATGATTAAACAATAAATATTATCATTATTAATGAATTAATATTATTAGTAATATGACTATCTATTACTAATTAATTTTATCATTAATATTAATAATATAGCATTATCCCCGGATGTGGGTGCTTTATGAAGATTATACGGCATTGGACATGTGGGTCGGCGCGTGGCAGGGCCACATGGCCACCCACAAGCCACACCAATGAACATTTAAGAGCTCTGGTCGTCACCCCGAGCTACATTTACTCCATTGTAAACGTCGAGGCTGCTCCCTCCACCTCAAAATGACGTTCCTCGCTCATTCACCTGGTTATGTTCTTTGGCCTCCTAGTTTTTCTCTTCGGCCTCTTGGTTCTATGCCTCTCTAGTCTTCTCCTCTGTGAAGCTGTTGTCCCCCTAAAGTCGCAGAGCTAAGCTCCTACACGCCGACGGGGAGACGTTGTAGTCTTTGGTGCTATATAGATGTCCTCCTAGGCCACCATTACTCACAAAGCATCCTCTGCCATTTTCACCTCTCTGCTACCTCTGGCCTCACCACCACCTCTGAGCTTCAGTCGCGGTGGTGCCATTACCTTGCTTCTTCTACCACCCAAAGCACCATCCACCCCTACTGTGCCACTATGCCTCGACTCAGGCATCACATGCGATGCAGGCATGGCAGCAGCAGAGGCAGCGCTGCCCGTCCATCGCCCTCTTCTCAGTCCAGTTCTTCGTCTTCTTCTTTGGAACATTCTTGGGGCAGGTATCCCGAAACCCCCAGCAGACGCAGTCGCTTGATTATTCTGTCTCGCCCCTCAACTCGGCCCTCTACCTCAAATCCCTCTCCTCAGCCTCTGCCTCACTTGGTCCCCTTTGTCATTTCGCAGACCCCCAATTCTGCCCAATTCCATTTTCATTGCTCCTTAGACCGCCCCCATGTTGTAGCCACCATCTCGGTTTCCTTCTGGGAGGAGCCCACTGAGGTTCCCAGCCACGGTCCACCCATTCTGCAGAAGCGCCCTTGCAGTGACCTCGGCCCCTCTACGGATGAGGAGAAGCATCATGTTTCTGGCAAGCACAATTCGCACTCAGACAGCAGCAGCAACTTGGGAAACAGCAAGGACGACAAGGAGCAGAGCAAGCAGGCCATGGGTAAAGGTGGTGATTCCACAATGCCTCGACATGCAGCACTGGCCACCCAGGACACCGAGACGACGAATACATATGTCTCATCATAAAAGAGACTCATCCTGCGCCCCATGACACGTAGGCTATCAGTTTTTCTTCGGTCTATGGATCTCAGCATCATAATTTTTTTAAATGTTACTATCTATGTTTGGCGCAGTCAATTTTTTCTGTATAATGTTGGTTTCCTCACGCGAGGTAGTGAATCAATCTCTCTTTGGGTTGGTTTCCCCTGCGTGGGAAACTCCTTTTTTTTTGTTTTGATGCAAACTATTCCATTTATACAGGCTTGAACTGCAGAGGCCAGAGCCTCCATGTACATTATGTTTAACTAATAAAATTTAATCTTACATAGAAAAAAAAAATATAGCATTACTAATTTTATTAATAAAATATTTTAAAATAGCACTCTTTATTTAATCTATGAGAAAACCAAAAAAAAAAAGCTTTCCTAGATTTTAAATTCTAATTAATTCATCTTCCTATTAATTATTCAAATTATATCTTAATTCTAATTTTTCAATTCTATTGGCTATTATTTATATTTTTAATATTAATAATAGGTCAGTTTAATTGAAATTAATATCATTAATAATAAGTGATAAAATTTGCCCGTCGGGGTTTGGACTCGTGGCCAACAGACGTTTGTTAAGGCGTTCGTGTCGTTGCGTAGGTCACGAGTTCGAGTCTCGGATAAACCGAGGGTCATCATGGTGGGCACGATAGTTCCTCCTAGGAGTATAGTGGTAGCTAGTCAGATTTGACCCCATGTCACGCAAGTACGATACCGTTGCCGTTGTCAACTCTCCTAGTAAAAAAAGAAAATTAAGTGATAAAATATTTTAATCATTCACTCTCTAATGTAACTTAAGCATTAAAGATAAATATAAAATAAAGCTAATTACATTAAATTACAATAAATTGAATCATATTGATTAAAATATAATTTAAATTAAAATTAAATATAATTTGTAAATTAGCTTATTATATAAATTCATTATATAAATTTAGCATTGACATTTCATTTATTTTGTTGGTTGGCTCTTTCATTCCTCTTTCTCTCCATTTTCTCTGCCCTATGTTTATACTCTCTAGTCTTGTTCTTGACTCAAAACATAGATAGAAAAATGAAGACTGTAGAGAATCTAAATTCTCTATCTAAAAATTTACAAAAATGTTTAAATAAAAAATAAGAATAAATATTACTAACACTTAAAAACAATTTAATAAAAAATAATAATTAAAATTTTAATTAAAAATATAAATTTTATACAAATTTACAAAATTATTTAAATAAAAAATAAGAATAAATATTATAATAAAAATAACTCATACTTAAAAATAATTTAATAAAAAAATAATAATTAAAAAAATTATCAAAAATATATTTTTTATACAAATTTACAAAAATATATAAATATAGAAATAAGAATAAATATCATTAATACTTAATAAAAAAGTAATAATTATATTTTTTATTGAAAATATAATTTTTCCAATAGCTTATTGTAAGACTAGGAGTTTTATTATATATAATTTTGCAAACACATTAAATTGTTTGAAAAAGGTTTATTTCTCAAGTGTCTTTCTTAATTTCAAAGCATGAAGTGATGAAGTTAGTGCTGCATTGGAGTGATTGACATTTTATTTCAGAGACTAATATATATTACTATAGAGGTAGGTTTTGGAAATGAGTATCAGTATTATGGTTATAGAGATATATAGCGTTCAAACGGTTTTGTTTGCTTTTAGGAAAGATGTTAAAGTTTTTTTCCCATTAATTAGTTTAAATTTATAAATTATTTTTTTATTCTTATTTTTTATATTAATAATTATTATATATTTCATAATTGTTTAAAATAACTTTAAAATATTTTTATTTCATTTTATAATTATATTGATAAGTATGTTTAACTTGAAATATTGCTTTTAGAATTTTAAATTAATTATCAATTAGTTTAGGTCTATAAAACGTATCATTTTTATTATGTCACTGCCTCTAATATCTCTATTTTTCTACTTTTATATTAGGCAACTAAAAGATCTAAAGGTCAAATGGACATATAGGAAAGTTATATGTGGACATAAATTAAATTTGAATTAAATAAATGTGAAAATTAATTATTGTGCAAAGACTAGAGTAAATAGCAATTAGGAATTCAAGTCCATGAGGATGGATAAGATTCCAAAGACTTTCCCATATTCTCCCAAAATCCTTGGAGAAAATAGTTTAAATTTAAAATATTAGATTGTAGATCAAAATCTAAAAGATACCTTAGTAAAGGGGAAAGTTACTAGGAAGAGGTGGAATAAAACTAGAAAGAGGAAAAAAAACTAGTTTTAAAGTACTTTTGTGGAAAAACAAAAGGAAAGCCTAGGAAAAAAAGAAAACAATATCATGATTAACTGGACGCAGTTATGGAAACAAGCTAATGGAAAAGCGGGCTTAAATAAGCCATTCCTGGGTAGACAAGAGGTTTTCTACTGCTGGAAGGAATTGGTCTTTGCTTGGGGGGAGCTGTTGAGATAGAGCTCAAAGTTGGGTGGAAAATAGTCTTACCAAAATTGGTATGCACAAGTTACTTAATTTTGTCTTATTATTATGTTATTATGATGAAATTTATAACTATGATGAATTGGATAGCAAGATCTATGAACAATCATATTTTGTGTATTTAAGTAGTATTACACTTTTCTGTTAGTTATAACTGATTCGGGTCTTCACATTTAACAGAATCTACTATAATAAATATAGGGTAGTCATGTTTTGTTACATAGACAATTTTAGGAACTATACCAACTCTCAGAATGTCTAAACCTTTGAAATAGGTTTAAATATGAGGTTCAATAGGAAATCTTATTTTATATACACAGAAAAATACATAAGAAGAAGAGTAGATATAATAAAATTATCAAATTAACTATGATAACCTACCATTCAAAATTTATACAGAATGAGGGAATTATGTTCTTTTACTAAACATGAAATGAGAAAATTCAAACCATAACTTCTACTGTAACATATTCAGAGGATTTTAGTTTCTATATGAACCATAGTATTATCTGAGAAATGAAGCAATAGTTAAATACAAAATAAACATGCAGAACAAGAAACATGTTTTAACTTTTTGAAATAAAGTATACTATATTATACTGAACCAAAATAAGTTGGGAGACTTCTAGGTACATAAATGTCAAAATAAATATTGTCAAAATCTTAAACAGATTCTGGGATTCAATCCCATGAATTTAAATACATTATCACTTCGAAAATTGTGTAGAATACAAACAGAGGAAGTCCTTAAGGAATTCTGGGCCAACCTGTGCAAATAAAATCAAATGTCATTGTCACTGCATGACTTGCAGAATTTTAGCACTGTGGTGTAATTGTGTATGAAAGGAAGAGAGTACCTGCACATAAAAAAATTAAGATAAATCAAGGAATCTTCTTAAATTTAGTACAACCCTGAATATTGAAAGAAGTGATATTGGTAAGTTAAAATATAATTATTACCTTACTGGTTGGAATAGAGTAGGAAAGTAAATCTGCATGTAAACGAATTTGGAAAACAAATTAATTTGAGGAAAAAGAGGAATAGATTAGTAAGAAGGAATTACTACACAAATAGGGGAGAATGATTACCTGAAATTGTTGCAGCAGAGGGTTGGACATACTCTGAGGAACTAAGGAAAATTTTGTACTCCTGTACAGATTAGAAACAAATGGAATTAGACCCTATTTTGTACAATTAATTCTATTACATCAGATATCTGAAATTTTTATAGGCTATCAAGATTTAATATTGTGTTGTGCAAACTCAGTTCGAATAAACAAAAATTCATGGAAGTTCCTACGCCTAAGAAGAATTGAATAATTCTAGAGGGAACAATATTCTCAAATCCTCATAAGAAAACGACGAGTTGTCGTAAACTCGGAAAATCGAAAGATTGAAATTAGAACAAAAGGAGTCCTAAGCCAATTCCTAAATAGTAATTACAAATGGATGGCAAACCACCTAGAACAGTAAGGATCCATCAATTATAATCAAGGTCAATGACCAATGAGTAATTCCATTCATATGTTCCGAAAAATTCTTAAATGCCAAATGAATGACAAATGCAACTCAGAAATTTCGGAAAGGAATTGAGAAAATTAATTATATAATGAAAATTCCATTTATTGGACAAACCCTATCTCTATTACATAAGCGTACGCATGCCAATAATTATGTTGGCCCTCGGATTTGAGGAAATCTAGTTAAATTAACGAAAACTATAATTTAACAAGAACCCATAAAATTATTTAACCACGAATCATCAACACAAAATAAAAAGAGGCTGAGAGCAGTGAAATATGAATAATCATACCTGGAGAGGTATCTGGATACCGAGAAGAACAAACAAGCTGGTATGAACTCCTTAGTTTAGCAGAGTCATAGGTGAAGACTTTGTTTTCATGAAAGAAATCTTAAACCTACATCCAAAACAAAACAAGTAAATATTAATTTACAGAGAGTAAAAAGATGAATTTCCGGAAGGAAATCATAAACTCAAAATGGAGATAAACAATTATCAAGATCATCCACAAAAATGAGGGAACATAAGCCACACCCAAAAGAACTTAAATATAATTATGAAACCTTCGAGTTGCAGTCAACTAGAATTATAGGGTAACTGGGTGATTTCCTTACTTAAGATGCTCGAGGAACAGTTGCAATTCGATTTTCCAGAACTTGGAATGATATTGACAGCGTTATTCCGTCAAAAATATAAACCCTGCAACAAAAAGAACAATTTGTGACCCCCGTAACAAATATAATATAAATAAGAAATAAGAAATAAAATGCATAATAGAGACTTTGTAGCATAAACGTGGCATTCAATGAAATTATTACCTGAAGGGAACTTGCGGTTAATTCCTCTTGGAAATGTAACAAAAGCCTGAGACCTTCTCCATCATGGGTCTAGTAAGATTAAATGCAAGGCCTGGAAAACTTCAGGATGAAGGTTGTGGAAGAACTACATTCAAACACAAAAATGACAGTGCCAAAAATAATGAGCAGGCCGAAAGTAGGGTAGAATGAAGGTGAAGTTGAAACAATGATACGATGAAACCATAACCGTCCACATGTAAAGAATCGAGCTAGGGAAATCAACCAAGTAAACAAGAGTTCAATTCGCCAAGCCCAAGCCATATGATGGGTTTAACAAACATAGAACTATTCATAAATGAGGAAAAATCACGAAGGGATAACAGTGAGAGAAACGTCTGACTTTAAATCCTATGGAGATTTATTTAAACCCCAATTTCAAAAATTCGTAGCATTGTGTGAAACCGTACTAAGTTAACTAGTGGCATAATTTAATTACGTGGCAAAGCTGTGAAGTGGAGGTAAGTCTATGTTTATTCCATAACATATGTCTATGTGACCTACATTAATAAGTAGATACCATAACAATGATCCCACGTAGGACTCAAGAAATTAATGTATAGTGTTAATATTCGAATAAGAGATTTACATACCAAGTGTACTTGAGAAAGTCACCAATTACATATATTTCCACGTGAGGTATATAGTTAAGGTTCGTGAAGATGCAATAAGTTTGAATTCGTTCTAATGGTTGAATGAATCAATTATGGAAAGTAAATATATACATGTATAAATTCGTATATTACACACAGTGGTAAAGTTTTAACGATAGCCATGATTGAATATAAGATGGGATTTTAAACTAGGGAGAGTTAATAGTGCCTAATCAAGTGGCTACAAGTATAATAAAAATATATTAGGGAGAACATAAAAGAAACATATTAGAAATACAAATGGAATTAAAATGTTAAAAGTATAATATGTAAATTCTATTATGCTAGGGTTAGCATAAGTAACATAAATTCCCTTATATTAAAATAAAAGGGTAAGGAGATGTAATTAATGTTAAGCTTCCAAGAAAAGTAATTGAGGAAAATTGTTGGAATTAAATTCATCAATAGTAAGGAAAACATAAAACAACTAGACGAATACGTCGAAGAGCGATGAAATACATTAATGCAGTTGACTACAGTTACATTGTAGTCTATAAAAATAAAAATAAAAATAAAAAAATTGTGGAAGTGGAGTTGCTACAAATGGTAACAGAGCCCATGTTGAAACACTGGGCCTATATGTGTCCTCACACCAGAAATTAAAAATCCAAGATTTCTGCTACTGTAAATTGATTTTTTTAATGAAAATTTTAACACTAATTTCAATTCTATGTAGAGTGAATTAGTGCAGAAAAGTACAGCTGAAATTATGAACAAAGGGGAAGAGTTGTATGTAGATCTGGGTGGTGCAGGAAATCCACCAAATCAAAATGTTTCGTTATGGGATACGTTCCGGGAAATTCAACAAGAATTTGTTCATCTGAGAAGTAGAAATGAACGAGTGCTACAAGCTAGCAAAGAACAAGGGAGGTTGATTAAGGAATTAACCTAAAGGTCTGTTTACGAAAGTGAATACCTAAAGAAAGAGAAAAGAAGTTGAAACCACTCAAGGGTGTGATAATGGTGAAGCAGCTAAACATGATCCCAAAAATAAAAAGGAGAAGGATGAGGAATCCTGGCTCCTGAACTTAGAAAAACACCTTCGGATTTACTAAATAATGTGAAAAATAAAAAATTGAAATCTACCAATTGCAGGGTAAAGCTAACTTTGGTAGGTAGAAACCAGAATGATATTAGTGTAGAATGGAAAAACCACTAATTGAGAAGACTCTCAATCAAATTTCAAGTTTATATACTTGAATAATAGAGGTAATAATCATAAAACAAGGAAACAAAATAACCATTAAAGCATTGAGGTGTTGGGGAATCTCAGCAGACGGTTCACATAGGAAAATTAAAAACAATTAAGCGATTCGAGTGACAAAAAAATGATAAGGCTCGAAAAATGTCTGGGACCAGCACTACCTTAGTAAATCAACCGACTGAAACACCAAATAATCATAATAAAAAGTTGAAGGTATGAATTCTGAACAAATTGTCGCTGATTTAATAAGTTCAGGAATGGAAATTGGTTAAGTGAGTTTACAAA
The DNA here is from genome assembly GCA_034641835.2 of Pinus albicaulis. Taxonomy (NCBI): domain Eukaryota; kingdom Viridiplantae; phylum Streptophyta; class Pinopsida; order Pinales; family Pinaceae; genus Pinus; species Pinus albicaulis. The sequence goes on along the minus strand of CM076578.1, from coordinate 1,461,897,390 downwards.
TATTATTAAATTGTAAAAAAAAATGCAAACAACTGTGGTTAGTATAGTAACCACAGGAAAGGAGACATGCAAAAAAATACTGCAACGAAGGGTAAAAAGTTGAGGAATACGAAACAGAATTCAAATTAAAACATTCTATCAATAGAATGATATAATTTGTTAGTAGGAAAAAAGACGCTGGAAAAAATAGAAATCGAAGGTATGATTGCTAAACAACATGTTTCTGTTTGATAAATCCAAGATAAAAATTAAACTATATAAGTACACAGATGGTGGAAAAGTGCAAATTAAGATCAGAAAAATTTCAGCAAGTTTGGTTAATTCAATTAACTACTAGAACAAAAAGAAAAGTGATCCATAAATTACCAAAGAGTGTTGTAAATTTAAATGGGTATGAAAATGAAATAAATTTAAATATTTTACTTTTTGGTTCCTATGATGTATTAGTGGGAATGGACTGGTTAGAAAAATAGAAATAAATAGTTAAATGCTTAGATAAAACAATTCATTGTATATATTGTGAGGGAAAACTAGTGATAATGAAAAGAAAACCCAGACCAATATCAATCAGATTAAATTTAGCACTATAATTAAAAAGGATAGCAAGGAAAGGTGTCAATTATATGTTGTACAAGTGGAGGAATTGGGAAAGCAAACCGAAAAAGAAACTGTAGAAAAGTTAACATTAATCAAAGAATTCAAAGATGTGGTTCCATATGAAATATCTCCTAAAAACTAAATTGATTTTTGTAATTGAATTAATAATTATAGCTACACCTGTCTCTAGAGCACCGTATAGAATGAGTACCCCAAAGTGGTTAGAATTTAAATTTCAATTACAAGAGTTGTTGGACAAAGGTTATATTCGACCAAGGTTGTCTTCATGGAGAGCACTTGTTAAAAAGAACGATGGCACATTCATAATGTGTATAAACTGCAGACAACTGAATAAGCTAACTATAAATAATAGATGTCCTCTACCCAAAATAGATAATTTAATGGATCAACTGAAAATAACCACTATAGTTTCAAAAGATTGACGTAAGGACGGGCTATCATCAACTGATTATTGAGAATAAATACATAAATAAGACTGCATTCAGAGCTAGATACAGACCCTATGAAATGGTATTTATACCTTTTGGGTTAACTAATGCCCTGTTATCTTCATGTTTCTAATGAACAGTGTCTGAAGTAAGTACCTAGAAAAAAAAATATGGTGTTTATTTATGACATTCTAGTATGTTCTAATAATGAAGTAGAACATAAAGAACCTCTCAGAATTTCCTAACAAACACTTAGAGAACATAATTTGTCTACCAAACTTAGCAAATGTGAATATTATGAGGATATATTTTAGTAAATGGGGTCATGGAATTTCATAAAAGATATTGGCAGTAGAAGCAGAAAATACACAAGCTATTATGGATTGGCTTGTGCCTATTGATGTTTCAACTATAAGAGCATTCATGGGAATTGCAGCATATTACAAGAGATTTGTAGAATAAATTTCAGATTTAGCTTATCTTATTTCATCTCTACAAAAGAAAAGAGTGAATTTGAGTGGACAGCAAAATGTCAATGTAGTTTTGAACAGTTAAAACTTAAACTAAGAACTACTCCTATTTTGATGATTTCTAATCCAAATAAATAATTTGTAGTATGTACAAATGCTTGAGAAGAATTACACTATGTATGACATAGAGTTAGTTGATGTAATACCTTATTTGAAGATGTGAAGACCTTATTGGTTAGGAAAGAAGTTTGTATTGATGACAGAGCAGATAAGTTTGAAAAACAAATTATCACACAACCTGATTTAAATGCTAGACAAACTAGGTGATTGTCTTTCCTTAGTAATTTTGACATAGAAATCAAACATATTAAAGGAAAATAAAATAAGATTGCATATGCTTTGAGTAGAAATTCTTATCAAGATTTGAATAGTGTTGGGAGGAGTGAAAAATTTGGCATAAAAGGGTGGGTATAAGAATTAGTGAGTCAAGACCCAAACTATGCAAAACTCCATAGTATAAGATCAAAATATTGGGGTATACTATGAAAACTACAAGAAAAGTTGCAGGACACTAAAATAGTGGGATATACTCAAAATCAGGAGGGACTGATTATTGAAAAAAAACAAATTTTATATTAATAATGTGATCTCATTAAAACAAAAAAAATAGATGAGTATCATAAATGTGCTTATGCAGGACAGACTTGTGATTAAATCTGAATTTAGGATTTAAACAGAACATGTTTTGGCCTAGTATGGGAAAATAAGTAGTAGATTTTCTGGTCAAAAATGTTATTAAGTAGGAATGAAACATAAGTATCCAACGGAATTATTGGATTCTATCCCTATTCCAAAACAGAAATAGGAAGTTGTTTCAATAAATTTTATAATTGGTTTGCCTAAGAACAAGACACTAACAAAATCAATACATTTTACTATTTCGGGCTACTTTGGTCACAGCTCAAAGTAGTTAATGTGTCCAAGAAAGAAATTGTGAAATAATATGCAGTTCCCAGATTGATTATATCTCACAAAGATGAGAAGGTTAATCTCAATTGATTTTTTGAAAACCTTGTTGCAGGAAAAAAGAGTATCAAATTGAACTTTGGTACTACTTGTCATCAGCTGGACAACTTGAAAGAATCAATCAAATTTTAAATACATGTCATGTGTGTATGTAATGAACAAAAATACATGACCTCGAGAGGGGACACAACATATGGCAGAGTTGTTTTTAAAACAAATTTGCAGGCTTCTAATTAAGAGGTATTTTTTTGTGAAGCTTTGTGTAACAAGAAATTCTACACTCCAATAAGATGGGGTCCATTTGAGAAGGTGTGCAAAGGGGAAAAGAATTCACAGAGAATTCCAATTGGGTGACCATGTGTACTTAAGGAGTAAGCCTCACAAAATTAAATTATATGCTGGTAGTAGTGATAAATTGGCACTATAATACTATCAACCATTAGGATTCTTGCTACAAAGTGACTCTACTAAGACATATTAAGGTTCAGAGTATTATCTTGATTCATTATAATAAATGTATATAGGTGACACTACTCATGTGAATTGATATGAATTATGAACAGGTGGAAACAGGAATGAAAATTTCTTCCAGATATACTTCTTATACTGAAGAAGGAAGAAATCAAGCTCCAAATTATAATAGTAAGTGGAGTAAAAGTGTGTTGGATGCACTTTACCTCTGAGGAAACTTCTAGGAGCAAGAGGATGAGATGAATAAATAACATCCATCCCTCGTTGAGAAATCAACAAATTATTTTTCAACACCGAGGATGGTGTTCTGTTTTAGAGGGGGAATATGTAATATCCCTATTTTTATGCTTTTATGTTAGGCATTTAAAATCTCTAAAGGTCAAATGGACATATAAGAAAGTTATATGTGGACATAAATTAAATTTGAATTAAATAAATGTGAAAATTAATCATTGTGTAAAGACTAGAGTAAATAGAGATTAGGAATTCAAGTCCATGAGGATGTATAAGATTTCAAAGACTCCAAAAATCCTTGGAGAAAATAATTTAAATTTAAAATATTAGATTGAAGATAAAAATCTAAAAGATACCTCACTAAAGGGGAAAGTTACTGGGAAGAGGTGGAATAAAACTAGAAAGAGGAAAAAAACTAATTTTAAAGTACTTTTGTGGAAAAAACAAAAGGAAAGCCTAGGAAAAAAGGAAAATAGCATCCTAATTAACTGGACGCAGTTAAGGAAACAAGTTGATGGGAAAGCGGCCTTAAATAAGCCATTCCTAGGTAGACAAGAGGTTGTCTAATGTTGGAAGGAATTGGTCTTTGCTTCGGAGGAGCTATGGAGATAGAGCTCAAGGTTGGGTGGAAAATAGTCTTACCAGAATTGGTATGCACAAGTTATTTAATTTTGTATTATTATCGTGTTATTATGATGAAATTTATAATTGTGATGAATTGCATAGCAATATCTGTGAACAATCATATTCTATGTATTTAAGTAATATTACACTTTTATGTTAGTTGTAAATGATTCAGGTTTGCACATTTAACAAAACCTACTATAATAAATATAGGGTAGTCTTGTATTGTTACATAGAAAATTTTAGGAATTATACCAACTCTCAGAATGTCTAAACCTTTGAAATAGGTTAAAACTGAGGTTAGGTAGGAAATATTATTTTATATACACATAAAAATACATGAGAAGAAGAGTAGATATAATGAAATTATCATATTAACTATGATAACCTACCATTCAAAGTTTATACAGAATGAGGGAATTCTATTTTTTTCTAAACACGAAATGAGAAAATTCAAACCATATCTTCTACTATAACATATTCAGAAGATTTTAGTTTCTATATGAACCATAGTATTATCTCATAAATGAAGCAAAAGTTAAATAGAAAATAAACATGCAGAACAGGAAACATCTTTTAACTTTTGGAAATAAAGTATACTATATTATACTGAACCAAAATAAGTCAGGAGACTTCTAGGTACATAAATGTCAAAATAAATATTTTCAAAATCTTATATAGAGTCTGGGATTCAATCCCGTGAATTTAAATACATTATCACTTTGAAAACTGTGTAGAATACAAACAAAGGAAGTCCTTAAGGAATTCTAGCCAACCTGTGCAAATAAAATCAAATGTCATTGTCAATGCATGACTTGCAGAATTTTAACACTGCATTGTAATTGTGTATGAAAGGAAGAGAGTAGCTACACATAAAATCATTAAGATAATTCAAGGAATGTTCTTAAATTCAGTACAACCCTGAATATTGAAAGAAGTGATATTGGTAAGTTAAAATATAATTATTACCTTACTGGTTGGAATAGAGTAGGAAATTAAATCTACATGTAAATGAATTTGGAAAACAAATTAATTTGGGGAAAAAGAGGAATAAATTAGTAAGAAGGAATTAATACACAGATAGGGGAGAATGATTAATTAGAAATTGTTGCAGCAGAGGGCTGGACATACTCTTAGGGACTGAGGAAAATTTTGTACTCATGTACAAATTAGAAACAAATGGAATCAGACCCTATTATGTACAATTAATTATATTACATCAGATATCTGAAATTGTTATAGGCTATCAAGCTTTAATAATGTGTTGTAAAAATTCAGTTCGAATAAAAAAAAAATGCATGGAAGTTCCTATGCCTGAGAATAATTGAATAATTCTAGAAGGAACAATATTCTCAAATCCTCATAAGTAAACAACGAGTGGCAGTAAACTCAGAAAATCGAAAGATTGAAATTAGAACAGAAATCGATAGGAGTCCTAAGTCATTTCATAAATAATAATTACGAATGGATGCAAAACCACCTAGAACAGTAACGATCCATAAATTGTAATCAAGGTCAATGACCAATGAGGAATTCCATTCATATATTCCGAAAATTTCTTAAATTCCAAATGAATGACAAATGAAACTAATAAATTTTAGAAAGGAATTGAGAAAAATAATTATATAATGAATATTCCATTTACTGGACAAACCCTGTGTCTATTACACAAGGGTACGCATTCCAACAATTATGTCGGCTCTCGTAATAGAGGAAAGGCAGTTAAATTAACGAAATCTATAATTTAACAAGAACCCATAAAATTATTTAAACACAGATCGTCAACACAGAATAAAAAGAGGCTGAGAGCAGTGAAATATGAATAATCATACCTAGAGAGGTATCTGGATGCTGATAAGAACAAACTAGTTGGTATGAACTCCTTAGTTCGGCAGAGTCTTAGGTGAAGACTTTGTTTTCACAAAATAAATCTTCAACCTGCATCCAAAACAAAATAAGTAAATATTAATTACAGAGAGTCAAAAGATGAATATTCGAAAGGAAATCATAAACTCAAAACAAAGATAAACAATTATCGAGATCATACACCAAAACAAGGGAACAGAAGCCACACCCAAAGGAACTTAAATATAGTTATGAAATTTTTGAATTGCAGTAAACTAGAATTATAGGGTAAATAAGTGATTTCCTTACTTAAGATGCTCGAGGAACAGTTGCAATTCTATTTTCCATAACTTGGAATGATATTGTCAACGATATTCCATCAAAAACGTAAAACCTGCAACAAAACAAACAAACTGTGACCCTCATAAGGGGATACGTATTAGTGTAGAGTATAATAAGTTCGGGAGAACTGAAATAGGAATTAAAATTCATAATAGAGACTTCGTGGTAGAAACGTGGCATTCAACGGAATTATTACCTGAAGGGAACTTGTGGTTAATTCCTCTTGGAAACGTAACAAGAGCTTGAGACCTTCTGCATCATGGGTCTGGTAAGATTAAACGCAAGGCCTGGAAAACTTTGGTACGAAGGTTGTGGAAGAACCAGAGCCGAATAGAAAAATGAAAGTGCCAAAAATAATGAACAGACCGAAATTAGGGCAAAATGAAAGTGAAGTTGAAACAATGATACGATGCAACTGTAATCGTCCACGTGTAAAGAATTGAGCTAGGGAAATCCACTGGGTAGATGAGAGGTCAACTCGCCAAGCCCGAGCCATGTGATGGTTTTAATGAACATAGTATTATTCATAAATAAGGAAAAATCAAGAAAGGATAATAGTGAGAGAAACGTCTGACTTAAAATCCTACAAAGAGTTATTTAAATCCCAATTTCATAAATGCGTAGCGTTGTGTGAAACCATGCTAATTTAACCAGTGGCATAAGTTAATTACGTGGCAAAGTTGTGAGGCAGAGGTAAGTCCATGTTAACTCCATAACAAATGTCTATGTGACCTACATTAATAATTAGATACCATAATAATGATCACACGTAGGACTCAAGAAATTAATGAACAGTGTTAATATTTGAATAAGAGATTTACATACCAATTGTACTTGAGAAAGTCATCAAATAGATATATTACCACATGAGGTATATATTTAAGGTTCGCGAAGATGCAATAAGGTTGAATTCGTTCTAATGGTTGAATGAATCAATTATGGCAAGTAAAGATATACATGTATAAATTCATATATTACACATAGTGGTAAGGTTTTAACGATAGCCATGATAGAATATAAGATGGGATTTTCAACTAGGGAGAGTTGATAATGCCTAATCAAGTGGCTACAAGTATAATAAAAATATATTAGGGAGAACATAAAAGAAACATATTAGAAATACAGATGGAATTAAAAGGTTATAATATGTAAATTTTGTGATGATAGAGTTAGCATAAGTAGCATAAATTCCATTATATTAAAATAAAAGGGTAAGGAGATGTAATTAATGTCAAGCTTCCAAGAAAAGTAACTGAGGCAAATTGTTGGAATTAAATTCATCAATATTAAGGAAAACATAAAACAACTAGATGAATACATCAAAGAGTGACGAAATACATTAATGTAGTTGACTACAGTTACACTGTAGTCTATAAAAATAAAAATTAAAAAAAAATTGTGGAAGTGGAGTTGTTACACTGCTAGTGACATTTAGAAAAAAAACTGGAGCAATAGTTTTAATGGTACAAAAAAATTCCAAAAATAATTTGTTTTTTTTTTTAAGTTTGGTAGAACCTTTCTATTCATTCATTTTTATAAAAATAATAGGTTACATCATACTATGTTCTTGGTATCCTCAACCTTCCCGTAGGAAACTAGATATGTTGGCAACCTCGAAGAGTTAAAAGCCAGCCAAAACTGAAATTGTTTGATTGTCTCTACATGCCTTATAAACTATAATATATAGTATCTCTTTTAACATGCTACTATAAAGGTGAATGTTATCCAACTACATCATGTTTCACCAAAAGAAAATTTTCTAAAACTTCTTCCGCTACTCATCTGATGACTCAATCGGTCTCAGATCTTTTGCACTTTATCCGGGCATGTCTACTTGGTGCAGGTTTTGAAGATGTTGTTCTATACGTCCAAGATGAAAAGTCTAGTGATGCCATTGTAGTTGTATTGCCTGTATATCCCTATCCATTTCGGATAGACATGAGGCTTGCTTTGAATATGCGCAAACTAGTTTTTTTGTGATGGTTCCCTCATCAGTATAAAATAAATGTGTTTAGGATTGTCTCAAATTAGCGAGTTATGTGAGGGTTTATGTGTCAAGTTTTGTGTTTTTTATGAGAAATTCATGAGTTAATTAGCTTTTAAAATCACATGTACATCAAGTAAATTGCATATAAATAACCCACAGCAAACACATTACTCAGTAGTTAATAACAGAGTTCACCCCTCCTAGGCTACATCTCCATGGACCTGCTTCAACTGGCTAGGCCCTCTTTGGATTAATGGTCAATATATGATTACATGGACCTAAAATGACGCAATGGATTTTTAACCTACTCCATTGGATTCAAAAGACCCAAAAACCTAAAAATAGATTCTTCAAGCTCTGAAAAGGGTCTTCAAGTGGACTAGGCATGACCCCCTCTCCTGGTGGCCCTAGGATTATTTAATATTCAAAGTGGAAAAATCACTTACATAAGTGCTCCAGCGCCTCTACAACCTGCACCATTATGCTCAGAGCATCCAAATCATCTAGGAATGACTCTTCTTGAGCAAAAATTGGTCGAAATATTCCAAATTTATGGCTCATTCAGTTTTCCCTAGGAAAACTCCTCCAAATATCGAACATCGCCAATTAAGTCTGCCAAAATATGTAGTGGCGTCAAAATTAGGGGCTCTGTCATTTTCTTCACCAAGCTAACTGTGGATTATTTAGTTGTTAAGTGGAGTTTTAATTCATGGATAGCGCTCTAAGCGCAATTAAAAAATCTACATTTAAAAAATAGGATTAGCGCATTAAGTTTGATTATGGGATAATTAATCTCAGATTAATCCACCATTAGCTTGGGCCTCCATGCCTAGTCATGCTCTATGGTTTCGTGGTTCGAGGGCTAGCCCTCATAACCTCTACTTGAAACCTTTTTTAAACTTAAATATGTTTTGGTTGCCATATGGGTTAAGACCAAACGCTCTGGTGTGGCGGTAACGACGTGCGCTTGTGTGGGGAAGGTTGCAGGTTCGACCCCACCCTTCGGCCATTACAATAATTTTTTTCCATTGCATATAAAAATTAAATTTTAAATTATACAACCCAACGTTTGGCCTTGGAGGGGGGGGCACATGGCGGCCTTCGGGCTAGCCATGTGTCAGCTCCCAATTGGCTCATTCAAAAACCAATAAAATTGTGCCATGTGCCCATAAATTAGGCCACTTAGAAATTGACACTTGTCATCATGTCATTGGGACAGAGAAATACCCAAATTTTGACCTTTGACCTTTTTTGACCCCTTTTTTTAAAAAACATGCCTCTTTGGCACTACGATCAGCAGGCTCTAACTTTCACACACAGAGTATGTTTTGAGTGAAACGAATTGTGTCGGATTCCTAGCGACGGGCCCGATCCAGTAATTCTAGTTTTCTGTGATTCTAAGAACTTTTAATTTTCAAACCCTCAACCCTAATTCTGATCACTCATTCCCACTAATAGGCTTTTAGGCCCACAAAAAATGGTTATCTAATAAGAGTTGAATACTCCTCTCTTTCCAAACTTCTATTAACTTGATTCTTCATGGGAAAGTCTCCTTGACAACCAATTTGGTTCACTGACATGCCAAGCCCTGCAAATGGCTTGACACTTCAACCAATGTTCTCCTTTTGATGCTGACCCAATCCAACACTTGCTCGCTACTTTTCGAATGATAAAACACCTTGTTGTAGAAAATTGATCCCTTTGTGCTTGGAAAGCTAATTGATGGCTTTCCCACTGAGAATATTGTTCCTCCTTTGCACAAACATGCATTTGATGCAAGCTTCTCCTTGAAAACCACTTTTCCAAGTTAAGCCTATATGAGTGAACTACAACAATGATTTCCAATATCAGTAATCACAAGAAAATAAATGACCATTCTTTTACCTCCACGGTTCCAAATTCCACATCTCGATGAATGTATTCGCCATCTTTTTCACTTCTTAGCGTCAACACATCAAATGATCTACATTGGTTGTTGTTTTTGTTGCAAACTCTTTGGCATCTTGTCCCTCTTTCTGCTTCTTGATTCCAGCACCCTCCAGTATTGACATGCTGCTCATGCCATGATTTGAGAATGAAGTCTAATCATGAACCTCTCACTCAAGAGTGGACCTTCCCAAAATCCTACATCTTGTCACAAACACAACCATCAATCTCAAAAACACATCATGTAAGAAACATAACTTGACGACATATCATTTTGCTCCTTCAAAGAAAAAAATTCCACACCATGTGAACATCGCCATGTACTCTTACATCTCAGTGTACAAACCATCGACCAAACACAAGTTGACAAAACATGCCTCTTCAAACAACTGACTCTCAATTCAAACAAAATCATGTATAACAACTCTCAACTATGTCACAAGTACAAGAATGCCATTTACATGTACAATTACTTAAAGAGATGAAATGATAAATTTTTCTGCAACAAAATGAGTCAATGTACTCCATTTTTCCAACACCTTCATGGCGTAAACATGAAACATGCATTCTATAGAAAAAGGAATGCATTCAATTTGAAATATTTTCATCAACCATCAAAAGAAATGCAAGGCCTTAATTGGATAATAAATATAACCATCTCTTACAAAACCATTTCAATGGCACTTCTTTCAGCTTCACTTCATTATGTGAATCATCTTGGCCCACATCGATTATGGAATCTGCTTTTCCATTCTTGTCAATATCTCTTTCCAATTTCTTAAAATGTAATAGATGACTTGTCATACACAAAGTCCAATACTTGTCTACAAGATGACCCTGCTTATGGAAATGAGTGAAAAACAATTTCATCTTCTTTTCAACATGGTTTGCATTATCCAAAGGAACTTTGGCTTTCTGTCTCATTTGATTTGAAATTTTCCTGTGCATAGCAAAATTCTTCCAACACCTTGAACAATTATGGTTATTCAAACCACAAAAGGAACATGTAAACTCTCTCCAAATCTTATTTGAATATTTACCATGTTTATCATAATAAAAATCAACTTGATTAAATGCATATTTATACCTTGTACATTCATCCTTTTTTCCCTCAAGAGGAGGTGAATTTGATGAGCTAATGGCTCTCTTCAGAATACCAACAATGACATCCTCTTGTTTTCCATTTCCATAAATTGCATGCTTATGAGAACCTTCTTGCAAAGTGGGTGTAAAAATTTTGTATTTCTCATGAACACAAAATTCACAATCTTGAGGTAATTAACATTTAGTGAAAGTCCTTCTTGGAACACCTTCATGTGCCTCCTTGGCTTTAGAGCATTCTCCATCATGTTGTCGATAACCAAGACCCAAATACCTAGGCATTTCCTCAACAACAATTGGTTCTACTATGCCTTGTGCATGTTTGGCTAACCCTTTACCTTCATAGCCCATTTTCATCTCTAATTTGTACCATATTCCTCTAGCATGTCTTTCAAAAGCACCTACACATTCATCTTGAGAAGAATTAGAATATAAAATTGATTTTCATACCTCTTTTTCATGCACATAGTTTTCCTTGGCATCATGGAGTTGAGTCTCCATCTCATGAAACCTTGCTAGGTTTTCATTTGCAATATGGAGTTGAGTCTTCATATCATGCATCTTTTCAAGAAGTTCTTTCTTATCCTCATTCATGGAAATCAACTGCTATTGAAGTATAATACTCTCCCTCTTATCTTCATACATATCTTGCATCATATCTTTCATGATGTCAAGCTTCTGCAAGATCTCTTTATCAAAGAGTTTTGCGAAGGAATATTGACTCGAAATAGTGCTTGATGAAGCATCCATCACACTTGTAATGCATAAAAATATTATTTGTTGTGATTGGAGAACTAAGCTCTCAATCTTGACCTTATCTTCACACACATAAACTTGCACACAATTAAATTTTCCTTGCACAAATTCAAAACCAATAGCTAATTCTTGAGATAACCTTGGGTAAAATGAGCTAAACTGTGCTTTGATACCAACTTGATCTGAATATGGGAAAACTAGGTTTTTTGTGCTAACTCCCTCATCATTATAAAATAAATGTGTTTAGGATCGTCTTAAATTAGCCAGTTATGTGAGGTTTTATGTGTCAAGTTTTGTGTTCTTATGAGCAATTCATGAGTTAATTAGTTGCTAAAAATACATGTACTTTGTGCAAATTATAGATAAATAACACACATCAAACACATTACTGAGTAACTGATAATGAAGTTCACCCCTCCTAGGCTACATCTGCATGGACCTACTTCGACTGGCTAGGCCCTCTTTGGATTAATGGTCAAATCTCCAATTATATGCACCTATAGTGCTCGAATGGCTTTGAAACTTGTTCCATTGGATTCATAAGAGCAAAAAACCTCAAAATAGACTCTTCAAGCTCTGAAAATGGTCTTCAAGTGGACTAGGCATGACCCCCTCTCCTGGTGGCCCTCGACATCTTTAACCTTAAATGTGGCAAAATCACTTACAGGAGTGCTCCAACACCTCTGCAACCTATACCATCATGCTTAGAGTATCCAAATCATCTAGGAATGACTCTTTTTTAGCCAAAATTAGTCAGAATATGCCAAAATTATGGCTCATTCATTTTTTCCTAGGAAATCTCCTCCAAATTTGGAACATCTCCAGTTAAGTCCGCCAAAATTGGCAATGGCGCTGAAATTAGGGGCTCCACCGTTTTCTCAACCAAGTTAACTATGGATTATTTAGTGTTTAAATAGAGTTTTAATTTGTGGTTAGCGCTCTAAGAACAATTAAAAATTCCGCATTTAAAAAATAGGATTCGCGCATTAAGTTTGATTATGGGATAATTAATCACAGATTAATATGTCATTAGCTTGGGCCTCCACGCCTGGTCACGCATTTTGGTTCTGTGGTATGAGGGTTGGCCCTCATAGCCTCTGCCCAAAACCTTTTTTAAACTTAGATATGTTTTATTTTCGATATGGGTTAAGACCCAAAGCTCCGGTGTGGCGGTAACGACGTGCGATTGTGTGGGGGAGGTCGCGGGTTCGACCCCAACCTCCTCCCTTCCGCCATTACAATAATTTTTTGGCATTGCATATAAAAATGAAAATCAACCTTAGACAACCCAACATTCAGCCTTGGAAGGGGGGGCATGTGGCAACCTCTGGGCTAGCCAAGTGTTAGTTCCCAATTGGCTCATTCAAAAACCAATAAAATTGTGCCATGTGCCCAAAAATTTGACCAGTTATAAATTGACACTTTTCATCCTATCATTGGGCTAGAGAAATACCCAAATTTTGAACTTTAACCCTGTTTGACCCCCTTTTTAAAAAATTCTCTTGTTTGGCATGATGATCAAAGGGCTATAAATTTCGCATACGAAGTCCATTTTTAGTGAAATGAATTGCACTGGATTCATGGAAACGGGCCCGATCTGTTCATTCTAGTTTGGTGTAGTTCTGAGAACTTTGAATTTTTGGAAAAAAATTTCTCCCAATCGAGATTCCAATCAAGGCTTCCTTTCTATCTCCTCTTGCTTCCCAAATTTCCATGATGGCCTTTTCCATTATACATTTCATAGTCTATTAGAGGTGGAGTGCCTACTTAAACAAGGTTAGTCGTCCTCTTATGTTTCCCGAGTCTGTCACCATGGGCTCCATTTCATCATCTGGAATTTTTTCCTCAACCTTAGTGTTCAGGTCTCTTTCCCATTCTGGTATCAATGATTTTACCTGAGATGGAAACCCAACTCCATAATAATGTAGCAAGTTCTGCATGTTTTCTCGGTCTGATTTCTTGCCTCATTTCCGTTAATTTTTTTTCTGGTTGATTCCTTATCTTTCCCTTTAATTTTTTCTGCTTGTGCGGGTTGACTTTCCTTCCCTCCAGTGCCTTTCGATACCCAAATGACTCTCAGTAACTAGACAAAGATACCAAACCAAGCCAATTCGGGCCCTATTTCTTTCATTCCACCAGGGGTTTGACACCGACCAGGTAAGAAAGTTTGACTCTGACTCTTCATCACCCTCCCCACGACTCAGATCATGCAACCTCTACTGGTCGTGTTCCCTAACCATCACTATGAACTTCATAATCGCTAACAGGTAAGGCGAGAATACATACCCGTATCAGCGTAGTTCATATGTTAGTCATCCTTCCTTCCTCCCTCACCCTCGCACTTGCAAATCCGGTTCTTCCTTCGGTGCTATCTCTCCCTCATTGCAAACTATCTTACCCAACTGTCTCATTTTTCCTTTTCCTCTTACATTTTGTCACCAAAGTTGTCTCACTTCCCAACACTTTTCTGACATATCCTTCTATCCACACCTACCCTCATTTACCCTTAGCGTGTGGTGGAGTGGGGCAAGCTACCCACCAGCCGTGCCCCGTGGAATTCTCATCATGTTGTGTGTCCGTCGTGATGAATACCCTCATAATTTATCCCTTCACACTCGAACCGAGGGAAAAAATAATCTATGATGTTTACAATGTTTACTTTAGTTTTTTTTTTGTTTGTACTAAATATTTGGGTCGACTTATGATGCATGGCCACCAAGGCTACAAAGCCCGAGGCCATACAGCGTTCATCCTTCATGCACTTGCACTTTATTCAACCATAGAACTCGAGCCTCTGGTGGCCTAATTAGGATGACATATGGCACGTGTGTAATTAGAATTTGTCGGCTTCTATTGATCCAACTCACCAATGGTTATGTTTGTCATTGATCCATAAGCACTATGTACATTCACTCTCCCTCTTTACCAAAGACACAAACAAACACATACATGGAAAGCTTCTTTTATAATTAGAAAATATGGTAAAAATTCAAAATGTCTCCATGATAAATTGAACAGAATAATTCTTAAAACAAATAAACCAATACAATTAAAATTTTTGATGAGGATAATCTTGAGTTTGAAGTCAGTTTTTCGTGAAAATAAAATGTTATAATTTTTGATTCCGTAGTCTATACTCTTTAACAAAGACGCGACCAGAACACACACGTGGAAGGCTTCTTTTGTAGTGTAAGTAGTTTTTATTTTTATTATTATTTTTTTTTTAATAAGTTTCTCATATTAAAATATAATTAAAATACCATTAGCAGTTTTAAAATATAAACCAAACCATTTGGCATTATTAATGTTTTAAATAATTGCAACGTATGACATTTAATTATATATGTTAATTGTAGCCCCAAGAGTTAGCTCAACTAGTCGAGTCCCCACTGCCAAGTATTTTTCCATTTGGGAGGTTACAAGTTCAAATATCCTTGACACCCTTGGGGTTAGGTCTCATGTGTAAGGCCGACGGTTAGTTCCCCTCGAGAGGGTTTGCCGAGATTTTTCCATGGACATAGCGAGTAGCGGGTACATATGTGTTCGGGCACATTGGATTCATGAAACACAAGTGAATATATTTGTGTGTGTGTGTGTGTGTGTGTGTGTGTGTGTGTGTGTGTGTGTGTGTGTGTGTGTGTGTGTGTGTGTGTGTTAATTGTACAACACAAAATTAAAATAGTTTTAAAACAGTTTCGACATCTCAGTGAGTGTTGAGCTTGACAACATATGGCAGAGTGAGTCATGGATTTTTTATTGAAGTATAAAACATTCTAAAAAATATTGAGCTTAACAACATATGGTAGAGTCAGCCATGGATTTTTTATTGAAGTATAAATCATTCTAAAAAATATTAGACAATCCCATGTCATTAAAGGGATCAAAGAGGCTAAGAGCCACTCTTTCATTTTTTCTCACAATTGTAATAATTACACCAAAGGTTTTTTTTTTTTTTTTGAAATTTTTGAAATTGGGCAGATTATACATTGTCTACATTTTCCATATTTATTTGACATATATTTGGATGATACACCCATGACACCCATGACATATATACTTCTATGGGATAGAATTAATTTCTAATTTAAAAAGTTGTAAAGTGTGTTATGGCATTAGTTCCCACACTTCGAATATATCTAAATACTAAAAAATAAAATCATCATTTGATCAATCAAAACCAAGATTCACATTTTTTTTTCTTTTGCAAACCTTATTTCAACGTTTTCCTTTTCCCTCTAATCAATATGCCAAGTGGAAAGCGGCTTGGCGTGATGTGGCGAACATCCGTACGAGCCATACGGTGGAAGGTGATGATGCGTTGTGACAAATGCGGACGAATCCACCCACGCCAAGTAATGAATGCAGTTAAGGAATCTGGTAGATAGTGAGGCATGTCAAGAGATTCTAGGGGAAAAAATCGGTGTGAGAGGATGTTGGTACCATTAAAAAAACTCGGTTTGTTATTTTTTGTATTATTGTTGATAAGGGTATGCAGGACAATAGGAAGAATACAATGGAACACCTGAGGGCTCTAGCAACAATGACGTGTCATCTGCGTGGGTATGTTTCTAGCTTCTTCCTCGATATATCTGTCTATGAGATGTATAATAGTTTTGGTTTGTATGTTATGGTTCTTTGATCCTTGTTTGGAATGACTATATACTAGTCTCCCATGAAATATGGGTTGGTTGAGAGGAATGAGATGATGTTTGGAAAGGGTGATAGGATCTGCATGACTGATTTATGGGTCTTAATTGGGTTTCGAAAACCTACCTTGGTTAGTTTTTATGAGTCCACTTCAGTTCTGCAAATGGCTGGTTGTATTTTGCTTCACCTTCTGGGCATGGAAATTGTAGAGGAGGTGGTGGTTCAATGCTATTATCATTTTCAATCTAAATTCCCTCTTCCCTTTGCATGTTATACGAATGATCTTTCATGTCAATATTACATTGATTTATGTTTTCCTGTAACCCTTGCATGCCATCTTCATGACATTGCATGTGAGTTTTACATATCTTATTATTGTCTTCTCTATCTTGAAAGCCTGTTTCATAGTACTGCTTACGATTTTTTTATCCCTACTAGATATTTCTGTAGTCTGCATGGTATTTTTGACAATACTATAGGTAAATTTCACACTTCCTCCTACAATTGTTTCGATTTTTGGTGGAAATTAGAGGCTCGGTTAATAGTGGAAATACTGCTTCAGGCAGCAAGGGTGTTAGAGGCTTTGTCAATACTGATAGCAACATTAAGGATAGTAGAATTGGTATAACAATTCCCAAGGGGGGTTATTTCATCTTATGTCTTGGTTTGCATGGGAGTCACTGCAAATATTATCGGGGTCCTTTCTGGTCTCGTATCTTCCCTCATTGTCTGAGTAAATATTGGGAAGGTGTAAGCGTAATCATATTTTGGAAGTCGCGACCTGTCTGGGTGGTAGGGGGTCTCCAAATATTGTAATTGTGAAGAGGTAACTAACTTATGGCCAGATTGACAGAAAACTACTGGATCTCGACAAGTAGGACATTATTGTAAAACACCTTTTTGATTTCAATACTGTTATGTTGTCTCCATCTGTGGGTCATCCTAGAAATTTTCACCCTCTGCCATTGCACGTTGGGTCAGAACCTCGGTGTGGAGCTAGGTGAATGCACATTTTCTAGCATACCAATTTCAATTCAAAATGGTTAAAGCACAGTCGAGCAGAAGGGAAGGAAAGGATAAAGGGAAGGCCAAAGCGAGAACAAGTAGACAATGTAGGAAGTCCCAAAAAGAAATCGTGGAGAATATCTTTTAGGCTTATGTAGAAGGGACACCTAGCCATGTTAAATCTCTAATTTTTGGGTGGGAACATGATCTCGGAACTAAAGTCAAGGAAGACCTTCCTGAGGAAGATATGGATCCAATTCTAACTGATCTAGTCATACCATAGGTAGATTTTCGCTTTTTAAACAGTGTATCCATATTTACAGGATAGTGAAGTACTTATTAGCTAAAGAAATTGTTAGACTGCAAGAGATTTTGGGGGATCCAAAGGATGTCCTAATTCCCGCTGAAATCTGCAGAGAAATCCAAGATATTCATCTATATCAGCATCATTAGAACATCCACCTTTGACGAATAGATAGGAAGCTCTAGAATCTAGACCAAGTTGACATGCTTTGGTCAAGTGTCAAAGACCCGGCACCTATTGAATCATCTGAAGACTGAATATTCTGAATACTTGTTTTTTTTTTATATGCAGAATACAGATAGAATTTACTTTTTTATATGTTTATATATGTTAATATAGACAATAAACCTCTTAATATAGCAATATACCACTTTAAAATCTTTAAATTTTGGATGGCCAATAACTCTATGAGATGGCCAACAGACCTGGCTTCCTAAGGGCAGGTTGAGATCAACAGAAACACATATTAATGTAACCTGCATTTTTTCATGAATTAATAGCGAGGTATTACTAAGTTTACAAAAAAAATTGTTATTTTCTTTGCAGATATAGGGAAATTTAAGTACTTGTATTAAACACCTCATTATGCACCACTGGAATCCCAACCAGACCCGTCCGGAACACTACTGAGAGGAATCATCTTCTGAGAATCTTGAACCATTGTAAATTTCGGTACATAAAACCTTTCATTCTGGGTAAGACTTATAGATGTGTATAAAACTTTCCAACGACCAAAATTCTAGAGAAGTTGCTTTGGATTCCACTGTCTAAGGAAGGGAGAGGGTACAGAAGAGTTCTCATTTTAATTATAATAATAATAATAAGAAAATGTATATGCAGATTAACAACATGCAAAGGTTGCTAAGACGATGCACAATGAAAACAATAGGCCATGTCAATGAGATTGTTAGTTGATTCTTCAATGTTCCATTGCAATATTGTTGTTGTACATCAATATGGTATCCTCCACCTCCTAACCTCTGAAAATCAATGGTCTTTCTATTCTTATCATTTCCCATTAATCGTATTTAATGCATTCTATTCTTGGGATCCACATGCCCTCTCACTGTTACCTTCTCATGTGACCTTCTCCTGCGTCACATCCACCACATAGTCCAACAAATCTATCCATCCTCACAATTAACAAATTTAAAACATAAAAATAAAAAATGATTACTAAAACATTATTTTTTTATGGTTTCATTGCAAATATTAATGTCATTGTGGATAATGTGATGAAGAAATGTATTTCCTATTTTGGAGAACACTTTGGAGACCTTGTCGCAATATTCTAGGTATTACATAATAACATTCAGAACAATCACCTAAATCTAGAGCAAATCTAAGGCTAAAGAAGAAGAAAAATTCCATGGTACATAAATTTTGGAGCAAAAGGAAGAAAAAATGTGTACAACATAGAGTTGAAAACACGTTTTGAATTGATCTCAAGTACTGGAATCCTAGTTGAGACTTAGACCCGACTTAGACCCACAGGTAGTAGTGGTTGTAATGAAGGGGAAGTGTTGAAATGTGTTAATTACTCCCAATTATTACTCCAATATGTGTGTGTATTTTGCAATAGGCTTTATAATTTTAATTTAATTATCAATAATTATTAAGTGGAAGGTAGAGATTTAAACTACACATAATATAGTAGAATATCCTTTGTAATGACCATATACTAGAATATCCTTTATAATACTCATAGATAAAGATTGATATTTATCTCAAAAGTAGTCATGTTCTCCTTTTAATTAGAAAATTATGGTATTGGTCCATGGTATTGCAACAAAGCCTATTTACTGGTTAAAAATCTCCATGGTAAAGTGGGAGTGAATTCTTATTGTTAAGAATATTTTTACATGTGTTTTTAAATTTGTATGTGTGTGTGTGTGTGCGTCTCTCTCTCTCTCTCTCTCTCTCTCTCTCTCTCTCTATATATATATATATATATATATATATATATATATATATATAATTCATAATCATAATAATTTAAAATAATATTATATTTTAGTTAGTTTTTTGTTTTTTAAATTTTGGCAATGTGAGATGTTTCATGAGTTAAAATTTCTGAAGCTTATCATCCTTTAATCTCATATACTATGAATATTCTTCACAATTGGAAAAAAAAAACTCAACAATCTTTAGAGCTACTTTGTTCTCTCTCAGCTCAAAACTAATTTCTTAGTAATCTTGAGAGCCACTATCCTCGCTAGCTCAAAAATCATTTCTTAGTAATATTGAGAGCCACCCTATTCGCGAGCTCAAATCTCATTTCTTAGTTGATTCTTAATAGGAACACCCACACTCCTCAATATTGCATATATTCCCTGTAAAATAAAAAAAATAAACACGCCTCTACAATAATTTACAACCATTAAGGCTTCCTGACGGATCCTTTAAAAAATAAAAAAAATAAAACAAAACTTTGAAAAAACAAATTATTTTTCAAGTGGGAGTGAATTCTTACTATTAAGAATATTGTTTCATGTGTTTTTAAATGTGTGTGTGTGTGTGTGTGTCTATATATATATATATATATATATATATATATATATATATATATATATATATATATATGTATGTATGTATGTATGTATGTATGTATGTATGTATGTATGTATGTATGTATGTATGTATGTATGTATGTATGTATGTATGTATGTATGTATGTATGTATGTATGTATGTATGTATGTATGTATGTTGTGCATATTTCACCTGTGATGTTGTGTACAAGTGTTGTGCATCTCGGGTGTTGTGTACATGTTGTTTATACAGTACTCTATACAAATGATGTTGTGTGCATATTGGATATGAATTACTGTGTACATATTAGTAGTGGTCGTAATGAAGGAGAAGTGTTGAAATGTGTTAATTACTCCCAATTATTACTCCAATATGTGTGTGTATTTTGCAATAGGCTTTATAATTTTTAATTTAATTATCAATAATTATTAAGTGGAAGGTAGAGATTTAAACTACACATAATATAGTAGAATATCCTTTGTAATGACCATATACTAGAATATCCTTTATAATACTCATAGATAAAGATTGATATTTATCTCAAAAGTAGTCATGTTCTCCTTTTAATTAGAAAATTATGGTATTGGTCCATGGTATTGCAACAAAGCCTATTTACTGGTTAAAAATCTCCATGGTAAAGTGGGAGTGAATTCTTATTGTTAAGAATATTTTTACATGTGTTTTTAAATTTGTGTGTGTGTGTGTGTGTGTGCATCTCTCTCTCTCTCTCTCTCTCTCTCTCTCTCTCTCTATATATATATATATATATATATATATATATATATATATATATATATATATATAATCATAATAATTTAAAATAATATTATATTTTAGTTAGTTTTTGTTTTTAAAATTTTGGCAATGTGAGATGTGTCATGAGTTAAGCTTTCTGAAGCTTATCATCCTTTAATCTCATATACTATGAATATTCTTCACAATTGGAAAAAAAACTCAACAATATTTAGAGCTACTTTGTTCTCTCTCAGCTCAAAACTAATTTCTTAGTAATCTTGAGAGCCACTCTCCTCGCTAGCTCAAAAATCATTTCTTAGTAATATTGAGAGCCACCCTATTCATGAGCTCAAATCTCATTTCTTAGTTGATTCTTAATAGGAACACCCACACTCCTCAATATTGCATATATTCCCTGTAAAATGAAAAAATAAACACGCCTCTACAATAATTTACAACCATTAAGGCTTCCTGACAGATCCTTTAAAAAATAAAACAAAACTTTGAAAAAACAAATTATTTTTCAAAGTGGGAGTGAATTCTTATTGTTAAGAATATTGTTTCATGTGTTTTTAAATGTGTGTGTCTATATATATATATATATATATATATATATATATATATATATATATATATATATATATATATATATATATGTATGTATGTATGTATGTATGTATGTATGTATGTATGTATGTATGTATGTATGTATGTATGTATGTATGTATATGTATATAGATACACACACACATATATATATATATGTTGTGCATATTGCACTTGTGATGTTGTGTACAAGTGTTGTGCATATCGGGTGTTGTGTACATGTTGTTTATGCAATACTCTATACAAATGATGTTATGTGCATATTGGATATGAATTACTGTGTACATATGGTGTTGTGTGTGTGTGTGTGTTTGTTTATGTTATGGACAGGTAATGTTGAGGGAAACATGGGTGAAATGAGAGCAATGAGATCTGCAACATGTTGGAACACGAATGAATAGTGGAAATACACTAGAAGCAAGGCTGCTTGGTAGAGTCAGTGTGTGGTATATGGATGTGAAGTACTAATGTTATATATATATATATATATATATATATATATATATATATATATATATATATATATATATATATATATTGTGCATGTTGCACCTGTTATGTAGTACTTCATTAACTTTCCTCTTTCACAACCAATTCCCAAGGCCCTCAAAACATAAAGGCAAGAACAAGAAATAAAAAAGAATAAAACCATGAAACACCAATAGCAGCATGACACCACAAACAAAGTGGCATGATCATGCACTAAACGCAATCAAGACCACAATCAAGTGTAAAAAAATAAAAAATTTACCAAAATCACAGGACTAGCAACAAACACCATGAATCAATCCTGGGGGTTCCCAATGCTTCCAAGGGAAATCTCAACCCAAGCCTTCTTCAATATTCCATGGAAGACTCTTTTTACAAGTAATCCCTTGCATCATACTACCATAAAAACATACTTTTCAGTGTATAAGTAAGAATAACAATATAATAGTTATCTTACCCTCTTATGCCAAGTACGTTGCCTTGTAATTGAACACGTTCATATGTCATTTCTTAAGGGACTAAAATTCCCTTAACGAATCTAACTATAACTAGAAACTAGCTAATATGCATGTCAAATACATGTTCTTGAATATAACACATATCCACATAATGTCAAATGAAATCAATGTTAATAAGACTTCTTGTATGTAATCATTCATTCATTTTTAATTTCGGTTTCCAAACATAGTCAAGGGAATTCTCAACCAATTCCTTTCCTCCACCTTTTTAGCTTACTGCAATCAAATCTTACTGTATGCTATCACATTTCCCAACTATTAGTTATATAAACAAATAAATTGTTACCTTCCCATGCTAATACCAAGTATGTTTCCCTGCAATTGTTCACACATGTCAAGCACATGTTCCAAAGACCAATACATCTTGTCTATTAATTTGAAATCAAAATTTACTAATACTAACAACCATGTCATAATCAACTCACAATCATAAGACATAATGCTACAACTATCACCTACTTACATTCAAGTATGTATCGATTTTTCTTAGCACATATGTGTTAGTGAAACCATCTCAAAACAAAATCATTCCCTCATGCAATATTATATACAAACTCATATCATGCAACTAATAAAACATTCAAACAACAAATAGATGACATAATAGACACCAAATAGATGGCATAATCAAACATTCTTGCACCATTTAGACGACATAAGCAACTCATACCTTAATGTATCTTCGAGGAGGCTACCTTATATTCACAATCAACCTATATTAGCACAATATAACTTAACACCATATCAACTCAAACATGAATCAGGTCATGATGTCCATAAAAGTAACTAGCTAACATTTTCACATTGTCATTCATCCATAACAATCACATATGCACAGCTAGTCTATATTGGTACAACACAATATCATAAATATGTTGGCTCATACCTGAATATCGTAACCATAACTATCTGCATAGGCCAATCCAAATTATCACGATATATATAACATCAAGATCTTAGTTTCCATGACCATAACCATCATGCATATGACCACAATGCATATAGAAAAAAGTTACTATCCTTCATGACTATCTGACACATGTGCATATAACTACACTAATTGACTAGAAGTTATCATACATGTAACCACAATAAAAATAGAATGACAAGAATATATGTAACCCTAATGCTTATAAAAACCATTAACCACTTACATGCTTGCCAAACATATAAACTTATATGATGATCTGCTCTCACCCCAAATTCTAGTGTCGCAACTTCACTTTGATGATCTACATCTCCTGCTATATCTTAACCAACACATTAGAATCATAACATACCAAGAACATCATGATGACCTAAAATTCTTAAAATGACCTCATGCAAGAAAAATATAATGATGAAAATTCATGCATAACAACATATATACATTGACATGCATAAAAAATGCATATATAGCTGGCATACATTCATGACAAACGCATCCCACCAAAAACATCATCAACTACCACGTGGAAACACAACAGAAATAATGACCACCACCATGCATACACAAAAACCTAGCACATAGTCCACAAACATAAAGAACACATATGCAACTGGCATGTATGCATGACAAACACATTCTGCCCATCTAGACAAAGTGTTGAACCATGCTATGATACCACTTTGTAATGCCCTCCTCCCACATTTACCCAAGCTAACTGGCCTATTGGGGTAAACATGTGACGAGAGGCTACTATTATGTGATTTAACTCCCCATTTATATTTAAGGAAGTGGAATCGATGGAACTAAACCAAACTAACCTTCCACACATGCTACAGAACCTTCAAGAGCCAACCAACCTTTCCAGCTGACCAACCCCTGAGGAAACTCAAATTTTCACTAATATAACACCCCAGACACTCCCTTTACAAGCCATGCATATGACTATAGGTCTCCAATCACTCCCACAACAAGGGCAAGCCAGTGACTGTGGAATTTTTCAGTTAGTTATGTGCCAACGAGCCTAGATTTTGTGCCACTTTTTTAGGTTAGGGACTAAGGTTGTTTCCCAGAACTTCAGGAAAACTTCATAAATGATAAATAACATTGAGAAAAAGGTACTAATGCCAATATTTTACCAATTAATTTACTGGACCCTACTACCAATGACAATAATTTCACCAAACATGTCACAAATATGTGTTCTTGTAACACCCCAAATTTCTATGCTTTCTAATATGACATTTGAACAGATCCAAAGGGGAAGTGGACCCCAATGGATAAAAAATGTGTGGATTTATTTAAATATTTATTAATAAATATAAATAGAATAATTTTGTGTGTAACATGACAAGATTTAGATGGAGATCCTAAAACTTGATACATGAGGATATGGATACGGTTAGACTTTCCCAAAACCTTTCAGAAAAACCTTGAAAGGGATATTACTAAATTAGATTGGGAGAGAAAAAATCTAATTTCCCCAATGAAAAGGAAAGTGATTGGGAAGAGGAAGAAAAGTTGTAAAAGCAGAAAAAAGCTTTAAAGTACCTCATTGAGGGAAGCCTAGGCAAAAACAAGAATAAAGCATCCTGGAATTTCTGGACTCAGAAATTAGAAACAGGCTTGGGAAAGCACTGCTTAAGTAAGCTATTCCAGGACAAACATAAGTTTGTCTGTCATTGGAAGCAGGGGATCTCAGCTCGAGGGTGAGTTAAGGAGATAGAACTCTATGGTTGGGAGGACTAGTCATTTGAATTAGTATGCACCCAGAACTAAACTAATTTATCATTTCATGAAAGTGATCATGGGTAAATTACAGTTTTGTTTTAATGAGTAATATAAATTATTGTATGGTGAAAATTTAGTGATACCCATACATTTAACAGACTAAAATGAAGTAGCGATACCTCAGATATGTATGGTTGTATGGGCGTAATGTGATGAGATCCATCTACCAAAATGTCTAAACCAATCACCGGTTTAAATCTAGAGATCAGTATCTCTCAGAGAAGATATTACTTTTATGTGATGAAATAGAACAATATTATTACTTTGCTTAGATATGAGAAAACTACATTAACCTTTAGAATAGAAAATTTTACCTGCAAAAGAATGATGATCTATCCTACTTATTATTCTGCTATGATAATGATTAGCAGGAAATACAGTGTCAAGAAAGTTGACTATAAAATAAGCCAACTTAATATAGTAGAAAAGAATCTGTGACGAAAGACAGGAAAAATAAAATAAATATTAAACATGTAGAAGTTAAACACATATGTTGAGTAGAAAGCATAAGTATTAAAAGCAGATAAATATTCCATATGATTACATCATAAATTCTGTAGTTATACTCTATTCTGAGTTATAGTACTGTCACACAATTTGTTCCTAAATACCAGCTTACAAAACAGCAAAAATTTGAAACAGCATTAGAAAATTGGTGGTATTAATTATTGAGAAAAATTACAATTATCTTACTGTGAAGAAAGTTTTGTATCTTGCTTCTGAATAGAATGAAAAACAAGGAAAATTTAAATGTCCAGAAAAAATTAAAAAATTTAAATTTAAAATTTTAAAAATAAAAATAAAAAATCTACAAACAGTGGATATGCAATTTCAGTTTAAACTCAGGTTACTTCTTCCGATAGAACATAAATGGGTTCTGATATAATACTGTATATTCTCACAAAAATTATGATATTAAACCCAAAAGGGTATTATATGAAAGAAAGTGAGAATTTTTATATTTTATATTAGAAGAAAAGAGAGTGGTAAATATATAATTTTCATACACAGAAATAAGAAAAGGAGATAAAATTTCTAAATTGTATACCAAAATAAAATAAACAACCATGTATATATTTAGGTGATTACTGCTGCAATATCAAAAAAATATATAATATATTGTTATAGCAGCATATGAAACCAGCTGAAACATTAAAATAGTCTGTGAATAAATTTTCACAAGTATGCAAACTGAAGTTAATCAAATGATATTCCACAGTCCTATTTTGAGAAGCTTCGAGAAGGAAGTTAAGTTTCACTTATTACAATATAAACTGGGAAGAAGAAACTAAGGGAGGGAAAAGCCCTAAGGTACATATTAATCTTTAAAAAAAATTATATCGAACATTGCCAGCAAAGGCTGAAGGTAGCGGAGGAAATGTGTTTACCGACCTATAAATACATATATAAATGTAAACCAGAAGTTAGATTTCGATTCCGTACTTTAAATCGCAACTGGGATTTACAACGACCGAGAGAGAGATTACCTGTAATTAGAAAAATTATAGGTTAGAAAACCAATATTATGAGATTCTGAAGAGTATAAATGAATTTTGAAATCGAAAGTTAGTTACCTCATAAAAATCGGCCAGCATGTACTCAGCTGATAGGCTAGAATGCAAACCATTGCTAAAAATATTAATACAGTGTATAAATTTCTGGAGTAGTAAAGGAAGAAAGTGAAAAACAACGAAAACGTTAAGCCTCGTCCTTACTTGAAGAACTTTGATGAGCCTCGTCACTGAGTCAAATCGGTACAAAATGTTACCAAAATGCATAGCTCAGGAGACATGATTGATTATCACTCGAAGTATTTCACAGGCATTGCATAAGAGTCCTTACGGGCCTGGGAGAAATTCACGATATGAAAAGTTGTGGGTTCTTCCCAAATTTCATCGAATTCATGCATCTATGAAACTAGTGGAGGCCAGTCTCGTGACAATAAAATTTGAAAGTTAAGCCATGTATAATATAACAGGTGAAATGGAAATAGTTCTCCAACACAAACAGAAATTGTAAACACTGATACACCATTCACATACTAACCCTAAGTCTCATAGACTATATAAATCGAAATGGAATGAATAATCACAAGAAAGGTGAATTTGCAGTTGTTATTCTGGTTCGAATAGTATCGAACAAATCTTATAAATGGTGAAATAAACCGAGAGACAGAATGAAAATATTTTATTCATATGAAGTAAATGAAAATAACCGAACCAAGAATTCAATTGCCAGCATCATTCTTAGTTAATAAACAAGATTTCAGTTTAACAAGAGAAAGCTGAAGATTTCACTAGACCATACCTTGCATCTGAAATAGATTGCAATTATAACTTGTAAAAATATTTTATGTAGTGACAGAACAGTGATATATGCTTACCTATGACTTAGTAAGCGGATGCACGCAGCGGGAACCGGCGCACTGAAGTAATCCATCTTTCATCTACAGGAGCGAAATACAGAGACAAAAATTCCTTGCGGTAAAAACGAATAGAGAAATGGTGAATATGGCAAAGCGGGATTTTAATAGAAACTGAAACAAAAAACCCTAGCTCGTTCCAACCTTACACTTGGTAGTCATCCCTCGGTTCTCCCTCAGATCGAAGGTACACTATGGAGATTTGACAGATATCTATTGCGAAGAAACATGAAATGTACAGTTGCGGGTGAGGGAGTTAAAACAATGGTCAGATCCGTAGCATAGAGCAATAAACTATGGTTGTTTATGTGGCTCAAAGAACGATTTGGAAATCGTATCCTTATCAACTGAATCTGCGTGGAAAATTGAGGAAAACCCCTCATTAATGATTGTCAGTTGATATCAACATTTTAAATAAACAATAGAATTCAAATTAAGTGTATCATTGATCCAAATTAATAGGTTAGGTCAAGTTGGACCGTAGCTCTTTAGGGTAAATGTAAATTGAATCATGTGTAAATGGTGGGGTCATACATTGGAACCCTCATGGAAAGTCATACTTATGTCACTTTAGAGTTATCTTAAATTAAACGTAAGGTCTAAATAATGAAGCTATTAATGAGACTTATGGGGTAGACAAGAAGTAAAATAAAGGAGTATGATTTAAAATAAATTATGAGTCAAATAAGTTAAATAAAATATATATGAACTATCAAGGTTAAGGGGTAGAGAGTCTTGGGAGAAGAGAGAATGATTATAATAAAAGGCCTACGAAATAGATATGAAATCATATAAGTACGTTTAAGTGGACTTCATTCAAACATTTATGTAGAAGCATATGTATATTAAATAAAAGGGGGCTTATGGTAAATAGAACTAATAATTATTAAGTGGAAATATGACGAAGACCTTATGTATATTAAATGGAAAATAGGAAAAGGCCTTATCGTAGAACTAGTAATTGGTTGAATGAAAAGAAATCTTCGTACTATGGAATGAGAAATTATAAATTAAAATGCTAACAAAGTCTCGTCGTAAGACCTTATAAATAGAAGTACAATATACAAAAAAAAAAAAAAAAAATTGTTGATAAATGAGAGGCGTTACAAATGGTATCAAAGCTTTTGGAAAAAAATACTGGGCAATTTATGTGCTCACACAGAAAAAATATGTTGCTGTAAAGTATTAGGAATTTTAAGTTGTACTAAATGTTGTTATGTTGAACAGTGAACAGTGTTAAAAAGTATAGCTGCGAACCATGACTGAAGGAGATGAGCTGTACGTAAATCTGGGTGGTAGAGAAAACACGCCAGATCCAAATGCTTCGTTGATGGCTATGTTGCATAGAATGCAACGAGAAATGGCACAGCTTAAGAGCCATAATGATAGGCTATCTTTGGCCAGTGAGGAACAATAAAAGCTCATCAGAGAACTGACTTCACGAAATAGCCAAGAAGGTGAAGGTTCCGGAAGAAAGAGAAAAGGAAGAGTCAATTCCTCAGATGAGTCTAAGGAAGATGACGCCACTAGATATAAGTCTAGAAAGAAGAAGGAATAAAAGGGTGAATTCCGGAAAACAAAACCCCCCTCCTATGATGGAGAAAAGGAGGAAGATGCTAAGTTATGGCTGCTAAATATGATAAAGTACTTTCAGGTCTATGAATATGAAAGTAATTTAAGAGCCAGATTGGCTATTTACCAGCTACAAGGTAAGGCTACCTTGTGGTGGGAGGAAACAAAAATGGTTCATGCCATTGACGAAAAAACAGTGACTTGGGAATATTTTCAAGTCAAGTTCACAAATCGATATTTGAACGAACGCTACTATGATGACAAGGAAAAAGAGTTTCATGAACTCAGATTGGGACAACTCACCATAGATGAGTTTGTCGCCAAGTTTACAAATCTGTTAAGATATGTTCCTTATATTCGTGAGGAGAAGGAAAAGGTATAGAGATTTCTGAATTGTTTGCCTACTATGTAAAAGGAGAAAATAGAGTTCGACAATCCAAAAACAATGGACGAAGTGGTGAGGAAAGCCAGATTATGCTACCAGCATTTTAGGGGAAAGACTGAGCAAGGGAAGAGCTGGTAAAACAAAGGTGAATTCAAGGGAAAGAAACAAAAGTAGCTTATTTGAAGAACTTTGGTAGGAACCATCAACGAAAGAAATTTAGCAGAATAAGTGAAAATCAAACTGCTCAATCTCAAACTGGTTCAAAACCAATAGATGGGACTAATAAGAAGGAAGGAACTGTTAAAATGCAGGAGCCTTTGAAGTGTTGGGGTTGTGGAGAACCTCATTTGTTGAGGTACTTTCCACATCGAAATATTCAGATAGTGCAAGTATTACGAGAGGCCACTACAGTAAATGATGTAGCAAGGAACATTCCCACTATCAGTGCAGCCTTAGAAAACTGGAAAGCAGAACATCAGTCTACAATGGTTGAGATGGAAGGTATGATCGTTGACCAATCTGTTATAGTTTCAATAGATCTGGGTGCATCTTTGATTTATATTAGTTCGCAAATAGTAGAAAAATGTAAAATCAAAACAGAGAAGTTTCAGAAATCTTGGTTGGTCCAGTTAGCCACTGGTACCAAACGCAAGATAACTCATAAGTTACCTCAAATGGTCATGAAGTTGAATGATTACCAAACAGAGGTAAATTTAAATATTCTGCCATTAGGTTCATATGACATACTGATAGGAATGGATTGGTTAGAAAAACAAAAAACCATGATGGACTATTTAAACAAAAAATTACACTGCATTGATATAGGGGGAAAACCAGTCATACTAAAAGGGAAACCAAAACCCATATCTTTGAGACAAATCTTCGCCCTTAGATTAAAAATAATTGATAGAAATGGATATCAAGTATATGTTGTACATGTTGAAGAATTAGAACATCAACCAAAGAAAAATTTGTTAGACACTTTACCAATGATCAGAGAATTTAAAGTAGTATTCCTGGATGAGATTCCTCATCTTCCCCCCAAGAGAGAAATTGATTTTACAATTGATTTAGTGCCTGGGGTAACACCAGTTTCTAGAGCCCTTTACTGAATGAACCCCCTGAACTAATGGAGTTGAAAATGCAATTACAATAATTTTTGAACAGGGGTTACATCAGACCGAGTGTGTCTCCTTGGGGAGCACCGGTACTGTTTATAAAAAAGGATGGTACCTTCATAATGTGTATTGATTACCGTCAACTGAATAAGTTGACTATTAAGAATAGATATCCATTACCCTGAATAGATGACCTCTTTGATCAAGTTAGGGGAGCCTCTGTGTTTTCCGAGATTGATTTAAGGACGAGTTATCACTAGTTCAGAATTAAAGAGGAAGATATCAGCAAAACAACATTTCGAACCCGGTATGGACACTATGAATTTGTAGTCCTACCATTTGGGTTGACAAATGCACCTTCCACTTTTATGTGCTTAATGAATAGTGTCTTGAATAAATACTTAGATAAATTTGTACTAGTATTTATTGACGACATTTTAATCTATTCAAAAAGTGAGGCAGAGTATCGAGAACACATTAGAATCGTGTTGTAGACTCTTAAGGAGAATCAATTGTATGCCAAGTTTAGCAAATGTGAATTTTATAAGGATAAAATTCAATATTTGGGGCATATAATTTCAGAACAAGGATTGGTTGTTGACCCTGAGAAGATAAAGTGTATTAGAGAATGGCCTGTACCTACTGATGTATCATTGGTAAGATCATTTATGGGGATTGCGGGGTACTACATAAGGTTTGTGGAAATATTTTCCACTTTAGCCTATCCCATAACTTCATTGCAATGGAAAGGTACAAAATTTGAATGGACAGAAAAATGCCAGAATAGCTTTGAAAAACTAAAATTAAAACTTACTATAGCACCTATTTTTAAGATCGCAGATCCTGATAAGGAGTTTGTAGTATGTATTGATGCGTGTGGAGAAGGATTGGGGGGAGTATTATTGCAAGAAAAAAATTTCATTTCTTATGAATCTAAAAAACTTAAGAAACATGAATAGAATTATAGTGTGTATGATCTTGAGTTAGCTGTTGTAATTCACGCGCTCAAGATGTGGCGACACTATCTTCTAGGGAAGAAATTTATTTTGATGATAGATCACATCTACCTAAAGTATTTCTTCACTCAAACAAATTTGAATGCTAGACAAGCTAGATGGTTGTCTTTTTTGAGTGAATTTGATATGGAAATAAAACATATCAAAGGAAAAGAAAACAAAATTGTTGATGCCCTAAGCATAAATGCTTGCCAAAACATAAGCAACATTGGGAGTAGTGCCAACTTTGATTTAGAAGGATTAGTTAAAAAGGTAGCAGATCAAGATCCAAGCTATTAAAAACTGCAAATTCAAATGTTGAAAAAGGAAATGAAAGGGTATACACAAAATCAAAAGGGACTGATTTTTTATAGAGAAAGATTGTACATCCCCAATGTAGACTCTTTGAAAAATGAAATTATAGATGAATATCATAAATAACCTTACTCTGGACATCTTGGATATCAGAAACTACTCACAGCTTTGACAAAGAAGTTATTTTGGCCAGGAATGAAAAAGGATGTAGTAATCTACCTAGCCAGATGCATGGAGTGTCACCTGGTAAAAGTTGAACATCAGCATCCAGTTGGACTGCTAAATCCTTTACCAATTGCAGAATGGAAATGGGAAACTGTTTCTATGGACTTTATAACTGGGTTACCAAGAACCAAATATTAGCATGACTCGGTGATGGTAGTGGTAGACACTTTGACAAAGGCTGCACATTTCATACCTGTTAAATCTACCTTTGGAACAACCCAAGTAGCAAATATGTTCATGAAAGAGATCATAAGGCTACATGGGGTCCCTAAAATGATTATTTCTGATAGAGATGCCAAGTTCACTGTAGCCTTTTGGAAAATTTTGTTTGGGGGCATTGGTACTAAATTAAACTTTAGCATTGCCTATCACCCTCAAACGGATGGTCAAACCGAGAGAACAAATCAAATTCTAGAGGATATGCTAGGGACGTATGTGATGGATAGGCCAAATAAATGGGAAGACTATATACATTTAGCAGAATTCTCCTATAACAACAGCTATCAAACTTCCATAAAAATGAGTCCATTTGAAGCACTCTACAGAAGGAAATGTCACACTCCTTTGAGTTGGAGCCAACCTGAAGATAAATTAGTACTTGGGCTAGACACTTTGCAGGAAATGGAAAGAATTGTCAAACAAATTCAGAAAAATATCAAGACAGCTCAGGATCGACAGAAAACTTATGCAGAGAAGAAGAGAGTACACCGAGATTTCAGTGTGGGTGATCATGTGTATCTGCGGATTAAGCCCAAGAAGAGCACTTTGCACACTGGTAGTTGTGAAAAATTGGCTCCTAGATAATGTGGACCGTTTGAAATACTAGAAAGGGTGGGACCAGTGGCTTATAAACTGGCCTTACCCCTGCATATTAAAGTTCATGATGTGTTTCATGTTTCTTTATTGAAAAAATATGTAAATGGTTTTGCTCACATTATTGATTGGAATGTGATTCAGGTGGAACCATAAGGGGAATTCCTTCCTGATCCGCTTCAAATCTTGGAGCGGGAAGAAATTGAACTAAGGAATCGGACAGTAGCCAGAGTAAAAGTGCAATGGAAGCACTTTACTGCTGAAGAAACTACTTGGGAAAGAGAAACTGAGATGATGGAAAAGTACCCATCACTGTTTTCACAAGGAATTGTTTAAAGTTATTTTGTCAACACCGAGGACAGTGTTTGTATTTGGAGGGGGAATGTGTAACACCCCAAATTTCTATGCTTTTTAATATGACACGTGAACAGATCCAAAGGGGAAGTGGACCCCAATGGAGAAACAATATGTGGATTTATTTAAATATTTATTAATAAATATAAATAGAATAATTCTGTGTGCAACATGACTAGATTGAGATGGAGATCCTAAACCTTGATCCATGCATAGGGGCTTCACTAGGGGAGCAATACCATACCACGTGGGTTCATATTGGGGGATATATATTGACGAAAAATTGACTTCATATATTGGGGATATATAAGGGGTAAAGGGTTTTTATATTGGCAGTTATAAAAAATGGAGCTCAAAGTTAATGAAAAATTGGATACCTACAATATCTAGTGAAAGTAGGGGTTTTTTAAATTAGGGAGGTGTATTGGGTTCATATTGGTAGGGGGTTAAATAATGTGATTTTTAGAGGTATTTTCCAATATGTAGTGAAATTAGGGGTATTGTTTAGTATGCCATGAATGCAGGCGCTATGTCAAACGTTCATTGATTGAAGCCCCTGTGGATCCATGAGGATATGGATAAGGTTAGACTTTCCCAAAACCTTTCAGAAAAACCTTGAAAGGGATATTACTAAATTATATTGGGAGAGAAAAAATCTAATTTCCCCAATGAAGAGGAAAGTAATTGGGAAGAGGAAGAAAAGTTGTAAAAGCGGAAAAACAGCTTTAAAGTACCTCATTGAGGGAAGCCTAGGCAAAAATAGGAATAAAGCATCCTGGAATTTCTGGACGCAAAAATTAGAAACAGGCTTGGGAAATCACTGCTTAAGTAAGCTATTCCAGGACAAACAGAAGGTTTTCTGTCACTAGAAGCAAGGGATCTCAGCTCGGGTGTGAGTTAAGGAGATAGAACTCTACGGTTGGGAGAACTAGTCATCTGAATTGGTATGAACCTAGAACTAAACTAATTTATCATTTCATGAAAGTGCTCATGGGTAACTTACAGTGTTTTTTTAATGAGTAACATAAATTATTGTATGTTGAAAATTTAGTGATACCCATACATTTAACAGACTTAAATGAAGTAGTGATACCTCATATCTGTATGGTTGTATGGGCGTAATGTGATGAGATCCATCTACCAGAATGTCTAAACCAATCACCGATTTAAATCTGGAGATCAGTATCTCTCAGAGAAGATATTACTTTTATGTGATGAAATAGAACAATATTATTACTTTGCTTAGATATGAGAAAACTACATTAACCTATAGAATAGAAAATTTTACCTGCAAAAGAATGATGATCTATCCTACTTATTATTCTGATATGATAATGATTAGTAGGAAATACAGTGTCAAGAAAGTTGACTGTAAAATAAGCCAACTTAATATAATAGAAAAGAATCTGTGACGAAAGATAGGAAAAATAAAATAAATATTAAACATGTAGAAGTTAAACACATATGTTGAGTAGAAAGCATAAGTATTAAAAACAGATAAATATTCCATATGATTACATCATAAATTCTGTAGTTATACTCTATTCTGAGTTATAGTACCGTCATACAATTTGTTCCTAAATACCAGCTTACAATACAGCAAAAATTTGAAACAACATTAGAAAATTGGTGGTATTAATTATTGAGAAAAATTACAATTATATTATTGTGAAGAAAGTTCTGTATCTTTCTTTTGAATAGAATGAAAAACAAGGAAAATTTAAATGTTCAGAAAAAAAATAAATAAATAAATAAATAAAAATAAAATAAAAAATAAAATAAAATAAAATAAAAAATAAATAAATAAAAATAAATATAAAATAAAAAAATAAAAATAAAATAAAATAAAAAATCTACAAACAGTGGATATCCAATTTCAATTTAAACTCAGGTTACTTCTTCTGACAGAACATAAATGGGTTCTGATATAATATTGTATATTCGCACAGAAATTATGATATTAAACCCAAATGGGTATTATATGAAATAAAGTGAGAATTTTTATATTTTATATTAGAAGAAAAGAGAGAGGTAAATATATAATTTTCATACACAGAAATAAGAAAAGGAGATAAAATTTATGAATTGTATACCAAAATAAAATAAATAACCATGTATATATTTAGGTGATTACTGCTGCAATATCAAAAAAAAAAAAAAAAATTGTTGTGGCAGCATATGAAACTAGCTAAAACATTAAATATTATGTGAATAAATTTTCACAAGTATGCAAACTGAAGTTAATCAAATGATATGCCACAGTCCTGTTTTGAGAAGCTTCGAGAAGGAAGTTAAGTTTCACTTATTACAATATAAACTGGGCAGAAGAAACTGAGGGAAAATCCCTAAGGTACATATTAATCTTTAAAAAAAATTATATCGAACATTGCCGGCGAAGGCTGAAGGTAGCAGAGGCAATGTGTTTACTGAAATGTACATACATATATATACATAAACCAAAAGTTATATTTCAATGTTGTACTTTAAATCACAACTGGGATTTACAACGACCGAGAGAGAGATTACCTGCAATTAGAAAAATTATAGGTTATAAAACCAAGATTATGAGATTCTGAAGAGTATAGACGAATTTCAAAATCAAAAGTTAGTTACCTCATAAAAATCGGCCAACATGTACTCAGCTGATAGGCCAGAATGCAAACCATTGCTAAAAATATTAATACAGTGTATAAATTTCTGGAGTAGTAAAGGAAGAAAGTGAAAAACAACGAAAACGTTAAGCCTCGTCCTTACCTGAAGAAATTTGACGAGCCTCGTCACTAAGTCGAGTCGGTGCAAAATGTTACCAAAATGCATAGCTCAGGAGACACGATTGATTATCACTCGAAGTATTTCACAGGCAATGCATAAGAGTCCTTACGGGGCTGAGAGAAATTCAAGATATGAAAAGTTGTGGGTTCTTCCCAAATTTCATCGACTTCATGCATCTATGAAGCTTGTGGAGGCTAGTCTTGTGACAATAAAAATTGAAAGGTAAGCCATGTATAATATAAGAGGTGAAATGGAAATAGTTCTCCGATACAAACAGAAATCGTAAACACTAATACACCATTCTCATATTAAACCTAAGTCTCATAGGCTATATAAATCGAAATGGAAGGAGTAATCACAAGAAAGGTGAATTTACAATTGCTATTCTAGTTCGAATAGTATCAAACAAATATTATAAATGGTGAAACAAACTGAGAGACAAAATGAAAATAACTTATTCATATGAAGTAAATGAAAATAACCGAACCAATAATTCAATTTCCAGCATCATTCTTAGTTAATAAACAAGATTTCATTTTAATAAGAGAAAGTCGAAGATTTCACTGGACCATACCTTGCACCTGAAATCGATTGCAATTATAACTTGTAAAAATATTTTATGTAGTGACAGAATAGTGATATACGCTTACCTATTACTTAGTAAGCAGATGCACACAGCAGGAACCGGCACACTGAAGTAATCCATCTTTCATCTACTGGAGCGAAATACAAAGACAAAAATTCCTTACGGTAAAAATGAACAGAGAAATGGTGAATATGGCAAAGTAGGATTTTAATAGAAACT
This sequence comes from Pinus albicaulis, assembly GCA_034641835.2. Classification (NCBI taxonomy): domain Eukaryota; kingdom Viridiplantae; phylum Streptophyta; class Pinopsida; order Pinales; family Pinaceae; genus Pinus; species Pinus albicaulis. The sequence goes on along the minus strand of CM076578.1, from coordinate 1,461,860,235 downwards.
GAAATGAAAAACCCTAGCTCGTTCCAACCTTCCACTTGGCAGTCATCCCTTGGTTCTCCCTCAAATCGAAGGTACACTATGGATATTTGACAGATATCTATTGCGATGAAACATGAAATGTACAGTTGCGGGTAAGGGAGTTAAAACAATGGTCAAATCCGTGCCATAGAGCAATAAACTATGGTTGTTTATGTGGCTCGAGGAACGATTTGGAAATCGTATCCTTATCAACTGAATCCACGTGGAAAATCGAGGAAAACCCCTCATTAATGATTGTCAGTTTATATCAACATTTTAAAGATACAATAGAATTCGAATTAAGTGTATCATTGATCCAAATTAATAGGTTAGGTGAATTTGGACCGTAGCTCTTTAGGGTGAATGTAAATTGAATCATGCGTAAACGGTGGGGTCATACATTGGAACCCTCGTGGAAATTCATACTTATGTCACTTTAGAGTTACCTTAAATTAAACGTAAGGTTTAAATAATGAAGCTATTAATGAGACTTACGGGGTAGACAAGTGTTACACCATTTTTTGCCATTTAACCTATTTTCATTAGATGAACCCAAGTACACCATGTAAGACCAATTTTACCCTAAGTAAAATTGTTTTCACTATGTGAAATAACTTAGTAAAACACCTTTATTAAGTTGTTTATGGTCTAAACAGGAAACCCCAAAAGGAAATAATAAACAAATCTATATTTGTTTATATTCCTGGTCATATTTAACCCAAAACAAGGAAATCAATTAAATAAATCCTTATTTATTTGATTATTTCCTAGGAATAAGTTATTTAAATCCTATTTAAATAATATTCCTAGTTAAATTTGACTATATCATTTATAAATAATTAAATAAATTATTATTTATTTGATTATATTCCCACCATTTCCTTAAAATAGTAAATAAATCATTTATTTATTTATTATTTATAAATAAAGGAATTGACCCAAGTCAAAAATCCTTTTCCCTCCAACAAATATATTAAAATATTCCTAAAGGGTGGTTCTAGAATTTGATTAATAATATTTTATTCATGCACCAAGTTCTAGATCGCCCTAATATTTTTTTATAAATAGAAGGGTTTTCCCCATTCATTAGTCACCTTTGATTGCATTAGATCACTTTGGATCTATACACTTGGTCACATTTCTCCATTTTTGTCTTGTGAGCTCCCATTGAGTTCTATGTTTGTCTGGGTTTTCTACACCAACAAGAGAGAGGAATTTTAGATCTGAAATGCTGAGGACTTTCAAGAACCCATCCCATTGAGGAGAATTGGAAAACACCTTTCTTGTTTTCCTCTCAGGTGCCCCCTTTTAATATAAAAAATTCTTTCAAATACATCATTCTTGTCTTGTCTATTGGATGCATGGAGCCACATTTTATTTTTACTGCTTAATGTCTTTTATGCTTAGATTTGTATTTGTGCAGCATTATTTGGATCAACTAACTGTAGACTTAAAGATATTGGCAGCCATAATTGATGTTAGGGCTATTTGTTATGCGTAGCTAAAGTGGTCTTTTACGACAAAAGATTCATACTAACAACAAGAATTAAACTAAAGGAGTATGATTTAAAATAAATTATGAGTCCAATAAGTTAAATAAAATATATATGAACTATCAAGGTTAAGGGGTAGAGAGTCTTGGGAAAAGAGAGAACGATTATAAGAAAAGGCCTATGAAATAGGTATGAAATCATATAAGTATATTTAAGTGGACTTCATTCAAACATTTATGTAGAAGTATATGTATATTAAATAAAAAGGGCCTTATGGTAAATAGAACTAATAATTATTAAGTGGAAATATGAAGAAGACCTTATGTATATTAAATGGAAAATAGGAAAAGGCCTTATTGTAGAACTAGTAATTGGTTGAAAGAAAAGAAATGTTAGTACTATGGAATGAGAAATTATAAATTAAAATGCTAACAAAGCCTCGTCGTATGGCGACGAAGTACAATATACAAGTATTAAAAAAAAAAAAAAAAAAAATTGTTGATAAATGAGAGGCATTACAGTTCTACAGGTCAGAACAGCAGATCTGAGCATAATGGTCTCATAATTATATGATAATCGCTAAGAATAATTGGTGCCTTATCAAATTAGCTGCATTATCATCTATTAGTTCATATATTCATTTCTCATTCATTTATAAATCAAAATATGATGAGAGCTATACATCATCACTATTATAAAACATACTCATAACCAACATATAAACAATAGAAATATCAAGAAAACAACATCCATAAATGCCACATATTTACCAGTAAATTTGAACATAAAATACCAAGGAAAGGAAATCTTATTAATAAATGAAAAATCCAATGAGGTTTGGGACTTCCACATACCACCCGACCATAGATTGGATGAACTAAATACTTATTTCTGCCAATCACCCCCTTTTCATATTCCAAGCATGAATGTGGGACTCATAACCAGAAAAAAACAAGGGATTCCTAAGGGTAAATAAACTCACCATCATTAATAGAACTAGGCTTTACCGCAATCCATCTAGATCACTAGGTCGTAAATAAGCATGGATGCCACCGAATTTCTCCACCTGCACTGTGAGGAATTTTCCAGTCTCCTAAACTCTAGGATTTACCATACATACTTCCATACAATGGTCAAGGATCCCTAGGCCTAATAAATACTCTAGTCTCTAGGCTACTGTATAACCTGCCATTCATCGGTCAAGGATTCCTAAGCCTGATCAAGACTCCACCCTCTAGCTTTTACCACAATCCCCACTACATCACTAGGTTTGATTGAGGGCACACACCTCTAGGATTTACCGCATATCTCGCCATTCACCGGTCGAGGGTTCCTAGGCCAACCAAGGCACATAATATTTGGCTTTACCGCAACCCACAGTTTGGTTCATGGGTCACTAGGCTAGTTTCTTTACAAAAATCCATAGTTTGGTTCAAGGATCACTAGGCCATGTGTTCTTTCTTTCAGATGCCATCTCACTCAGTTTCGAATCCATCCCGCAATCCATCTCAACCAAAACATGATAACCCCATCACGCCATGTCTATTTGGAAATGGAAAGGAAAGGCTGAAGAACAATAACACAACTACAAAGACCCATACCAATGACAACAAGAGAACCAAAAACACACATACATAACCATGCATGCCAAAACTAGCAAGGAAATCATACATGCAACTCGATACATGCAAATAATCCCATTGTAGCCGCTTGATCCTGCTCTTCCTTTCTTGATTTTTGCTTCCTCTTTGCCTTATTTTCCTTTCTTGATACAATGTTGAAGTGCTCCAACAAAAATATAAGTGTCCAAGAGTGTGAGAGAGAGAGAGAATAGTGAGAGAGCTCCAAAATTGAATGGACAAAAGTCTATGAATTTATCCTAAGAATCCTTTTTATCAATGAGGCCTTTATTTTCTTCAATTTCCATTATTTTCCTTAATTTTTCTCCTCACATGAACTTGTGACCTTTCACCTTATTTTTCTCCTAATTTCCATTATTTTCATAAATAAATTTCCAAAAATTCCATTTTTCCTTTCCAAAGCCTTTACCATTTTCTTTGCCAATTCCCTTAGCCATAATAAACCAAATGAACACTCACACTAGGATGTTTTTCCCAACATTCAGCTTTGAATATGTGTCCCATGACCTTGGTAATTATTTTGCATGTATTAACTTTTATTACATGGAATTTTCACCAGGTTTGTTACATTTGATATCATTCTTGCACTTTTAATTCCTTATGCAATTTTCATCCATCATTACCCTATTTATAGTGTAGGTATAAATAATCTCTTTTTTTACACTTTTATACTTATTATTATGTGTCATGTTGTCAAATATTCATATTTCATAGTAACATTATGAGACAAGAGAAAAATCATATGGATACAACTCTTGCATGTTGCTACAACGCCGACTATAACCCCACAACAAGTTATATCAATCGACACAGGTTTTGAAACTCCTCAAAAAAAGAAAATCAAGTGCTAAAACTCTCCCCCGTTTCATTGTTGCAACTCCTCTACATTTTCCACTTATAGAAGGGAATGTCGCAACTCACACGTGACCATTGAAAGTATTGCAACTCATGAATGCCATGAAATCCTAGGACTTTGCATTGCTATAACTCAATTTTTTTCAACTCCAACATATTATGCCAATTTTTTGGTCAACACGACTCGCTCATGATGGAAGGTGATAGATGAAAATGGGTGACTAATTAAGAAATATAACTCATTTTCTAATGAACCCTAGTTAATCTAAATAAAATTTTATTCAATTCATACCAATTTCGAAATAGACTATTGTAACCTGAAAAGTCACTTGATTCTCTAAAGCTAGTCATTTAACCTTTTTATCAATTCAGATAGCAAGCGTATTGTATAAATACTTGGATTCCTTTAAATTCTAGGGGTAGGAGAAAATAAAGGAATAATTTATTATTAGTTGTTGTATAATTTCTCTTCTTGTTGTAATAGAAAAATTATTGTGTTCCAATTTCTCGATGTCATCACGTGAATGTGCAACGAAAGATTTCATAGTACCTTGTCTAAGGATATAGGCATCCCTCCTTAGATTGGTACTAATAGGGGTCATTATTAGGTCTTTAGTATTTATATTTATGTTAATTTACAATTAGTTCTTATTGTTGCAATTTCGTTAATTTCATTTTGTTGCAACTCTGTTGGTTTCATTTTTCTCCAATTATGATATTCTCATATGTTTTATTCATGTTACTTCTTGTTGTAACTCCAAGTTACATAATAATTATGGGGTTAATTATTGGCTAATAGATTTGAATGTTTCTATAAATTATGTCTATTGTTGCAACTCATATTGCTACAACTCGCCTATAGCTTATTTTTACTACATTTTCAATAATAGTCTACAATTGAGATTTGTGTGATGTTTGTATATTATTTTTGGGTTATTTTCTCGTCATCTATTTCATCATAGGAATGTTTCATTGAATATGTGTTATAAAAAATGAAGAATATCACTTTACTTGAGTAGTCATTTCTAGTTGTTCTTGTGTTTACTTTTTTGCAAGTGTGTTTACTTTCATGAATTGTGATTTACTTTCCTTGCAATTTACTCTCTTGCAAGAGTGCTTTATTTCTTCCAAGGTGTGGTGTGTTTAGTAAAATTAGTAACTTGTCCAAAAAAAAAAAATTATCTCGTACTATGACAATCATCATATTACTAAAACTTCAAGGCACATAACAGATTTCACTAGCATATATTGTGCATGGAAATTCGCAAGTTCCAAATGAACCTCATATTTACAAGTTGAATGCATAGTTAATCAATTTCTCACTAAGATCGTCATAATTAATTTAAAATCTTGCTACCATCTAACAAACCACTTTGATTCAGCAATAACAAAAGAAATAACATGATGAATTCATCAAAATAAAGCAATTATGGCCAGGATACTTGGCTCTCCTCTTGAATTCAAAGTTAAATGATTTCAAAGGGAAACTTAGTACTCAATAGTTGGGACCCTATGAAGTGGACACCTTCTTTGAGAATGGCTCGGTTTCGATCAATACCATTGATGAAGAACAAAACAAAACAAAATACTTATTAATGGGCATAAGTTTAGGTTGTACCACAATCCAATGACAAAAGCTAAATTTATTAAAAATATACGTTAGAAAGAGAAATTGAAGTGGTATAAGAGGAAATTTATCCTCCTACTCCTACTCTTCCTCTCTCTCCCTAAATTTTATTTTTAACTAAAAATGAAAATAAAAATAAATAAATAAATTCAAATATATGTATATATATATATATATATATATATATATATATATATATATATATATATATATATATATATATATATATATATATATATATATATATATAAAGCCTTACTAAAAAAACCACTTTTGTGACATAGCGAGGCATGTGTTCTACTTGAAAGCCAATTTCTATAAGTAGGCAGGGTTTATTTTTTATAGTGGGTTGATGATATTTTAAATCATGTTTCTCCAAATGTTCTGATTTTTCTTGTGTTAGTTGATGATGGGTTTATCAAGGCCCTCCTTATAGTTGTGACCTTCTCCCATCAACTTCAACACATTAATTGGGACTAAATTTTACAAAAAAATTCAGTACCTCAAGGATTGTATACATTAATGGAAGGTCATCTCGCCAATGAATAGTGGGAATGCATCAATTCCCCTATGCATTGGATCGTGTAGGTGACTTGACATCATTTCATATATTCATACCTTGCAATATATACTATGGTACCTTGATTCTCATTATAATTATGTATGGGTGGTATCACACCATTTAACAACATACATCAACGGTCGGTAATTTGATTATTCTTCGCATGCTCAACTTTAGCCCATTTATTTGATAGGTAAAGAATTGTAGCCTAGGAAATAATGTGTGAAGACTTGTGATTTTATCATACACAATAGCTATATAAGTTATGGTTGGTAATAAAGAGGTGTGAAGACTATCGAAACATGGTAGATTGGCCATTGTTAAAAGGAGACAACTTACAGGTTGTTGCATCGTTTTTGTTGCAGTCTTTCAATGATAGTGTCCCATTATAGAACATGAAGTAGCCTTTGTCCAGTCATAACTTCATAGTTCATCCCCTTTGCAGTTTAAATTTCTTAAATAAAACAATTCTTCTCTTAGATTTCATATTTACTTCTTGTTTAAAAAAAACAACAGTTTAGTTAGCTATAAATTATAGAGTACACTCATGGCACAAATAAGATTGAACATCATTTGACTAATTAGAGAAAACAAATAGAATATTTGGAATTTCTAGGGACTATTGCATATCAACAATTATAGGTATATATCAGTGCACTACAGGATCCATTTCTTCCAGTGGTGACAGTAGCAGACCGGTCAAGTACCAAATCCCTTGGTTCCCAATGGCTGGTCAAGGATAAAGGAACTAGTGGACTTATCGACTTTAGTGATTCACCTATAAACATTCTCGATACAACATATTATTGAGACTTTCCAATTCCAGTAAGAGACCCCACTACAAAGGTAACTAAGGTAAGTTAAAATCATATTTTTAAAAATGTTTGATGAAGCATGGGTAATTTTTGCCATAATTAGAAAACATAACCTTGATCACTTATTAAGTGTGAAACGTCATTATATTTCAATGTTGGCCCATACCTTTCTACCACACCGAAATATTATTGATTTAACCTTGATTTATATTTGAACTAATAGAATGTACATGCGCATACACCCAATCGATTTCAATCATTTAAGAATTCAACTCATCCAATTCAATGTTCATTCAATTCCACTGTCTTGAGTGAAAAATATCAAACTCTACCTTCTCCATATTCCCCTATCTAATATTGAAAATTGGTATAATATTGAGGCCAACATACTCCTCATAAGAAAAAGCAATAAAATATGATGAAGCCACTAGCGTTGAGGTATGAACCATTCAGGGCCAAATTCCTCGATAATATTTCAAGAGGCAATGAATTCTTTAGGAAAGTGGGTTGGATTCCTTTATATGAGAAATAACAGGTCTATAATCTCAAATATTCCAAATAATTTGATGACAGTTTCAACGGGTATGTAGCACAAATAGAGTTTCTATTTCTTATTATCTTATAGGATTCAATCATTAGAAGTATAGGTCTCCCTTGAGAAGGAGAATGTTGGTTTAAAAACGCGATCAAGGAGTTAAATTGTAATCAATTCCTGATACCTAAGCGTCAAAACTTTGATTAGAGCAAGCCAGAGTTCCTTGAGCCTGGATCGAAGAATAATGGTAGGATGTCCTCTACATTGTACAAAAATACACCACCTGTGAAGGGAGGTATGATGTTACATTCAGATTCCATATGATATTTCTTTCCTATTTTCATGAGGGTCAATAAATTAATCTCCCTTTCTTTCTCTTATGGAATTTAACCAAAATGGTCAAGAATGTATAAGCCAAACCATAACATAAAATTCTAGTTTATTTTTTCATGGATGATTATATTACTAGTAGAAAAGGAATTAAGAAAAAATGGCTAGACATGGAATCATTTTCTTTTTAGGGAAGGGTTCAAGAAATATTCTTTACCAGCATCTCCCATTAACCATGAAAAGGAGTGTTTACTTAGGAAAAGTAGGACCTATCCCCTTAAATGAAATAAAGACGACATGAGGAGGAACATTATTAGATAGATCAAATTGTTGAACGAGGGGGGAATATTATGTAAAGGCTATAAAATCCCTTGTCAAGAAGGAGAAGAAACCCTCCATAGAAGCAAAAGAGACCCTTGTTACGAGGAAGAATAAATCCTCCATAGAAACCCCTATTGAGAATAAGAAAGAGAAACCTTCCATACATAAAAATAGCCCTCTACTAAGAAAAACTAATTACTCCATAAATATTGAAGAAAAACCTATTGAGGATAAGTCTATCCACATTGGGAAGAATCCTTCCACAAATTTCAAAGCTAGCTCTAGTACGAAAAGGAAAGTCGCAGTGAAAAAAGGGTTAGGAGACAGAGAGAATGAATATATGACATGATTAATGAAAGTACCAGAGGAAACTCCTACTAGGGCCATTTATAGAAAAACTAGGAATTAATTTAAGGAATTCAAGCAAGGGATAGAAGATGAAATTAAGGTGGTTGTTGGTAAAATAATTTCTAGAAGAATGTGACCACACAATATTATTATGAATATTATTGAAAAACATATTTAGAAAGAGATACCTATGTCTATTACTAAGGAAGAATAAAATCTGAAGCCTAAGATAATGAATAATGTCCTCAATATACCCTACTAAGAATCATATGGAAATGAGCTAAAGGAGACTGGAAAAAGTCAAGACATAGTATTCACTGACATTCTTGAGGTCTCGCAGCAAAAGAAAAGCAAGAGAAAAAAGATAAGAAATCTTAAGTAATGGATCAAAGAATAAGAGGTATTGGATAGGCACAAAAAATAATAGAATAAATTTCTCATGGAAAGAAACACCTTGTTGATAATATCGAGTGGCAGCTTGGTGTCTAGGACTGAATTTATGACTATAATGGGTAAGCAATAGTACATGAAATTGAGAAAAATATAGAACTATAGGAGATTGAAACTCAAAATTTTGATACATAGGAAGAAAGAACAAAAGAAGTAGAAATAACTACAAGAACAATCATCAAGATTCAATCTACTGATATAGGTTGTAGATACCAAATGTTTGCATGAGGACATGAAAAATTCTAGGTGTGGGGGAGATGGCGAGTCTCAGTTTTGACCCATTTTTCATATATCAGAAAGTCCCTTTTTTCTCATACTACCTCTTTTTTGATATCATTTTCCTTACCTTTTTCATTATCTAATCATTGTTAAATTCAAACAAGGTAATTGTTGAAATTTAAACATGTTTCCTCGTGATTTAGCATATATTTTGAATGTGATTTGTCTTATCTAATTATCTATGGGTTTCATAGTCCTTGTGCATTTTGAAAATTTATCAAGATGTCACTCCAATTATTGGAAGTATATATTATTCCAACTACCTTAATTAAAGAATGGTCGAATTAATAGATTTTTCAAATAGCCAACTTACCAGAAGCCACTATAATTATTTTGGTAGTTGCGCAAGCTATCTACAAACACTTTTAGTTATCGAGTTTCTTGTAAGTAATAATTAATGGCACAATCATTAGTTTAGATATCCTCACTTTAAACATTAACATATAGGGATTCAAGTTTCCAGTAGTTGTACATGGATTTCCAAAAATTCCACATGGTTTGCAGGTCATAGCCTCAACATGAAAATTTACTTTATATTGCATGAATTACAAGATCAAATTATTTTTCATGATTTCATGATTTCATGCTTTCGGTCATAAAATCGTGATGACACATCAAGATCTCATGGTTAGTATTTAAGTCTCCTATTATGTCCTTATTATAAAATAAACCTGTCTATTTATCTTTGTAGTTTGGAAGAGTTCCATGAACTTAGGTTCACTGGTCTGAAACCTTCTATATAAAAAAGGGATACTATTAAAAAGAAAAGGAGGTTAGACACAAGGGATATGTAACAAGGACATTTTGTAAGATATATATCCTTCTATCTTGAGGGTTTTCAAATTATTTATGTCGGCTAAAGCATAATCATATGTTGTCGGAGTAGTATTTTCTACCTCTATATCATATCTCTTAAAAGTATATGTAGAATAATTTCTTCTCACCACATTTATGCACCTTAGTGCACTTATTGTCACAAATAAAACAATTATTTTTCTCTTCTTTCATTAATTTCTAAGTTGTCAACCTTTTTTTTTAACTAAGGTTAGGAGAGGGAGCAAGATGTTCTCTATAGTTATTGGTGACCAATTTTCTAGTATCCATGTTTTTGCTTTCAACTTTTCTTGCTAGACCGACAACATGCTATAGGGATTTAGCTTCAAAGAGACACACCTTATGTTGGATGCTTCCAAGTTCCCATCAAGAGGACCAAAAAATTATTCTTTGAAATATTCTTTACCATGAGACACAACTTTTGGAATTATTGAATGTGCTCTATAATTGCATCATTTTTTTAAGGATTTACCAATTGACTAAAGAACGTATTGTTCTTAATATCCCCATAATGTGTTATCAATTCTTCGTAACATGGACCAAGATATAACATAATCATTTTCCCTTTCACAAGTTCATTGATACCATACATGTTGGTCTTATTCTAAAAACACGGGTGGGATATTTACCTTTTGTAAGGATGCCACTTATTGTATACCAAAGTATTTCTCAATCTGAAATATCCATATTATAGGATCGTTACCATGAAACTTCATCATATCAATTTTTTGAAATGTATTACTTCTTTGGTGTTTATTTAAAGCCCTAATTATGTGGATATTGGATTTAATATTCATTATTATGGTTCTATGATTCGATATATGTGCTCTCCAATTGTGATAAACTCATCATATGTGATTGAGTCTCAACACCATGTTTCTCCTTGTGTTCGTAATTTCCTTGGATCTCAGTATCCTTTTTTCAAAGATCCTTTAATAGAATGGTTTGTAATTATTTTATGGATTTTTGTATTTCTTCTTCTTTCGATTTCATCCATAATTTTTTCCTTATTTTGTTTCATATAATTTTTTATTTCATCCATTATTCACTTTTTAAGGTTTTCTTAATAAATTGATAAGTCTGCCTTTTTCAACATACAACCATCCATTTCATTAATTGTCTTCTCTAATTATAAGAAGCAAAATTTGAGTATTCACTTTCTTCATAAGTCCTCAATGAGCCTTCAGTAGGTTTAATTGGTGTAGTATTTGATGTTCCAAATGGAACTTATGGTAATTTTTCCAAAACTTTGTTTATTTTTGGCCTCTTCCCAAGAGCAAACTTGTATAATGTGCCACGTATCGAACTCTTCAAATATAAATCTTAAATTTTATCTAAGGTAATTGTGTATGTCTCCTAATATATATAAAAACTTAATAGTCTAAAATCATTATAAAAACATTTATAACACAAATAACAAGCTAACCCATTCAACACTGATTTCAGGACCATTTAGAAACCCTCACTTCCATAGGGCATATCTCCAAAGTTATAATGAACCAAATTATGACATTTTTACCACATATACCTAGATATATATAAGTTGTTTGCAAAAAACTCCATGATATAAAACATCACTGAAAATAAATTATAATAAAATTTCCAAACTAACATATTTGAAACTTATTTCAAAAACATTTAGGAACCATAAATTCCTCAGATCATATCACTTAAAATATAGTGAAACAAAATGAAATTTTGATCACACGTACTTAGTGATATTGCTTTTTTCTCCTTAAAATTTCATGATATAAAACATCCCAAAAAATGTTATAGAAAAATGCCAGACTTCCATGTTTGAAATTTATTTTAGGATCATTCAAAAACCCTAAATATTGGAGGACTGAGCATTCAGATCAGAATTTTTGTCACATGGGTGGATCCAGAGTGGCTGTGCCATTTCTGAAAAATGGTTATAATAAGCATTTGAAGCATTATTTATTGTTTTTTATTTTTCTACCTGAATTTTTTGCCAGATATGTTGCCTTTTGTGCAACATTTCCAATAACAGAGTAGATATTGAGAGGAATAATTTACTAGTAAATAATATATGGTTGTCTTAATGATTGAGTATATTGTCCATATGAATCATTGGTTGGTAAAAGATATTGTTTCCTTATAGGGTTAACATGTGGCTTATATAGGGCCTAACATGAACCTTCGCTTCAAACAAGTGCTACCCTCAACACTTGATTTAATGATAGTGATTATGTAGGAATAAGTCATCATCCCATGTAACCTCTTCCACTGGTAGGCTCTATGATTTTTTGTCGAATCCTTGTTTCAATGATTTTTTATGCTCCTAGTATTATTTTCCCTTTTGCATTTATCTTCGGTATACTTCTAGGATGCAGATGAATATCATAATCATGATTTCAAGCAATCAAAAAAAACTTAGGAATTACTCCAAATACCCTGGAATGATTGTTAATAACTTTTTTAATATGCTCTAACATAGATGATATTGACATTTGAGTAATTTGAGTAATTTGTTATTCAATTTGAGTTTATCACTTTATATGGTTTCCATTGGATACATGTATGCTCAATTTCCTTACCTTATGAGGTAAATATTATGAAGAGAACTTGAAAATTAAGGTCCAATGGTTATAATCATTGCAAACAATGACCTTAATTTCCAAGTTCTCTTCATAATATTTAGCTCATGAGGTAAAAAAATTATTGGACCCATTTGTATTTCAATAATGGGACCATCAAATAAATAATCCTTAATATTGATATTAATAATATGGCACATTCCTAATCAATTTATGGTACCTCCATCTGTAATTATTACCTTAAACATTGGTGCTAGATATGAAAAATAATTGAGATATGTTTTACTTAATTTGTAATTGATGAAGTTATCGGTACTACGAGAATCAATAAAAAAATGTATCTTTTTTCATTTTTATATATCCTTCTATCTTGAGGGTTTGCAAACTATTTATGTCGGCTAAAGCATAATCATATGTTGTCGAAGTAGTATTTTCTACCTCTAGATCATATCTATTAAAAGTATATGTAGAATAATTTCTTCTCGCCACATTTATGCACCTTATTGCACTTATTGTCACAATTAAAACAATTATTTTTCTCTTCTTTCATTAATTTTCTAAGTTGTCAACCTTGTTTTTTAACTAAGGTTAGCAGAGGGAGCAGGATGTTCTCTATAGTAATTGGTGACCAATTTTCTAGTATCCATGTTTTTTCTTTCAACTTTTCTTGCTAGAACGACAACATGCTATAGGGATTTAGCTTCAAAGAGACACACCTTATGTTGGATGCTTCCAAGTTCCCATCAAGAGGACCAAAAAATTATTCTTTGAAATATTCTTTACCATGAGACACAACTTTTGGAATTATTGAATGTGCTCTATAATTGCATCATTTTTTTAAGGATTTACCAATTGACTAAAGAATGTATTGTTCTTAATATCCCCATAATGTGTTATCAATTCTTCGTAACATGGACCAAGATATAACAGAATCATTCTCCCTTTCACAAGGTCATTGATACCATACATGTTGGTCTTATTCTAAAAACACAGGTGGGATATTTACCTTTTGTAAGGATGCCACTTATTGTATACCAAAGTATTTCTCAATTTGAAATATCCATATTATTGGATCGTTACCATGAAACTTCCTCATATCAATTTTTTGAAATGTATTACTTCTTTGGTGTTTATTTAAAGCCCTAATTATGTGGATATTGGATTTAATATTCACTATTATGGTTCTATGATTCAATATATGTGCTCTCCAATTGTGATAAACTCCTCATATGTGATTGAGTCTCAACACCATGTTTCTCCTTGTGTTCTTAATTTCCTTGGATCTCAGTATCCTTTTTTCAAAGATCCTTTAATATAATGGTTTGTAATTATTTTATGGAATTTTGTATTTCTTCTTCTTTCGATTTCATCCATAATTTTTTCCTTATTTTGTTTCATATAATTTTTTATTTCATCCATTATTCATTTTTTAAGGTTTTCTTAATAAATTGATAAGTCCGCCTTTTTCAAGATACAACCATCCGTTTCATTAATTGTCTTCTCTAATTACAAGAAGAAAAAATTGAGTATTCACTTTCTTCATAAGTCCTCAATGAGCCTTCAATAGGTTTAATTGGTGTAGTATTTGATGTTCCAAATGGAACTTATGGTAATTTTTCCAAAACTTTGTTTATTTTTGGCCTTTTCCCAAGAGCAAACTAGTATAATGTGCCACGTATCGAACTCTTCAAATATAACTCTTAAATTTTATCTAAGGTACTTGTGTATGTCTCCTAATATATATAAAAACTTAATAGTCTAAAATCATTATAAAAACATTTATAACACAAATAACAAGCTAACCTATTCAAAACTGATTTCAGGACCATTTAGAAACCCTCACTTCCATAGGGCATATCTCCAAAGTTATAATGAACCAAATTATGACATTTTTACCACATATACCTAGATATATATCAGTTGTGTGAAAAAAACTCCATGATATAAAACATCATTGAAAATAAATTATAATAAAATTTCTAAACTAACATATTTGAAACTTATTTCAAAACCATTTAGGAATCATAAATTCCTCAGATCATATCACTTAAAATATAGTGAAACAAAATGAAATTTTTATCACGCGTACTTTGTGATATTTCTTTTTTCTCCTTAAAATTTCATGATATAAAACATCCCAAAAAAATGTTATAGAAAAATGCCAGACTTCCATGTTTGAAATTTATTTTAGGATCATTCAAAAACCCTAAATTCTTCATAGCATACCTTTGAAGTAATAGTAAATAAAGATCTAAAAGTTTAACCAAATGTTTCTCAATATCACCTATCAATATGCTCTAAGTTTCACCATTTGAAGCATCTCAAAAGAAATATAGAAAAAATTCCAAGATGGCTCATTTGAAATAGAAAAACCCTAGTAACACAAGCTACAATACCAAAGGTTTTGAACCTTTCACCTTAAAAATGATAATAAATCAATAATAAAAATCATCTTCGAGAGGGAGGCCTCCTTTTACAATGAATAAAAAGTAAAAGACAAGATTTGATGATCCTACGACTAAGTCTCCTTAGTCTTTTTGTATATGTGTAGTATATGGATATGGATATGTATATATGTATATTGAAGACAAAAGAATTAGAGGAACTTTCAGCCTAAAATTGGCCTCCTAAAGAAAAATAATAAATAAGAGGTATGAATTTTGGAGGGAAAAGAATGAAACTATTTTTTTTAATTGTATTTTTGGCTTATCTCCTTATAGTTTTATTCAAATTTCAAGTATAGACACTCGTTGGTTGCAAAATTGAATTTCGCATCCAATGACTACCCATTTTGCATACTTTTGACAAGACACACATTGATAAAAATTAAAATTACACTTAAAAAATGTGTTGGAATTTAATTATGCATCCAACGAGTGTCTACATTTGAAATTTCAATGAAATTATAAGGAGATAAGCCAAAAATACAATTAAAAAACTAGTTTTTCTTTTTTCCCCTCCAAAATATTTACATGTACTTCTTTTTAAATTTAGAGGATTTTAATTGGATGATATATTATAACATGGAAATTTTATTGGCACTTTTAGGCTGAAATTTCCTCTAATTATATAACAATAATAAAAGGGGGCCATGAAAGGGATCTATTCTAGATAACAATATAATAATAGAAATATAATCACTCAATATATATGGATTCTTAAAGGGTTTAATTGTCAACATGGAGTTTATATAGGGCTTAACATAAAGGCTCATAATCCAAAAACATTTGTAAGACCTTCAAGCCATCCAAAGTGGGATATATAGAATGAAGAATATTGTTCCTTGATTGATACTTGGGAACTTGTACATCTTCCAAAAGGAAGAAAACATTTCAAATGCAAATTCATATGTAGAACTAAGTATGCATGAGATAGAACTGTTGAACGACATTATCCAAGCCCCATGAGTTAGTTGCTAAAGGATTCTATCAATTTGAAGTAACTGACTATAATGAAACCTTTTTCCTTGTCACTAAAATAAATCTCATCCACCATGTTCTATCCCTTTCTAGGCTCATATGGATGAGGTTCATAAAATGGAATTTAGATTTCTTCTTGCATGGGAATCTACATAGATAAATATACATAAAACAACCCCCTACGTATGTTCAAATTAAATGTATCCTTATTTGTTGCCTTGATAAATCTCTTTATGGTCTCAAACGATCTCCTTAAGCTTGGTCTGTTGATATGGATAGCTTTCTCCTTAACACCAGCATCTCCAAATGTCACTCTAATCTTAGTGCCTACAGTAAGAAAGTAGAACTCCATCTCATAATCCTTGTTCTTTATGTTGATGATTGTATCCTCATTGGTAATTACCCTAAATATTTAACCCATGAGAAATTAATTCTTAATAATAAGTTTGAAATGACAAACTTAAGATATTTTCATTATTTTCTTGGCCTCAACATATTTCAAACAGTGAAGGAAATTTTCTTTCTCAATTTGAGTATGCATGTGACTTTATTTTCATATTTCACATGGAAGACAATAAACCATCCCATTCTCCCTTATAGTTTAGATTAAAACTTGCTACAACCTACGTTATACCTAACGTTGATACCTATTTATGCAACCAATTAGCTTGTAGCTTCCTAATTTTGACTCATGCCTCTCCTAATATTTCCTTTGTTGTTGATCATATTGCGTGATATATGAAAACATTCCATTAAATACATTCAAGAGTAAAAAAATCATACTTCAATACACTGAAGTTATAATTTAATCTTGGATACATTACAATTCAAAGGGGACTCCCATATCATATGGTTTCACTAATTCTACTAATTGGGCTAGTGACCCTAATGATTGGAAGTCTAATAGAAATTATATTGTTACTCTTAGTTCAAGACTTGTCATTTGGACTTATAAGAAGCAATATGCTATTGCTTTTTGTTTAACAAAATTAGAATATTGAGAAGTGTTTGATGCAAGTCAACAATCCTTTTATTGTCAATAGATCCTTTTAGGGATTTCACTCTGTAGCAGCACCTTGTTGGAATATATTATATTCCTTGGAAGGTAATAATGTCTTTGTATTATGTCGGAATTTGAATACAATATTATGTAAAAGAGTAACACATTATATTCCATATTCATTATGGCATAATATACTCTTGTACCCATTTATTATATAAAGAAATGTTATTTTGGAGAATTATATTACGCCACATTCAATATGTGAGAGTAATTCCTCCACATCTCTGGGTATATAATAGGGTCAAGGAAGATTTTTTGTATACTATCACATCTCATCTTGTGCTCATACTATTATTTGTATCAGGTTATTTTTAGTTGCTCTCTTTGTAAGATTGCAAGAGATTTCTGGAGATAATAGAAGACAACATTCCCATGGACATAGCCCAATTGGGTGAACCACGTATATCTGTTGTATTCTTTTTCCTTGTCCTCTTTCTGTCCTTATTTATATTTTGATATGTTGCTGGCTTCTTAGATAGATAGCTGGTTTAGTAGATCTAATATTCTCACATGGTATCAGAGCCATGGTTACTATGATCTAACATATTTTTTGAATTTATCCATCAACGTGTATCTTCATTTTTTATTATCTAGGCACTCATTTTTTTGTATATTTTATTTCTATCTGGTAGCCATTAGGCTTCTCTTCATATCTGGGCATGATTCTACATATTTGAGATTTTTTTTCTCATAACACTAATTTTGTTTTGTAGTTTTTTTTGCGGTTTTTTTTTCAACGGGCTCTTGATTCTTTTTTTATAAGATCTATATGTTTTTTGGATTTTTAATTGGTTCTTGATTTTTTTTCTATAAGATCTGTATGTTTTTTGAATCCTCCTCAAGGAGATCTATCTTCTAGTTGTAATATTTAGTTAAGGCAGTTACAATAGTTTTTTGATTTTTTACTCAGTGGAATATTGGCGGACTGAGCATTCAGATCCAAATTTTTGTCACATAGGTCGATGCAGAGTGGATGTGCCATTTCTGAAAAATGGTTATAATAAGCATTTGGAGCATTATTGACTATTTTTTATTTTTCTACCTGAATTTTTTGCCAGATATGTTACCTTTTGTGCAACATTTCCAATAACAGAGTAGATATTTGGGTTCCTCTCACTGAGGTGCCCAATTTCAAAAAACAAATCAGCTCAAAATGAGTCCCGGAAGAAAAGTTATCGTTGATTTAAGATTGGTATTTTTTGCAAGTTTTTTTGGGACGGAAAACGAACTGTAGAAATTTACATTTTTCTATCCACTTTTTCTCTTTTCATTTCTTGCATTTGGGTTTATATTTATTGTCAAAATTTCTATCATTATGACTTCATAAGTAGCTTCTATTCCTGAACTTATCGTACTATCTTGCACGGAAAATGAAAATGATTAATGTTCTCAGGAGTAAGAATCTATGGAGGTTGGTTAATGGTGAACACAAGAAACCTATAGATTCTCAAGCCTTGATTAAATGGGAAGAAAATTTTGATCAAGCAAGAGGGCTCATTGGTCAAACAGTTTCAGATAGTCTTCAGGTAAGTATTGAGGAAAAAGACAACCCGGATGAGATATGGGAAATTCGTGCTTCTTTATTTGATAAATATGATAATGTGTATGCTTATTACCTTGAAAAGAAGATTCACGAGCTAGATCCTATTAATATTGATAGAGTAGACTTATATCTTGTTGAATTTAAAACCTTAAACGAATATTTAAATAATTGTGGTAAATATTACAAGAAGATAGACACTGCTCTTATCATTCTTATAGAACTAAAATTGCTATATTGTTCTGACATGTTCATCCAAACTAGGAATAAGGCTCTTGAATTGTCTCTAAGTACCATGAAACCTAATTTTGATGATTTCTGTAAAGGGTTGATAAATGAGCAAGAAAGGTTGATTTCTTCAGGACAAGTGTCACCTAATAAAGATCTTATGGCACATAATAAAAATCCTAAGAAAAGTTTTAATAATGTCAAAGGTTATTGTTCACACACTTCTAATCATACTAATAATAATGGTCATTCTTCTCTTGCACATCATGAAACTAGTTAGAAGAAAAAAGTGTAAGCAGTGTGGTAAAACTAACCATCCTGAAAATAATTGCTTTAAAGCGAAATTTTTAATGACTAAAGCAAAAAAGAAAAATTATAATGAATCCCAAGTAACTTTATGTGCATCTATTGTTTCATTTAATAATTCTTCTTGTAATGTGGAATGGATAATGGATTCTCATGCTTCTAAACATATGATTGATAATGCTTCTTTATTTACATATTATGACACTAATAAGCACTCATCTCAGAAAGTTTCTATTGGTGATGGTAAACAACTTTCTGTAATTGGTTATGGTAATATTAATGTTGCTAATGGTCAATTGGAAGATTTTTTTTTCTTGTTCAAAACATTCCCTTCAACTTACTTTCTATTTATCATGCATGTCAGAAAGGGTTTAAATTTGAAGCTTGGCCTGATAAATATATTCTTAAATATATCAACCAAAATTACAAAGTAGTTTCTTTTGGCCCTCTTGATCATATAGTTGATTTATATAAATTTGCAGGTTTTAATTCAACTAAGAGACAACCCTTTTATTCCTATGTTGCTCATGTTGATGAACTAAGTAAATTATGGCATGAAATTTTGGGTCACTTGAATTATGGTAAAATGCAAATACTAACCAAAATGGTTCATGGTTTTCCTAATATTTCTTCTACGACTGGTGTTTGTGAAGGATGTGTTCTTAGTAAACATCATATAGAAATGTTTGATAAACGTAAATCCTAGCGTGCTAAAGAACCTTTGCAATTAATTCATAGTGATATCTGTGGTCCTCTTGAAGTTCCTTCAATATCGCATGCAGTTTATTTTCTCACCTTTATTGATGACTTTAGGTAGAAAATCTTGGGTTTATTTTTTGAAAGATAAAAGTGAAACATTTGTAAAATTTCAAGAATTTAAATCCATGGTTGAAAATGCATCTGGTAAAAGTATTAAAACTTTGCGATCTAATAATGGGGGGGAATTTGTTAAGAAAAAATTTGATGCATATTTATCTAAACATGGTATTCAACATCAAAATATTTTTCCTTACAGACCTCAACAAAATGGTATTGCTGAAAGGAAAATCGGAACTTTAGTTGAAATGGCTAGATGTATGCTTTATTCTAAAGGACTGCATAATAAATTTTGGGCCGACGCCATCTGTTGTGATAATTTTATTTCAAATATAGTTCCTACTAAAGCTGTTAAGAATGTTACCCCTGAGGAAAATTGAATGAACGTAAACCAGATATTAGTAATTTTAAGGTGTTTGGTTGTGAATGTTGGGCTCATATTCCTAATGAAAAAAGGAAAAAGTTAGAACCCAAATCTCATAAGTGTATCTTCATTGGTTATGATGAGAATTCCAAGGCTTACAGGTTGTTTTTTCCTTCTAATCAAGGTGTCATAATCATAATAGATGTTAAATTTCATGAAGTCTCTTTCGCGAATCAGTCTGTAGAAACTCATGTTACCCTGAATTTACCAATACCACCTGTTACTCCTTCTTCCATTTTTGTGCCTCTTATTGATCTTGATTCTTCCTCTCCCTCAAGTATTCCACCTGAAACTCATGAAGCTCCTGAAGTGACTCATGTTCCTTATATTCTTCCTATTTGGGCTCGGAAAACCCTTGAATCTGCAGGTAGTGAGGTCATAAATCCTTCCGACACTCGTCGAACTAGATCTAAATTTGCTCTTATGACCAAAGTTTTGGCCGCAGATGATCCTACTACTTATGCTCAAGCTAAGGGTAATCCTCATTGGGAACAAGCTATGTCTACTGAATATGAAACTCTTTTGAGAAACAAGACTTGGTCTCTTGTTCCTCTTCCTTTAGGAAATAATTTAGTTGGTTGTAAATGGGTTTATAAAACTAAGTTCACTACATAAGAACAGATCAAAAAGTATAAAGCTAGATTAGTTTCCAAAGGCTTTAATCAACTTGAAGGTATTGATTATAATGAAACTTTTTCTCATGTTGCTAAAATGAATACAATAAGAACCATTTTATCACTTGCTGCAACTTTTAAGTGGGAAATTCATCAAATGGATGTTAAAATTTCATTTTTAAATGGTGATCTTGTTGAATAAATTTATATGCAATAGCCTCCTGGTTTTATTTCTGCTGAATCCTCAAGTTTAGTATGCAAATTACACAAATCCTTATGTGGTATCAAACAAGCCTCTAGGTCTTAATATGATAAAATTGATGCATATTTCTTGAATAATGGTTTTGAGGGTTGTATATCTAATCCAAATTTGTATGTTAAGGACTTTGGTGATAATGTCATCATTATTGTTTTATATGTGGATGATTTAATTATCACTGGCAACCGACTTGTCTTAATTCAAGATATGAAAATTGTTCTTCAGAAGAAGTTTGAGATGACATATCTCGGTACATTGCACTATTTATTGGGTCTTCAGATCTAACATATGGCCGATGGTAATTTTCTCTCTCATCCTATGTATGCGACAAATCTATTGGCTCGTTTCCATATCAGTAATTGTAAACCTGCTCCTACACCATTTCAATCAGGTGTAAAATTAACTATTGAGTGTACCACTCCACTGGTTGATTCTACTCTTTATCATCATCTTGTTGGAAGTTTAATATATTTAAGTCACAGCAGAGTATATCTCTATTTTGTCGTTAGTATTATTTCTCGCTTCATACATCAACCTCATGAAATTCATTGGCAGGCATCCAAGAGAATTATGTGATATTTACAGGGGGAATTTCATTATGGTGTATTTTATTCGAGAAGTGCTACAATTTTACTCTCTGGTTATACATATTCTGATTGGGCAGGAGATGGTTCTGATCGATGGTCAACTACTGGTTACATGTTTCAACTTGGTTCAAGTTCGATCTCTTGGTCCAGCAAGAAGTTGATGACTCTTTATTTATCTTCATGTGAATTAGAGTATAGAGAAGCCAAAGAAGGAGCTAAAGAAGACAATCTTATGTCGAAATTTGAATACAATCTTATGTAAAAGAGTAACACATTATATGCCATGTTCATTATGGCATAGTATACTCTTGTACCAATTTATTATATAAAGAGATTTTATTTTGGAGACTTATATTATCCCACATTCAATATGTGATAGTAATTCCTCCACATCTATAGGTATATATAGGGTCAAGGGAGATTTTTTTATATACTATCACATCTCATCTTATGCTCATGTTGTTATTTGTATCAGATTATTTGTAGTTTCTCTCTTTGTAAGATTGCAGGAGATTTCTTGAGATAATATAAGAAAACCTTCCCATGGACGCATCCCAGTTGGGTGAACCACGTATATATGTTGTATTATTTTTCCTAGGTTGTTGGTTTCTTAGATAGATAGCTAGTTTAGTAGATCTCACTAACCACCCTTTGGTACCACAATAAGATTACAATCAATATTTCCAAGTATTCAATTTAACATTAACATATAAAACATATTATTTATAAATTTTCACTTCATTAGAAAGTCCATTCATGATCAAGTTACTAAAGTTCACTTTTTCAAACATTTTCCAAGATCTCTTACAAAAGTGAAAGTTTTCAAACTTCGATCTATGTTAGGAGTTCAAGAAGTTGAAAATTAAGGGCAATAGGCTCTAATGCATCCTTCCTTATTTTATTGTCTCTCCTTTTTAAATGCTTCAATCATATCCAAAAAAAAAATTAATGGGGGATGTTAGGATATTTAGATCGTTATGATTTATTTAATTTCGACTTATTATGGTGTGTCTTTAATTAAAAGTGTGTTTCTTTAATATGCACTAGTTGCATTGTAATTTCATGGTCATAATATGCTCTAGACATAAAGTGATCCAACAACTCATATTTTCCATACTAATTACTATTTATATGTGGTTTAATACCTAATTGGTCCATGATATATATTTAAACATCATGGTGGGTCATTGCTAAAGATAAATTATGTGAAACTCTCTAATGTAAAAATGTTCTTTTACATTAATAACATAACCTCAACTAGCTAAATCATTTAGGGTTATTATTTCCCACCTAAATGATTTTGACCACATAAAATTATTGGTGTTATTATCTTTGATATAGTTATATAATTGTTGTTGAAATTGTTCATCTTGTATGGAATACATTGTCTTCCCTAACAACAAAACCATGGGAGTATGTGCCTATTCAATTAAATGAAATTCTAAGTAAATGAAATGAATAAGTAAATTTCATGCTAATTAATTTATTGTAACACCCATACATAAGAGGGTTGTAGTATCTATATAGGGTTTCTCATACATAAACCAACAAGGTACTAAAATATGTTTTGTATCACTTGAATTGACTTAACAGGAAAATTATAACTTTAAATTGAATGGGAGGTAGTTGTATGCCCAAAATGTAGTGAAATAATTAGTTAATTAAAAAAAAAATGTAAAACTATTTATTAAATTTTAATATTTGTTTTATTAATATTAAATATAATCTATCATGAATCACAATCACAACCTCTTTAAAAAATATTTTCCTAATATTAGTGATCACACATGTCATTATTCTCATTAAAAGAATTTATGCCTAACACGTTGTTGGACCTCATTTCCAACCAAAACAAACCCATCATAATAACAAGTGTTTCTCGGCAGCGTCCCACTTAAGTGGATGTTATGTTTTTAGAAAAATTGCAAATTTTTATATGAAGGAGAAAGTTAATTTCCTACTAAGGGATATGGACTTGCATAAATGTTTCGTGGATAGTAACCACTACTAAATTGGCATATTTACACTTTTACTCCTACATGCTAAAGCATTGAAGAAAAAATCAATAATGGTAGGTAGTAACTCCTTGTAGGTATATTTATTTCCATCTTATTTATATTCATTTTGTATGTAAATACTTGCATAAATTATGGTGGGTCATAAATGATGGTAAACAGGGTATTTAAGTGTGTATAAGTTATTTTCTAAGATTTTAATTATGAAGCTTAACAAGGAAAAATCATTGTACAAATATTTAAAAATCGTGGCATAAATATTGCAACTACATCCATAATTATGGGGAAAAATTGAGGTATTTATCCACGTGGCACAGATGCTGCAATAAGACCCTCAAAGTTAAGGTCCAATCAACTGTTTGAAATTTTTTTTTTTCTTAATTAGACATTATAACTTGGATTGGACAACACTAAATTAATAATGGTGAACAAGAAAATCTATTGTTATAATCCTACCATGGTAAAAACTAATAATAAACTGGAAAAGATTAGGGGAAATTTCTTTTTCGCGCTCTGCAACCTTGTCTGTTTAAAAAAAAAAAACTAATAATAAAAATTATCCAACTTAAAAATATTGGTGTAAAGGATATATCATTTGTAAATACTAATACTAGTTTTGGAAAGATATTACGTCATTAAATTAAAATGTTTCCTTCTTCTTTATTAATTTAAAATTTTAAGAAATAAAA
The DNA here is from genome assembly GCA_034641835.2 of Pinus albicaulis. Classification (NCBI taxonomy): domain Eukaryota; kingdom Viridiplantae; phylum Streptophyta; class Pinopsida; order Pinales; family Pinaceae; genus Pinus; species Pinus albicaulis. Next base: position 1,461,835,610 of record CM076578.1, on the reverse strand, counting down.
ACTTAAAGTGATATAAATAACATCATTTTGACTTTGTAAATATGTTTAATTTTAAAAATAAATTACATCATTATATTAAAAATATTTTTTCTATTTTTATTAATTTAAAATATAATATATAAATAACAAAAACTTCCCTTTTAATATGAAAATAAATATAATTAAATAATGAATGGTTGTTCTGGAGGAGGTTGTTGCATCCAATATAAGGATTTTTTCTTGCATCACAGAGGACACCCAAAATATTTGAATGTGCTCTATAATTGGATCATTTTTTTGAGGATTTACCAATTGACTAAAGAATGTATTTTTCTTAATATCCCCATAATGTGTTATCAATTCTTCGTAACGTGGACCAAGATATAACATAATCATTTTCCCTTTCACAACGTGATTGATACTATACATGTTGGTCTTGTTCTAAAAACATAGGTGTGATATTTACCTTTTTTAAGGATGCCACTTAGTGTATACCAAAGTATTGATCAATCTTAAATATCCATTTTATAGGATCATTACCATGAAGCTTCCTCTTATCAATTTTTGGAAATGCAATACTTATTTGGTGTTTATTTAAAGCCATAATTATGTGGATATTGGATTGAATATTCATTATTATGGTTATATGATTCGATATATGTGCTCTCCAATTGTGATAAGCTCCTCATATGTGATTGAGTCTCAACACCATGTTTCTCCTTGTGTTCATGATTTCCTTAGATCTCAGTATCTTTTTTTCAAAGATCCTTTAATAGAATGGTTTGTAATTATTTTATAGATTTTTTTTATTTCTTCCTATTTCGATTTCATCCATAATTGTTTCCTTATTTTCATTCATATAATTTCCCATTTCATCCATGATTCATTTTTAAAGGTTTTCTTAATAAATTGATAATTCCACCTTTTTCAACATACAACCATCCATTTCATTATCTGTCTTCTCTAATTATAAGAACCAAAATTTAAGTATTCACTTTCTTCATAAATCCTCAATGAGCCTTCAATAGGTTTAATTAGTGTGGTATTTTTAGAATATTTCTTTGGATCCATGTGAGAAAATAATAATAATACTCATCTTTATCACAATTTACAATCACCCAAAATATGCATCTTCTAATCAAAAGATATATTACATCTACATTACATACCTTCAAAAACCTTAATTTGGAGAATACTTTAATTATGATCTTTTTCTTCATATATCTCTAATATTTGAGCCCTTTTAAATCTAAAACTTTGGTTTGTGGACTCTAATATGTCTTCCTTACAATTCCATTGGTATGACCAGAATTGGTTGTCCCAAATGAAACTTATGGTAACTTTCCCAAAACATGTTTATTTTTTGCCTCTTCCCAAGAGAAAACCTGTATAATGTGTCGTGTATCGAACTCTTCAAATATAATTCTTAAATTTTATCTAAGGAACTTGTGTATGTATTCTAATATCTCTAAAAACTTAATAGTCTAAAAATCATTATAAAAAAAATTATAACACAAATAAGAAGCTAACCTATTTAAAATTGATTTCAAGACCATTTAGAAACCCTCACTTCCAAAGGGCATATCTCCAAAGTTATAATGAGCCAAAGTATGAAATTTTTACCACATATACCTAGATATATGTTCTTTTTTTGAAAAAAACTCCATGATATAAAACATCATTGAAAATAAATTATAATAAAATTTCCAAACTAACATATTTGAAACTTATTTCAAAAACATTTAGGAACCATAAATTCCTCAGATCATGTCACTGAAAGTATAGTGAAACAAAATGAAATTTTTATCACGTTTGCTTAGTGATATTGCTTTTTTCTCCTTAAAATTTCATGATATAAAACATCTCAAAAAAATATTGCAAATTGGTATAATCTTAAGGCCAACATACTCCTCATAAGAAAAAGCAATAAAATATGATGAAACCACTAGTGTTGAGGTATGAACCATTTGGGGCCAAATTCCTCGATAATTTTTCAAGAGGCAATGAATGTTTTAGGAAAGTGGTATCGAATCCTTTATATGATAAATAACAGGTCTATAATCTCAAATATTCCAAATAATTTGATGACAGTTTCAACGAGTATGTAGCACAAATAGAGTTTATATTTCTTATTATCTTATAGGATTCAATCACTAGAAGTATAGGCCTCCCTTGACAAGGAGAATGTTGGTTTAAAAACTTGATCAAGGAGTTAAATTGTAATCAATTCTTGATACCTAAGCGTCAAAACTTTGATTAGAGTAAGCCAGAGTTCCTTGAGCCTGGATCAAAGAAAAATGGTAGGATGTCCTTTACATTGTACAAAAATACACCAACTATGAAGGGAGGTATGTTGTTACTTTCAGATTCCATATGAGATTTATTTCCTATTTTCAGGAGGGTCAAAAAATTAATCTCCCTTTCTTTCTCTTATGGAATTTAACCAAAATGGTTAAGAATGTATAAGCCAAACCATAACATCAAATGCTATTTTATTTTTTCATGTATGATTATATTACTAGTAAAGAGAAATTGAGAAAAAATGGCTAATCATGGAATCGTTTTCTTTTTAGGGAAGGGGTCAAGAAACACTCTTTAGCAGCATCTCCAAAAAAACCATGAAAATGAGTGTTTACTTAGGAAAATTAGGACCTATCCCCTTAAATGAAATAAATTTGACATGAGGGGGAACATTATTAGATAGATAAAATTGTTGAATGAGGGGGAAATCTTATGTAAAGGCTATAAAATCCTTTGTCAAGAAGTAGAAGAAACCCTCCATAGAAGCAAAAGAGACCCTTGTTACGAGGAAGAATAAATACTCCATAGAAACCCCTATGAAGAATAAGAAAGAGAAACTCTCCATACATAAAAATAGCCCTCTACTAAAAAAAAAACTAATTACTCCATAAATTGAAGAAAAACATATTGAGGATAAGTCTATCCACATTGGGAAGAATCCTTCCATGAAGGTCAAAGCTATCTTTAGTATGAAAAGGAAAGCCACAGTGAAAAAAGGGTTAGGAGACAGAGAGAATGAATATATGACATGATTGATGGTAGTACCAGAGGAAATCCTACTAGGGCCATTTATATCAAAACTAGGAAGTATTTTAAGGAATCCAAGCAAGGGATAGAAGATGAAATTAAGGTGGTTGTTGGTAAAATAATTTCTAGAAGAATGTGAACATGAGATTTTATTATGAATATTATTGAAAAATAAATTTAGAAAGAGATACCTATTTCTATTACCGAGGAATGAAGAATGAAGAATGTCCTCAATATACCCTACTAAATATCAGATGGAAATTAGCTAAAGGAGACTGGAAAAAGTCAAGACATAGTATTCACTAACTTTCTTGAGGTCACACAGCAAAAGAAAAGGAAGAGAAAAAAGAAAAGAAATATTAAGTAATGGATCAAAGAATAAGAGGTATTGGATAGGCACATAAAATAATAAAATCATTTTCTTATGGAAAGAAAAGCCTTGTTGATAATATTCAGTGGCAGGTTGGTGTTTAGGACTAAATTTATGCCTATAATGGGTAAGCAATGGTACATGAAATTGAGAAAAATATAGAACTATAGTAGATTGAAACTCAAAAATTTGCTACATAGGAAGAAATAACAAAGGAAGTATAAATAACTACAAGAACAATCATCAAGATTCAATCTACTGATCTAGGTTGTAGATACCAAATGTTTGCATGAGGACATGAAATATTCTAGGTGTCGGAGAGATGGTGGGTCTCAGTTTTGACCCATTTTTCATATATCAGAAAGTCCCTTTTTTCTCATACTACCCCTTTTTTTATATCATTTTCCTTACCTTTTTCATTATACATATCATTTTCATTATCTAATCATTCATAAATTCGAACAAGGTAATTGTTGAAATTTAAACATGTTTCCTCATGATTTAGCATATATTTTGAATGTGATTTGTCTTATCTAATTATCTATGGGTTTCATAGTCCTTGTGCTTTTTGAAAATTTATCAAGATGTCACTCCAATTATTGGAAGTATATATTAGTCCAACTACCTTAAGTAAAGAATGGTCCAATTACTAGAAGTTTCAAATAGCCAACTTACCAGAAGCCACTACAAGTATTTTGGTAGTTGTGCAAGCTATCTACAAACACTTTTAGCTATCGATTTTCCTATAAGTAATAATTAATGGCACAATCATTGGTTTAGATATCCTCACTTTAAATAATAACATACAGGGATTCGAGTTTCCAGTAGTTGTACATGGATTTCCAAAATTCCACATGGTTTGCAGGTCATAGCCTCAACATGACAATTAACTTTATATTTCATGAATTACAAGATCAAATTCTTTGTCAGAGTTTCATGCTCTCAGTCATAAAATTGTGATTACACAGCGATATCTCATGGTTAGTAATTAAGTCTCATATTATGTCCTTATTAAAAAAAAAATTATATTTATCTTTGTAGTTAGGAAGATTTCCATGAACTTAGTTCAGTGGTCTGAAACCTTCTATATAAAAAAGAGATACTCTTAAAAATAAAATGAGGTTAGACACAAGTGATGTGTAACAAGGACATTTTGTAAGATATATTAAGGGACTCAACCTCCTGTATTGTATTCTATAATTTTGAACTTGTTAATGAAAAAACTCATTTGTTTATCATTTCGTGAGTTTTTATCTTCTTGCAGTGTTCCCAACTAGGAGGCCCCCCTAACCTAGGATGCACTTGGAGAGTTAGTAAGTAGGTTTATATTCAAATAGATTTTATTTTAAAGAATGCATGTGTTAGATAAATTTTGTTTAGGCTATTTATTTTAGTGCAGTATTTAATTATTTTGATGTTAAATTGTTGAGTGGACTTTAGGGCCTTTTGTGTTAATGGAGTTACTAATCTAGAGAATCCAATAAGCAGCTAAAAAACTACAGGAGTCTAACCTACAATTTATAAATATGTTTTTCCTTTGTGATGTGTATTTTCTTTTAATACGTAAACAAACCACGACAATTAGTTAAGACTTCTAAATATCTTTATGATGTTTGTATTTATTGGGGATGTGATAGTTTAACATGAAAAATATAAGTTCATGCATGACTTGACCCTTAGAAACATTCATTGAGTGGATTACTTGTGTTCCTGACTTAGTATAAAGACCAATTAAACTTATATTTGCATATGTTTTCTTGATACATCATAATTTTATGAACTCCCAGATGATAATTTAATGTTCAAAATTTTAGACAACTAAATTTCCCTACCTCAACTTTGGTTATTCATAATTGACCTTGGTGGACACGAATTAGCTTTCACTTGTTTATATTTACTTTGGATACCCATTGTTAAATATGGTTTACTTTAGTTAACCATGGTTAAATATCTTGGAATTTTAATTTATGTGAATAACCACGGTTGTTTGTAAGTTTATAGTGGTTGAATTTAGTTGACTATGGTTGGCTTTGGTTAACCATACTCAACACCACTAACTTTCATTGAATTCATATAATCATGGATGAGTTTGGATTATCATGGTCTACTTTCATTAACATTAGTTGACTTTGGTTAAGAAAGTTAAATGTTGCTTGAATTTAGTTAACCTTGGTTGATTATTTTTTTCTTTGATTAATGCCATATTGTGGCATTTTGAGAGGAATAATTTACTAGTAAATAATATATGGTTGTCCTAATGATTGAGTATATTTTTCATATGAATCATCGGTTGGTAAAAGATAGTGTTTCCTTATCATGACACAATAGTTGTAAGGAAAGTTTAAAAAAATAACAATCTATTAACTAGAATGAAAATTTCAAATTATATGCACAACGTTTTAGATTGTGGTGTAAAATTATGAAGCATAGTTAAATAAAATTATTTTTCTAAATATATAGATTTTATATGGTTAACATGTGGCTTATATAGGAACTAACATGAACCTTCACTTCAAATAAGTGCTACCCTCAACACTTGATTTAATGATAGTGATTATGCATGAATAAGTCATCATCCCTTGTAACCTCTTCCACTGGTAGGTTCTATGATTTGTTGCAAAATCCTTGTTTCAATTATTGTTTCTGCTTCTAATATGATTTTCCCTTTTGCATTTATCTTCGGTATACTTCTAGGATGCAAATGAATATCATAATCATGATCTCAAGAAATCAAAATAACCTTAGAAATTACTCCAAATACAGTGGAATAATTGTTAATATTTTTTTTTATATGCTCTAATATAGATGATATTGACATTTGAACATTCAATGAACAAAATTTTACAATTACACCCTGGTGTCCCTTTTTGAGTAATGTTGTTATTCCATTTGAGTTTATCACTTTATATGGTTTCCATTGGATACATGTATGCTCAATTTCCTTACCTTCTAAGGTAAATATTATGTCCTCAATTTCCTTACCTTCTAAGATAAATATTATGAAGAGAACTTGAAAATTAAGGTCCAATGGTTATAATCATTGCAAACAATGACCTTAATTTTCAAGTTATCTTCATAATATTTAGCTCATGAGGTAAGGAAATTATTGGACCCATTTATATTTCAATAATGGGACCATCAAATAAATAATCCTTCATATTGATCTTAATACTATGGCACATTCCTAAACAATTTATGGTACCTCTATCTGTAATTATTACCTTAAACGTTGGTTCTATATATGAAAAATAATTGAGATATTTTCTACTTAATTTTTAATTGATGAAGTTATTGGTACCTCAAGAATCAATAAAAAATGTTTTTTTTTTTCATTTTTATATATCCTTCTATCTTGAAGGTTTGAAAATTATTTATGTTGGCTAAAGCATAATCATATATTGTCGGAGTAGTCTTTTCTACCTCTAGATCATATCTCTTAAAAGTATATGTAGAATAATTTATTCTCACCACATTTATGCACCTTATTGCACTTATTGTCACAATTAAAACAATTATTTTTCTCTTCTTTCATTAATTTTCTAAGTTGTCAACCTTGTTTTTTAACTAAGGTTAGGAGAGGGAGAAAGATGTTCTTTATAGTTATTGGTGACCAATTTTCTATTATCCATGTTTTTTCTTTCAACTTTTCTTTCTTGACCGAAAACATGCTATAGGGATTTAGCTTCAAAGAGACACACCTTATGTTGGATGCTTCCAAGTTCCCATCAAGAGGACCAAAAAATTATTCTTTGAAATATTCTTTACCATGAGACTCAAATTTTGGAATTATTGAATGTGCTCTATAATTGGATCATTTTTTTGATGATTTACCAATTGACTAAAGAATGTATTGTTCTTAATATCCCCATAATATGTTATCAATTCTTCGTAACATGGACCAAGGTATAACAGAATCATTTTCTCTTTCACAAGGTGATTGATACCATACATTTTGGTCTTGTTCTAAAGACATAGGTGGGATATTTACCTTTTGTAACGATTCCACTTAGTGTATACCAAAGTATTTCTCAATCTGAAATATCCATATTATAGGATCATTACCATGAAACTTCCTCATATCAATTTTTTGAAATGTAGTACTTCTTTGGTGTTTATTTAAAGCCCTAATTATGTGGATATTGGATTGAATAATCATTATTATGGTTCTATGATTCGATATATGTGCTCTCCAATTGTGATAAACTCCTCATATGTGATTGAGTTTCAACACCATGTTTCTCCTTGTGTTCATGATTTCCTTGGATCTTAGTATCCTTTTTTCAAAGATCCTTTAATAGAATGGTTTGTAATTCTTTTATGGATTTTTGTATTTCTTCTTCTTTCAATTTCATCCATAATTTTTTCCTTATTTTCATTCATATAATTTCCTATTTCATCCATTATTCATTTTTTAAGGTTTTCTTAATAAATTGACAAGTCCGCCTTTTTCAACATACAACCATCCATTTCATTAATTGTCTTCTTTAATTATAAGAAGCAAAATTTAAGTATTCACTTTATTCAAAAGTCCTCAATGAGCCTTTAATAGTTTTAAATGGTGTTGTACTTTTAGAATATTTCTTTGGATCCATGTGAGAAAATAATAATAATACTCATCTTTATCACAATTTACAATTACCCAAAAAATACATCTTCTAATCAAAAGATATATTACAACTATGTTACATACCTTCAAACACCTTAATTTGGGGAATATTTTAATTATAACTTTTTTCCTGATATATCTCTAATATTTGAGCCCTGTTAAATCTAAAAGTTTGGTTTGTGATACTCTAATATGTCTTCTTTACAATTCCATTAGTATGACCAGAATTTGATGTTCCAAGTGGAACTTATGGTAATTTTTTAAAAAATTTGATTATTTCAGGCCTCTTCCTAAGAGCAAACTTGTATAATGTGCCACATATCGAACTCTTCAAATATAACTCTTAAATTTTATCTAAGGTACTTGTGTATGTCTCCTAATATATATAAAAAATTAATAGTCTAAAAAAAATTATAACACAAATAACAAGCTAACCTATTCAAAACTGATTTCAAGACCATTTAGAAACCCTCACTTCCACAGGGCATATCTCCAAAGTTATAATGAACCAAATTATGACATTTTTACCATATTTACCTAGATATATATTCTTTCTTTGCAAAAAACTCCATGATATAAAACATCATTGAAAATAAATTATAGTAAAATTTCCAAACTAACATATTTGAAACTTATTTCAAAAACATTTAGGAATCATAAATTCCTCAAATCATATCACTGAAATTATAGTGAAACAAAATGAAATTTGTATCACAGGTACTTAGTGATATTTCTTTTTTCTCCTTAAAATTTCATGATATAAAACATCCTAAAAAAATATTATAGAAAAAATTCCAAACTTCCATGTTTGAAATTTGTTTTAGGAGCATTCAAAAACCCTAAATTCTTCATAGCATACCTTTGAAAGAATAGTAAATAAATATCTAAAAGTTTAACCTAATGTTTCTCAATATCACTTATCAATATGCTCTAAGTTTTACCATTTGAATCATCTCAAAAGAAATATATAAAAAATTCCAAGATGGCTCATTTGAAATAGAAAAACCCTAGTAACGCAAGCTACAATACCAAAGGTTTTGAACCTTGCACCTTAAAAATGATAAGAAATCAATAATAAAAACCATCTTCGAGAGGCAAGCCTCCTTTTACAATGAATACAAAGTAAAAGACAAGATTTGATGATCCTAAGACTAAGTAGATCCTTAGTATTTTTGTATATGTATAGTATATGGATATGGATATGTATATATGTATATTGAAGACAAAATAATTAGAGGAAATTTCAGCCCAAAATTGGCTTCCTAAGGAAAAATAAGAAATAAGAGTTATGAATTTTGGAGGGAAACGAATAAAACTATTTTTTTTTAATTGTATTTTTGGCTTATCTCCTTATAGGTTTATTCAAATTTCAAGTATAGACACTCGTTGGTTGCAAAATTAAATTCCTCATCCAATGAGTACCCATTATGCATACTTTTGAGAAGACACACATTGATAAAAAATAAAATTACATTAAAAAATTTGTTGGAACTTAACTATGCATCCAACAAGTGTCTACACTTTAAATTTGAGTAAAATTATAAGGATATAAGCCAAAAATACAATTAAAAAACTAGTTTTTCTTTTTTTCCCTCCAAAATATTTACGTGTACTTCTTTTTGAATGTAGAGGATTTTAATTGTTTTATATATTATAACATGGAAATTTCATTGACACTTTTAGGCTGAAATTTCCACTAATTATATAGCGATAATAAAAGGGGGCCATGAAATGGATCTATTCTATATAACAATATAATAATGGAAATGTAATCACTCAATATCTATGGATTCATAAAGGGTTTTATCGTCAACATGGAGTTTATATAGGGCTTAACATAAAGGCTCATAATCCAAAACATTTGTAAGACCTTCAAGCCATCCAAAGTGGGATATATAAATGAATGAAGAATATTGTTTCTTGATTGATAGTTGGGAAATTGTACATCTTCCAAAAGGAAGAAAACATTTCAAATGAAAATTAATATATAAAACTAAGTATGCATGAGATAGAACTGTTGAACGACATTATCCAAGCCCCATGAGTTAGTTGCTAAAGGATTCTATCAATTTGAAGTAATTCACTATAATGAAACCTTTTTCCTTGTCACTAAAATAAATCTCATCCACCATGTTCTATCCCTTGCTAGGCTCATATGGATGAGGTTCATAAAATGGAATTTAAATGTCTTCTTGCATGGGAATATACATAGATAAATATACATAAAACAACCTCCTACATGTTCAAATTAAATGTATCCTTATTTGTTGCCTTGAGAAATATCTCTATGGTCTCAAACGATCTCCTTGAGCTTGGTATGTTCATATGGATAGCTTTCTCCTTAACACTAGCATCTCCAAATGTCAATTTAATCTCAGTGCCTACAGTAAGAAAGTAGAACACCATCTCATAATCCTTGTTCTTTACGTTGATGATTGTATCCTCATTGGTTGTTACCCTAAATCTTTAACCCATGAGAAATTAATCCTTACTAATAAGTTTGAAATGACAAACTTAAGATATTTCCATTATTTTCTTGGCCTCAAAATATTGCAAACAGTGAAGGAAATTTTCTTTCCCAATTTGAGTATGCATGTGCCTTTCTTTTCATATTTCACATACAATAAACCATCCCATTCTCCCTTATAGTTTAGAGTAAAACTTGCTACAACCTACGCTATACCTAAATTTGATACCTATTTGTGCAACCAATTAGTTGGTAGCCTCCTAATTTTGACTCATGCCTATCCTAATATTTCCTTTGTTGTTGATCATATTGCATGATATATGCAAACATTCCATTAAATACATTCAACAGTAACAAAAATAATACTTCAATAAACCCAAGTTATAATTTAAATTTGGATACATTACAATTCAAAGGGGAGTCCCATGTCATATGATTTCACTAATTCTACTAATTGGGCTAGCGACCCTAATGATTGGAAGTCTACTACAAATTATATTGTTAGTCTTTGTTCAAGACATTTCATTTTGGCTTATAAGAAGCAATAGGCTATTTCTTTTTCTTTAACAAAATTAGAATATTGAGAAGTGGTTGATGCAAGTCAACAATCCTTTTATTGTCAATAGATCCTTTTAGGGAATTCACTCCATAGCAGCATATTGTTGGAATATATTATATTCCTTGGAAGGTAATAATGTTTTTGTATTATGTCAGAAGTTGAATACAATCTTATGTAAAAGACTAACACATTATATCACATATTTATTATGGCATAGTATACTCTTATACCCATTTATTATATAAAGACATGTTATTTTGGAGAAATATATTATCCCACATTCAATATGTGAGAGTAATTCCTCCACATCTCTGGGTATATAATAGGGTCGAGGGAGATTTTTTGTATACTATCACATCTCATCTTGTTCTCATACTGTTATTTGTATCGGGTTATTTGTAGCTTCTATCTTTGTAATATTGCAGGAGATTTCTGGAGATAATAGAAGACAACATTCCTGTGGATGTAGCCCAATTGGGTGAACCACGTATATATGTTGTATTCTTTTTCCTTGTTCTCTTTGTGTTCTTATTTTTATGTTGATATGTTCTTGGTTTCTTAGATAGATAGCTAGTTTAGTAGATCTAATATTCTCATATGGTATCACAGCCATGGTTACTATGATCTAACATCTTCTTTGAATTTAACCATCAACGTGTATCTTCATTTTTTATTATTTAGGCACTCATTTTTTTGTATGTTTTCTTTATATCTGGTATCCATTATGCTTCTCTTCAGATCTGGGCATGATTCTACATATTTGAGAATTTTTTTCTCATAACCCTAATTTTGTTTTGTAATTTTTTTGCAGATTTTCTTCAAGGGGCTCTTGATTGTTTTTCTATAAGATCTATATGTTTTTTGGATTTTAAATGGGTTCTTGATTTGTTTTCTGTAAGATATATATGTTTTTTGAATCCTCTTCAAGAATATCTATCTTCCGGTTGTAATATTCAGTTATAGCAGTTACGACAGTTTTTGTTTTTTTACAGAGTGGAATATTGACGGACTGAGTATTCTGATCAGAATTTTTGTCGCATAGGTGGATGCAGAGTGGTTGCACCATTTCCGAAAATTGGTTATAATAATAATTTGGAGCATTATTGAGTGTTTTTTATTTTTCCACCTCACGTTTTTGTCATATATGTTACCTTTTGTGTAGCAATTATAAGAATAGGGTAAATATTTTGGTTCCTCTCACCGAGGTACCCAATTTCAAAAACAAAATCATCTCAAACGGAGTCCTGGAAGCAACATTATCACTAATTTAAGATTGGTAGTTTTTCATGTTTTTTGGTGACGGCAAACGAACTGCAAAAATTTACATTTTTCTATCCACTTGTTCTCTTGTCATTTCTTACATTTGGGTTTATATTTATTATCAAAATTTCTATCATTATGACTTTAGAAGTAGCTTCTATTCCTGAATTTATCGTCTCTAACTATCTTGCACGAAAAATGAAAATGATTGATGTTCTTAGGAGTAAGAATCTATGGAGGTTGGTTAATGGTGAACACAAGAAACCTACAGATGCTCAAGCCTTGATTAAATGGGAAGAAAATTTTGATCAAGCAAGAGGGCTCATTGGTCAAACGGTTTTAGACAGTCTTTAGGTAAGTATTGAGGAAAAATACAACTCGGTTAAGAAATGGAAAATTCTTGCTTCTTTATTTGATAAATCTGATGATGTTTCTGCTTATTACTTTGAAAAGAAGATTCATGAGCTAGATCCTACTAATTTTGATAAAGTAGAATTATATCTTACTAAATTGAAAACCTTAAATGAATATTTAAATAATTGTGGTAAAGATTACAAAAATACAGACATCGCTCTTATCATTCTTGTAGAACTAAAATTTCCATCTTGTTTTGACATGTTCATCCATACTAGGAATAGGGCTCTTAAATTGTCTCGAAGTACCACGAAACCTAATTTTGATTATTTCTGTAAAGGGTTGATAAATGAGAAGGTTTATTGCTTCAGGACAAGTCTCACCTAATAAAAATCTTATGGCACATAATAAAAATCCTAACAAAGGTTTTAACGATGCCAAAGGTTCTTGTTCACACACTTCTAATCATACTAATAATAATGGTCATGCTTCTCATGCACATCATGAAACTAGTAAGAAGAAAAAAGTGTATGATCCTTGTAAGCATTGTGGTAAAACTAACCATCATGAAAAGAATTGCTTTAAAGTGAAACGTTTAATGACTTAAAGCAAACAAGAAAAATTCTAATAAATCTCAAGTAGCTATATGTGCATCTATTGTTTCATCTTATAATTCTTCTTCTAATTTGGAATGGATAATGGATTCTGGTGCTTCTAAACATATGAATGGTAATGCTTCTTTATTTACATCTTATGACACTAATAAGAACTCATCTCAGAAATTTTCTATTGGTGATGGTAAACAACTTTTCGTAATTGGTTATGCCAATATTAATGTTGCTAATGGTCAATTGGAAGATGTTTTTCATGTTCAAAAAATTCCCATCAACTTACTTTCTATTTATCGTGCATGTCAGAAAGGTTTTAAATTTGAAGCTTGGCCTGATAAATATATTCTTAAAGATATCAACAAAAATTACAAAGTAGTTTCTTCTGGCCCTGTTGATCATACAGTTGGTTTATATAAATGTGGAGGTTTTAATTCAACTAAAATACAACCCTTTTATTCCTATGTTGCTCATGCTGATGAACTAATTAAATTATGGCATGAAATTTTGGGTCACTTGAATTATGGTAAAATGAAAATACTAACCAAAATGGTTCATGGTTTTTGTAATATTTCTTCTACTACTGGTGTTTGTGAAGGATGTGTTGTTGGTAAACATCATAGAGAAATGTTTGACAAATGTAAATCCTGGCATGCTAAAGAACCTTTGCAATTAGTTCATAGTGATATCTGTGGTCCTCTTGAAGTTCCTTCAATATCCCATGAAGTTTATTTTCTCACCTTTATTGATGACTTTAGGTAGAAAATCTTGGGTTTATTTTTTAAAAAATAAAAGTGAAACATTTGTAAAATTTCAAGAATTTAAATCCATGGTTGAAAATGCATCTGGTAAGAGTATTAATACCTTGCGACCTAATAATGGGGGGGAATTTGTTAAGAAATAATTTGATGCATATTTATCTAAACATGGTATTCAACATTAAAAGATTGTTCCTTACACACCTCAAAAAAATGGTATTTCTGAAAGGAAAACCAGAACTTAAGTTGAAATGGCTAGATGTATGATTTATTCTAAAGGATTGCATAAGAAATTTTGGGTTGAAGCCGTCTGTTGTGATAATTTTATTTTAAATAGAGGTCCTAATAAATCTGTTAAGAATGTTACCCCTGAGGAAAAATTGAATGGACGTAAACCAGATATTAGTAATTTTAAAGTGTTTGGTTTTGAATGTTGAGCTCATATTCCTAATGAAAAAAGGAAAAAGTTAGAACCCAAATCTCACAAGTGTATCTTCATTGGTTATAATAAGAATTCCAAGGCTTACAGGTTGTTTGATCCTTCTAATCAAAGTGTCATAATCAGAAGGGATGTTCAATTTCATGAAGTCTCTTCCCCGCTTGAGTCTGTAGAAACTCATGTTACCCTGAATTTACCAATACCACCTATTACTCCTATTACTGTTACTCATTCTTCCAGTTTTGTGCCTCTTATTGATCTTGATTATTCCTCTCCCTCAATTATTCAACCTAAAACTCATTAAGCTCCTAAAGTGACTCATGTTCCTTCTATTCTTCCTATTTGGGCTCGGAAAACCCTTCAAATCTGCAAGTAGTGAGGTCGGAAATCCTTCCGACACTCATCGAACTAGATCTAACTTTACTCTTATGACCAAAGTTTTGGCCACAGATGATCTTGCTACTTATGCTCAATCTAAGGGTAATCCTCATTGGGAACAAGCTATGTCTACTGAATATGAATCTTTTTTGAGAAAAAAAAGACTTGGTCTCTTGTTCCTCTTCCTTTAGGAAAGAATTTAGTTGGTTGTAAATGGGTCTACAAAACTAAGTTCACTACAGAAGGACAGATCGAAAAGTATAAAGCTAGATTAGTTTCCAAAGTCTTTAATCAACTTGAAGGTATTGATTATAATGAAACTTTTTCTCCTAATGCTAAAATGAACACAATAAGAACCATTTTATCACTTGCTGCATCTTCTAAGTGGGAAATTCATCAAATGGATTTTAAAAGTTCATTTTTAAACGGTAATATTACTAATAAATTTATATGCAACAGCCTCCTAGTTTTATTTATGCTGAATCCTCAAGTTTAGTATGCAAATAACACAAATCCTTATATGGTCTCAAACAAGCCTCTAGGGCTTAGTATGATAAAATTGATGCATATTTCTTGAATAATGGTTTTAAGCATTGTATATCTTATCCAAATCTGTAAGTTAAGAACTTTGGTGATAATGTCCTCATTATTGTTTTATATCTGGATGATCTAATTATCACTGGTAGCCATCTTCTATTAATTTAAGATATGAAAATTTCTCTTCAGAAGCAGTTTGAGATGACATATCTCGGTACATTGCACTATTTCTTGGGTCTTCAGATCTGGCATATGGTCAATGGTATTTTTCTCTCTTGGCCTAAGTATGCGACAGATCTATTGGCTCGTTTCCATATGAGTAATTGTAAACCTGCTCCTACACCATTTCAATCCAATGTAAAGTTAACTATTGAGTGTACCAGTCCACTCGTTGATGCTACTATTTATCATCAGCTCGTTGCAAGTTTAATATATTTAACACACAGTAGACCAGATCTCTATTTTTCCATCAGTATGATTTCTTGGTTCATACAGAAACCTCATGAAATTAATTGGCAAACAACCAAGAGAATTCTGCGATATTTAAAGGGGAAATTTCATTATGGTGTATTTTATTTGAGAAGTGCTAAAATTTTACTCTCTAGTTATACAAGTTCTGATTGGTCAGGTGAAAGTTCTAATCGATGGTCAACTACTTGTTACATATTTCAACTTGGTTTAGGTCCGATCTCTTGGTCCATCAAGAAGTTGAAGACTCTTTCTTTATCTTCATGTGAAGCAGAGTATAAAGTGGCCAAAGAAGCAGCTAAAGAAGACTATTGGTTACGGCATGTTCTTACTGAGCCTGGTCTAGTTCCGAAATCATCCTCCATGTTGAAATGTGACAATCAGGGTGCAATTTAGCTTGTTGATAATCCGGTATATCACTCCAGAACAAAGCATCTCGACCGTGATGCTCATTATATTCGAGGTCTTGTCTTTGATGATATTATTTCTGTGGAGTATTTTTCTACCAATTAGCAGGCAACCGATATATTCACCAAATCCTTGACAGAAACGAAGTATGTGTATCTTTGTTCTTTTCTTGAGATGAGGGAAGTTGTCATCAAGGGGGAGCAGTAATGACTCCTTCCTTTCGTAGTGTTAGGATGGGCCCTTCTCCCATCCATTATTATGTGGGAGTGTTGGAATATATTATATTCCTTGGAAGGTAATAATTTCTTTTTATTATGTCGAAAGTTGAATACGATCTTATGTAAAAGAGTAACACATTATATCCCATATTCATTATGGCATAGTATACTCTTGTACCCATCTATTATATAAAGAGATGTTATTTTGGAGACATATATTATCCCACATTCAATATCTGAGAGTAATTCCTCCACATATCTAGGTATATAATAGGGTCAAGGGAGCTTTTTTTATATACTATCACACCTCATCTTGTGCTCATATTGTTATTTGTATCGGATTATTTGTAGTTTCTCACTTTGTAAGTTTGCAGGATATTTCTGGAGATAATACAAGACAACCTTCCCATGGACGTAGCCCAATTGGGTGAAACATGTATATATGTTGTATTATTTTTCCTTTTTCTCTTTTCGTTCTTATTTATATGTTTATATGTTGTTGGTTTCTTAGATAGATAGCTAGTTTAGTATATCTAATATTCTCACTAACCACCCTTTGGTACCACAATAACAGTACAATCAATATTTCCAAATATTCAATTTAAAATTATCATACAAAACATATTGATTTATAAATTTTCACTTCATTAGAAATTCCATTCATGATAAGTTACTGAAGTTCACTTTTGCAAACATTTTCACAAGATCTCTTACAAAAGTGAAAGTTTTCAAACTTTGATCTATGTTAGGAGTTCAAGAAGTTGAAAATTAATGGGAATAGGCTCTAATGCATCCTTCCTTATTTTATTGTCTCTCATTTGTAAATCCTTCAATCATATCCAAAAAAAAAATTAATGGGGGATGTTAATATATTTAGATCGTCATGATTTATTTAAGTTCTATTGATTATGATGTATCTTTAATTCAAAGTGTGTTTCTTTAATATGCACTAGTTGCATTGTAATTTCATGGTCATAATATGCTCTAGACATAAAGTGATCCAACAACTCAAATTTTCCTTACTAATTACTATTTATATGTGGCTTAATACCTAATTGGTCCATGATATATATTTAAACAGCATGGTGGGTCATTGCTAAAGATAAATTATGTGAAACTCCCTTATGTAAAAAAGTTCTTTTACATTAATAACATAACCTTAAGTAACTAAATCATTTAGGGTGATTATTTCCCACCTAAATAATTTTGACCACATAAAAATATTGGTGTTATTATCTTAGATATAGTTGTATAATTGTTGTTGAAATTTTTCATCTTGTATGGAATACATTATCTTCCCTAACAACAAAACCATGGGAGTACGTGCCTATTCAATTAAACGAAATTCTAAGTAAATGAAATGACTAGGGAAATTTCATGCTAATTAATTTATCATAACACCCATAGATAAGAGGGTTGTGGTATCTATATAGGGGTTCTCATACATAAACCAACAAGATACTAAAATATTTTTTGTACTACTTGACTTGACTTAAAAGGAAAATTATAACTTTAAATTAAATGGGAGGTAGTTGTATTCCCAAAATGTAGTGAAATCATTAGTTAATTAAACAAAAATGTAAAAGTATTTATTAAATTTTAGTATGTGTTTTATTAATATTAAATATAATCTCTCATTAATCACAGTCACAACCTCCTTAAAAAATATTTTCCTAATATTAGTGATCACACATGTCATTACTCTCATTAAAATAATTTATGCCTAACACCTCGTTGGACCTCATTTCCAACTAGAGCAAACCCATCATAATAACAAGTGTTGCTCGACAGCGTCCCACTTAAGTGGATGTTATGTTTTTAGAAAAAATGCAAATAGGTATATGAAGGAGAAAGTTAATTTCCTACTAAGGAATAAGGACTTGCATAAATATTTTGTGGATAGTGTTAGTGTCAGTCTAGTCGTACTTCCATCAGTGATCAAAACTGCTCTTTTGCATTTGCATATTAGGAGTCCCATAATAATCAATTTCACCATTCCGCTAGGTCATGGATTCATTGATGGTAGTAATTTGTTACCAGTTTTCCCTCATAAGGTACTTGCTGATTTTCCTTCCTATGATCTTCAGTCATTTGTCACTTTCATTCTCAAAATCATATTAGTAGGTCATAGGATGGGTCTCATTAGTCTCTAAGGTCTCACCATGGTTAAATCAATGAGTCAAGTGTCAAATAAAGATCAGCAAGGTCATGAGGAAGTCAATAAATACAAAATCACAGCACCAAGAAGATCAGAGATATCATTTGTTCAGCTTGATGCAAGCTTCACCTCAAAACATGGTTTTGAGGTGAAAGCATGATACTTTGCCTTTCAGTCACAATTCAGAAGTTGTTATCTCCGCAAAGTGAGGTCCCTGCCTTCAAAGAATTTTTCCACAGCATGTTCAGCACCAGATCATCTTCAAAGTAGATCCATCAGAAAGAGCCCGGAAAGAGCTTTCCAACGGTATACTACACTCTCAAAACTGACTTCTGGATTGAAATTTATGCTTAAGTGAAGTAAAAGTCCCTATATCCTCATATATCCCCTATTTCCCATTTTTCCCTTTAAAACTTTGTATTATTAAAGTTTTATATTTCCTTTAAAAAATCCCTTTTTCCCCTTTCCTGATTATAAATCGCATTATGATGTTAAATCCGATCCTAAACCACTTCCCCACCACGCATATAATAAAAACTTTATGATATAAAGTTTAAGGTTCTTTGTTATAAATCGCAATCGCAAAAAATTGTTCAATCGCAAATATTTCACATATGTCCCGATTAAACAATCGCTCGAATCCCCGATGCGATTGATCGCACCATCCTCCGATTACGATCAATCGCAAGCCCCTTCTCCGATCCTCCGATTGCGATTAATCGCATTCCCCTCCGATCGCGCCCTCCGATTAAAAACCCCTGATCATCCCTCAGCCGTTGATCTCCCAGTCCAATCGGATGGCTCGCCTCCAATCGCACCATTGCAATCGGCTCTCCCGATCGCATCGCACATCCCTAACTCCCGATTGCGATTTCTCCCCGCCTCCGATATTGCGATTGCGATTGACCATGGGTCCCACCATCAATACCTCCGCCCATTCATATAAAGAGCTTATCTCCTTCGTTAACGCGAAATTTTGGTTTCAAATATAATATAAAGGGTTTTCCCCTCATCGCATCGGAAATATTATATACACCATCCCACTCCGTCCCACCTCCCGATTTTCGATTGCGATTAATCCCTCGGGCCCACCATAATACTTCCGCCCAATTCACATATAAAAGGCCCAGTCCTTTGTTAATCTGAAACTTTGGTCATACTCGTATATTACAAAGGCCTTCCTCCCATCGCATCGCATATCTGTAATACGTCACTCCGCCGTGCCCTTCGCTCCGATTGCGATTGCGATTACTGCATTGTATATATCTCTCCGCTCTCCACCTGATTTCCAATTGCGATTTATGTGGGTCCTGCCTCCATTTCCTTTCCCTCTTCCCATTTAAATTACAGTTCCCTTCACGAAAGGCATAAGTTCATTTTATCAGCGTTCCATAAGAAAAGGCAGTTTTATTTAAAGAAATAAGGGAAAACGAACAGTCAGAGGCTGAGAACCTAGGTTGTAACAGTCACATTTTTAGTTACATTGCAGAGATGATTCACGCTACAGGTTTTGCCTTTTCATTTGGTATCAGAGAATTTCAAATGAAATTATGTAACGCAGCTCTCCCTTCGCCGAGAGACCGTTGGCTTTTGGCCTTCCATCTTCAGTTGCGATTTCTCCTCTTCCCATCGATTTTTATTCCTGCAAAATTCTGTCTATTTATTGTAAATGCTAATATTTTGTAAAGGCTGGAAAGTCTGAGGTCTAAAAAATCAGAAGTAGGGGAATAGTGTGGCAGTGAGCTCTGGGCTCCGTTGTACAGTTTGGCAGGGAATTAAATAAAGTGATGCAGCTCCGATTTATGGGATCCATGTGGTATGAGTTTTAGCATATGTTTCTCCTTTATGTTTCATATGTACATTGTTATGTTACACCATTCATTCATTAACATCTCCAGTTGAATGTTTTCAAGTTAGAAAGGTAGAATCCATTTTATATGCTCTGCCTTGGGGAATCATTCATACTCTGTGTATTTTCTTCTGTTTGAAAATGATTCATTTATTATGCCCTTTTCAACTTCTCAACAGTCTTTCCATTTCATCTTATTTAGACTTGATTGCTAAACCTCCTGCCTATCTTTCCCTATGAAATATTCTGTATCCCGATTTAATTCCTCAGTTCATACTGTCCTCTTGTCCCATACATCCCTGAAATTTCAGTAATTCATCAAAACTCTTTTTCCCATTTATATACCTAGCCTAAAACCAGTTCATTACCATTTTATTGAATATCAATTCTACGGAGAGAGCCCTCTCCTGTCCTTGTAGGGCTAGCTACAAGGCTGAGCGTGGTTTAGTTGTTACCCTGATTTGCCTTTTTCAGCCTGAGGTTCAGATTGGGTGCTAACATCTCTGGCGACCATACTGGGGACTTAATTACAAACTTTTGCGTAGAAGATTTATCACCCCAGTAATATTTTTCTTGCAAAGTCTCGATGACGATATTTCAGAATTTTCTAGGCTGATATAAATATTGTATAGTAGTAAGTTGACCACACTGGCTTCAAGAAGATATACAAGGGCTAATCCCGATCCAAATCCTCCCCCTGTGTTCGAAAATCCGAATCTTATCCCAAGAATAGTCAGAAGACAAGAGGGATCGCCAAGTCCTACACCTATTTTCAGGTCCCATACTTGGCCCAGTGAATGTTTTTTTGTATAGGAGATTACTTTTGATGAGAATTTTGAGCTTTCTTTGTTTAGAAGTAAGTCTGAAACTGCACTTGAAGACACGGTTTTAGATCCGGAGTTTCTTGTAGATATTGAAGTTCAGAGAGAAAATTCTTCCATTGATGACTACATTTTGAATTCACCTCAGTCCATCACTGCAACTTATATTCCTGAGCCTTCAGAATCATTAGGAGTAGCATTCCATCCTCCTGATTCATCAGCATTCCCATCAATCAATTCCTAGTTTTCATCTCCTCCATCAACACCTACCTCAAATTCCAGCACTACAAACGCTGTGGTAAATCCTCCCAGAATTATGGCTGCCCGGTATGCACCCTTGGTTTTACCTCAGGTTCTCAATGATATGCCTGCTGATTATCAGAGTAAAATTACTATCTTTGATGCCACTCAGGGCATTACAACCCAGCAGCATGTTGACAAGATGAATGACTTTTTTGACTTGCATGAAGTAGAAGAAGAAAATGTAGCTACCAGGTTGTTTGTTCAAAGCTTCGGAGGTGAAGTGAGAAAGTGGTTCAGAGCTTTACCAGCAGGCTCTATTCACACTTTACAGGAGTTACACACACAGTTCTTAGACCGATGGGAGGTGAAAAGGAATCCACAGCAAATTCTGTCTGAATATGAGAATATTAAAAGAAATGCGGGTGAAATGGTGCAAGACTATTGTTTTAGATTCAATACGGTATACAATGCTATTCCAGCTAATCTCAAACCTCCTGTCGATTCAGCTATGCTGAGGTTTCCAGATGGTTTTGATGTCGATATGGCATATCAACTACGTGAAAGAGATCCACCGTCACTTGAAGAAATGCAAAAGATGGCAGTAAGCGTCAAAGCAAATCTGATGGCTAGAAGAGCTCGAGCCAGAGCTGAAAAGAAAGTCGTGGTGAAAGAAGAAGCATCCCCTTCGGACAGCAAAATGGACACACTAATTCGTACAATGGAAAGGATGGTTGATCGATTAACAATTTCGGACAAACCAGAACCCCAAATAAGAAATCCAAATTTTAGAGGTCAGCAGCAGCCGCAATTCAGAATTAGACAGAGAGAACAGAGGGCACAGGACCAAGCGGCACCACAACAGCAGATTAGAACGCCTTTATAGCAGAACTACGTGTAATGGATTCACTCAGATGACGATGGTCCCCTGTTTGAAACCAATCATTGTTTCACAGCTGATGGTGAGCCCACTTTCCTCACAGAAGACGAAGAATACATAGTGGCGACTCCAGACATTCGAGGGGACAAATATTTCATCCTGGAAAACGACGTAATGTTAGAAGAAGAATCTGATGATTACCAGAGAGGGTATATGAATGCGCTGTCAGCCCAGCAAAGGCAGTATTCTCTAAGGAACAAAAACGTCGCAATCAGCCCCATTCAAAAAAGAAAAGAACTACAAATTGAGGACGAGGCACAGAAGAAAGGGAAAGAGCCGGCCAATCCTTCATCCAGCAAAGCACCCACAGTTACTAATACAGCTGAGAACACTGCAAAAGATAAAAGCAAGTAGAACACAGCGAAAGAGAAAACAGAGAAGAAAGACCCTCCTACTAAAGAGGTAGAAAAAGCTCCCTCCTTTAATTTAGAAAGTGAAATTTCCAAATTGAAAGTGTCTGTGCCTTTGACCGAGTTGGTAAAGAATAGTGTATATAAGAGTCAGGTATCGAAAGCCTTGCAAATAGACCCTCTTTCTGATATGGTTAATGTGGAAGATGACTACCCTGAGTTAATCTTTGGTCCAGCCACAGGAGAATCTGAAGAAAACGAAGTCCCTCCCTTTTACCTGAGTCTTAGGTTGCATGAGTTTATCTTGCATAATGCCATGTTAGACTCCGGGGCCTCCCATAATTTAATGCCCAAAGCTGTCATGGAGAAGTTAGGCCTTGATGTTACTAGAAAATACCATGATTTGTACTCTTTTGATTCAAGTAGGGTCCACTGTATTGGTCTCATCAAAGATTTAGTAGTGTCTTTAGATCAAATCCCAGCCAAAAATGTCTTTATGGATGTAATTGTTGCTGATGTCCCACCAAGGTTTGGAATGCTCCTATCTAGGTCTTGGGGTGCCAAACTTAAGGGGACCATACAGCTTGATTTCTCCTATGCCACAATCCCTGTGTTTGGCCAGTTGAGAAATTTATATAGGGAAAAGAAAATGAAATACATGATCACTAGCAAAGACAAGCCAGTAAATCATCCCATCAATGCAGTACACACAGATTTAGAGTCTTTTGTCCTATATTCAGATGGTGGTTTAAATGATGAGGATGTTCAGTTGGTACAAGTGGAGGAGATACCTGAGATTTCAGAAAATTTCAGAGAAATCCTCAAACAGGAAAAAGACAAAGCAGCAAGTACTTCTAAGCCTTCTGCCTGCCAGCAACAAATGGATAATGAACAGCCAAAAATCAGCCAAGGCAAAGAAGATAAAGAAACAAAGTTTCAGCATCTACAAGAAGAAGAAGAAGGTCTGTGGAGTATGGATTTTGATGGAGCTGTTGGTAAAGATGGAGCTGGCATTGGAATATGGATTAGGAGTCCTATTTTTAAACCTGAGAAGGTCCCTAGTAATGTTAGAGTATGTGCTTACAAGTTGGCTTTTGAATGCTCTAACAATGAATCAGAGTATGAAGCTCTGATTGCAGGCCTCAAAATCTTGAAGAAGTTGAAGGCAAAAAGGATTTCTGTGTATGGTGACTCTAAGTTAATAATCAAGCAGGTGAAAGGAGATTACCAAGATAAACATCCAAGACTGAGGGCATATAGAAATGCATTTTTGGACAATTTGAAGACATTCCCAGAGTACACTTTGACAGCAGTGCCCAGGATGCAGAATCTTATTGCTGATTCTCTTGCAACTACTGCAAGTAACCTGAAAATTTTGATGAACTCCAGCAACAAATTCGAAATCCATGTCAAACATAGGCCTGCTGTTCCGGATAATTTGAGGTATTGGCAAGTATTTTGGGATGATAATGAGATAAATGCATTTTTTCAGGGTGATGGAAAATTCATGGACACTCTCATAGAAGGTGAGTATGTGGTGGATGATCAAGAAATGGAAACAAACCAGATGGACATATTGCAGCTGAAAGATAACGTAATTCCTAGAGGTCTCATACCTCTAGAGGAGCTGTTTGATCAGGACGATGTTGCAAAGAAGCCAAGCTTGGTGCCCATAGAGAAAGGAGTTGAAGATGTGAATCTTGGAACACCTGATCAGCCCAAGTTCGTGAAATTGTCAAAGACATTGTCCCCTGAAGTGAAGGATAAGTATGTGAAGTTGCTTTCCGAATTTTTTGATGTATTTGCATGGGATTATTCAGATTTGAAAGTGTATGATAGGAACATAATCCAGCATACTATTCCTATCAAGCCAGATCAAAAGCCATTCAGACAGAAGCTGAGAAGAATCAATCCGAAGCTGCTGCCATCCATTGAAAAAAAGGTAAACAGATTATACAAAGCTGGTATCATAGTCCCCATTAGATTTTCTGACTGGATTTCAAATTTGGTCCCGGTACGTAAGAAGACTGGAGAAATAAGGTTGTGCATAGATTTTCGAAACTTGAATAAGGCTTCCTTAAAGGATAATTATCCACTTCCGAAAATGGATCATATTCTGCAGAGAGTAGTTGGAGCATCCAGGATGTCATTACTTGATGGCTACTCAGGCTACAACCAAATCTTGGTGCATGAGAAGGACCAAGATAAAACTTCCTTCACAACACCCTGGGGAACCTTCCAGTATGCCAAAATGCCTTTCGGACTAAAGAATGCAGGAGCTACTTTCCAACGTGCAATGGACATCGACTTTGCAAATGAAAAAGATGTTTTTCTCGTTGTCTATTTGGATGATTTGACAGTGTTTTCAGGATCAGATGATGAGCATTTGTACCATTTGAGAGTTGTTTTCAGCGATGCAGAAAGTTCAGAATTTCTCTCAATCCCAAGAAGTGCCTCTTCGCCATGGATGAAGGCAAGCTGTTGGGACATATCATCTCCAAAAATGGTATTCGCATCGTTCCAACTAGAGTGGAGGCAATCCAGCTCATAGACTTGCCACGAAACAAGAAGGAGATCCAAGCGTTCAATGGTAAGATGAACTTCTTACGTCGATTTATACCCAATCTGGCTGAGCATTTGAGGGAAATGACTAATATGTTAAAGAAAGACAGCACTGTTAAATGGAGTGAGGAGGCTATCAAATCATTCAATCTGGTAAAGTTTTCTTTGTCCAATGCCCCAGGTTTGATCAGTCCTGACTACACTCAAGACTTTATCATATTTTCGTTTGCATCTGAGCATACTTTAGCGGCTATTTTAATGCAAAAGAGAGACGAGATCGAAAAGCCAATTGCCTTTTTCAGTAGAACTATTAGAGACGCTGCTTTGAGGTATAATATCATTGAAAAACAGGCATTGGCCCTTATCAAAGGATTGAAGGATTTTAGGGTCTATATTTTGCATTCACATACTATAGCATATGTCCCAAACACGGAAGTGAAGGAGGTGTTGATGCAAACTGATCCAGAAGGTCGAAGAGGTAAGTGGATAGCAGCCATGTTGGAGTACGATCTGGAGATCAAGCCCACGAAATTGATCAAAGGCCAAGGCTTGGTGAAATTGATGGCCCAATCAAATTTGCACGCCTTAGATATAAACCTTATAACAGCAGTGGCAGAAGAGGAAGACGAAGGTTTACTAGTTCCAATTGCAGATATTTTTCTACAGTCCCCATGGTATTCAGATATCGTCTATGTCCTTCAGCATTTGTCACCTCCTACGGGCATGTCCAAGAGCAAAGGTAGATCTCTGAAGCTGAAATCTGCAAAATACTGCATTTTAGACAGCGCTCTGTATTGGAAAGATCCGGGTGGCGTTCTGCTCAATTGTTTGGTTGAAGAAGAAGCGCAAAAGGTAATGCACGAATTTCATAAAGGCGACTACGGCGGTCACTTGTTTTGGAAGACTACAGCTAACAAGATATTGAGAGCAGGATATTATTGGCCCACGTTATTTTCTGATTTATATAAGACAGTGATGAAATGTCACTAATGCCAAATCTTCCAAGGGAAGAAGAAATTACTTTCACTTCCTTTGAAACCAGTTTCAGTGAACGCACCCTTTCAGCAATGGGGGCTCGATTTCATAGGGGAGATTCATCCCGCGTCCTCAGCACAGCACCGATGGATCTTGATAGGGACAGATTACTTTACTAAATGGATCAAGGCCATCCCAGCCAGGCAAGCAATAGACGCGGTAATCATTCAATTCTTGGAATCGAATATTCTATCTCGTTTTGGATGCCCCTGTAAAATCGTAACAGACAATGCAGCAGCGTTCAGATCCAAGAAAATGATCGACTTTTGTGACAAATACAACATCGCGCTGGGCCATTCGACAGCTTATTATCCACAAGGAAACGGCCTGGCTGAGTCATCTAACAAATCATTGGTGAATATAATTAAAAAAAAATTGGAGACAAACAAAAGAAATTGGCACCGTAAGCTCATCAACGCGCTATGGGCAGACAGAGTTAGCAGTAAAAGATCAATAGGTATGTCACCATTTGAGCTGGTTTATGGTACTGACGTTGTCCTTCCTACATCCCTTACAGTCCCAGTTATGAAATTATTGCAAGAAGTTGGCAGCGAGGACAATGACCATCAGCGAAGAATCAATCAAATGATCCACCTTCAGCAAACAAGAGAGGAAGTGTCACAGAACGTTATTCAGTTGCAGGAGAAAATTAAAAATATCTATGACAGGAAGACAAAGGCAGAAAAGTTTCAGCTGGATGATATAGTGTTGAAATGGGATGCCAAAAATGAAGACAAAGGGAAGCATGGTAAGTTCGACAATCTGTGGAAAGGACCATACAAAATCTCAGCTTACAGAGGACAGAATGCCTTCTTGCTTTCAGAAATGGATGGCCAAAATTGTCCTGGAGGAGCAGTAAATGGTAGGCTTTTGAAGCACTACCATTATTGAAAACAAAGGATCAGGATATATGTCATCGTCATTGTATATACCATGTTATGTTTATCAGAGTTCAGAGTACACAGCCATTGAAGTTTGGGGCCCGAAGTGAAGGCTATAAAACTTGAATGATATGTGTATGGTTTGGTTTATTTCAGTTTTTCAGTCTTAGTCTTGAGTCAGTGTCAGTATGCATTGTGTCAGTTTTTCAGTATTTTTGACTCCATGCCCAATGGATAAGGCTACTTGGTCTACGGTGTTCTTGGCACCTCCAGAGGAGCTACCATCCCCATTGGATCCAATGTTATTGTCAGTCTAGTCGTACTTCCATCAGTGATCAAAACTGCTCTTTTGCATTTGCATATTAGGAGTCCCATAATAATCAATTTCACCATTCCGCTAGGTCATGGATTCATTGATGGTAGTAATTTGTTACCAGTTTTCCCTCATAAGGTACTTGCTGATTTTCCTTCCTATGATCTTCAGTCATTTGTCACTTTCATTCTCAAAATCATATCAGTAGGTCATAGGATGGGTCTCAATAGTATCTAAGGTCTCACCATGGTTAAATCAATGAGTCAAGTGTCAAATAAAGATCAGCAAGGTCATGAGGAAGTCAATAAATACAAAATCACAGCACCAAGAAGATCAGAGATATCATTTGTTCAGCTTGATGCAAGCTTCACCTCAAAACATGGTTTTGAGGTGAAAGCATGATACTTTGCCTTTCAGTCACAATTCAGAAGCTGTTATCTCTGCAAAGTGAGGTCCCTGCCTTCAAAAAAAATTTCCATAGCATGTTCAGCACCAGATCATCTTCAAAGCAAATCCATCAGAAAGAGCCCGGAAAGAGCTTTCCAACGGTATACTACACTCTCAAAACTGACTTCTGGATTGAAATTTATGCTTAAGTGAAGTAAAAGTCCCTATATCCTCATATATCCCCTATTTCCCATTTTTCCCTTTAAAACTTTGTATTATTAAAGTTTTATATTTCCTTTAAAAATTCCCTTTTTCCCCTTTCCCGATTATAAATTGCATTATGATGTTAAATCCGATCCTAAACCACTTCCCCACCACGCATATAATAAAAACTTTATGATATAAAGTTTAAGGTTCTTTGTTATAAATCACAATCGCAAAAAATTGTTCAATCGCAAATATTTCACGTATGTCCCGATTAAACAATCGCTCGAATCCCCGATGCGATTGATCGCACCATCCTCTGATTGCGATCAATCGCAGGCCCCTTCTCCGATCCTCTGATTGCGATTAATCGCATTCTCCTCCGATCGCGCCCTCCAATTAAAAACCCCTGATCATCCCTCAGTCGTTGATCTCCCAGTCCAATCGGACGGCTCACCTCCAATCGCACCATCGCAATCGGCTCTCCCGATCGCATCGCACATCCCTACCTCTCGATTGCAATTGCTCCCCGCCTCCGATATTGTGATTGCGATTGACCATGGGTCCCACCATCAATACCTCCGCCCATTCATATAAAGAGCTTATCTCCTTCGTTAACGCGAAATTTTGGTTTCAAATATAATATAAAGGGTTTTCCCCTCATCGCATCGGAAATATTATATACACCATCCCACTCCGTCCCACCTCCCGATTTGCGATTGCGATTAATCCCTCGGGCCCACCATAATACTTCTGCCCAATTCACATATAAAAGGCCCAGTCCTTTGTTAATCTGAAACTTTGGTCATACTCGTATATTACAAAGGCCTTCCTCCCATCGCATCGCATATCTGTAATACGTCACTCCGCCGTGCCCTCCGCTCTGATTGCGATTGCGATTACTGCATTGTATATATCTCTCCGCTCTCCACCCGATTTCCGATTGCGATTTATGTGGGTCCCGCCTCCATTTCCTTTCCCTCTTCCCATTTAAATTACAGTTCCCTTCACGAAAGGCATAAGTTCATTTTATCAGCATTCTATAAGAAAAGGCAGTTTTATTTAAAGAAATAAGGGAAAACGAACAGTCAGAGGCTGAGAACCTAGGTTGTAACAGTCACATTTTCGGTTACATTGCAGAGATGATTCACGCTACAAGTTTCGCCTTTTCATTTGGTATGAGAGAATTTAAAATGAAATTATGTAACGCAGCTCTCCCTTCGCTGAGAGACCGTTGGCTTTTGGCCTTCCATCTTCAGTTGCGATTTCTCCTCTTCCCATCGATTTGTATTCCTGAAAAAATCTGTCTATTTATTTTAAATGCTAATATTTTGTAAAGGCTGGAAAGTCTGAGGTCTAAAAACTCAGAAGTAGGGGAATAGTGTGGCATTGAGCTCTGGGCTCCGTTGTACAGTTTGGTAGGGAATTAAATAAAGTGATGCAGCTCTGATTTATGGGATCCATGTGGTATGAGTTTTAGCATATGTTTCTCCTTTATGTTTCATATGTACATTGTTATGTTACACCATTCATTCATTAACATCTCCAGTTGAATGTTTTCAAGCTAGAAAGGTAGAATCCATTTTATATGCTCTGCCTTGGGGAATCATTCATACTCTATGAATTTTCTTCTGTTTGAAAAGGATTCATTTATTATGCCCTTTTCAACTTCTCAACAGTCTTTCCATTTCATCTTATTTAGACTTGATTGCTAAACCTCCTGCCTATCTTGCCCTATGAAATATTCTGTATCCCGATTTAATTCCTCAGTTTCATACTATCCCTTTGTCACATACATCCCTAAAATTCAGTCATTTATCAATCAAAACTCTTTTTCCCATTTATATACCTAGCCTAAAATCAGTTTCATTATTGTTTTATTGGATATCTGTTCTACGGAGAGAGCCCTCTCCTGTCCTTGTAGGGCTAGCTACAAGGCTGAGCGTGGTTTAGTTGTTACCCTGATTTGTCTTTTTCAGCCTGAGGTTCAGATTGGGTGCTAACAAATAGTAACCACTACTAAATTGGCACATTTACACTTTTACTCCTACATGCTAAAGCATTGAAGAAAAAATAAATAATGGTAGGTAGTAACTCCTTCTAGTCATATTTATTTCCATCTTATTTCTATTCATTTTGTATGTAAATACTTGCATAAATTATGGTGGGTCGTAAATGATGGTAAATAGGTTATTTAAATGTGTATAAGTTATTTTCTAGGATTTTAATTATGAAGCTTAACAAGGAAAAATCATTGTACAAATATTTAAAAATCATGGCATAAATATTGCAACTACATCCAAAATTATGGGAAAAAAATTGAGGTATTTATCCACATGGCATAGATGTTGCAATAAGACCCTCAAAGTTATCGTCCAATCAACTGTTTGAATTTATTTATTTTTTTAAACATTATAACTTGGATTGGACAATGCTAAACTAATAATGGTGAACAAGAAAATCTATTTTTATAATCCTACCATGGTAAAGACTAATAATAAAAATTATCCAACTTAAAAATATTGGTGTAATGGATATATTATTTGTAAATACTAATACTAGTTTTGGAAAGGGATTACATCATTAAATTAAAATGTTTCCTTTTTCTTTATTAATTTAAAAATATAAGAAATAAAAACTGGAAGTGATATAACTAATATCATTTTGACTTTGTAAATATCTTTAATTTTAAAAATAAACTACATCATTATATTAAAAATATTTTTATTTTTTTTTAGCCCCAAGGGATAGCTCAACTGGTCTGAGCCAGACATGGGTCCTCTCCGTAATCAGGGAGGTCACAGGTTCGATTCTGAATTTGAGTCCCTTGGGGTCAGGCGCTGTAATCAGTGCCGACGGTTTATCGCGCGTACCATCCAGATATTCTGGGGAAGTGCGCCCGGGTTCTCCGCAAGTTTATTCCTCAGAAGAAAAAAAAAATTAAAAATATTTTTTTTATATTTTTATTAATTTAAAATATAATATATAAATAACAAAAACTTCCCTTTTAATAAGAAAATAAATATAATATATATAAAGAACTCTTATTCTCTATTACTCTAATGGGTGAGGCCTAAGATAAGGCGGTTGTTTTGGAGGAGGTTGTTGCATCTAGTATAAGGAATTTTTCTTGCATCACAGAGGATACCCAAAATATTTGAATGTGATCTATAATTGGATCATTTTTTTGAGGATTTACCAATTGACTAAAGAATGTATTGTTCTTAATATCCCCATAATGTGTTATCAATTCTTCATAATGTGGACCAAGATATAACAGAATCATTTTCCCTTTCACAAGGTGATTGATACCATACATGTTGGTCTTGTTCTAAAAACATAGGTGTGATATTTACCTTTTTTAAGGATGCCACTTAGTGTATACCAAAGTATTGCTCAACCTTAAATATCCATATTATAGGATCATTACCATGAAACTTCCTCTTATCAATTTTTTGAAATGCAGTACTTCTTTGGTGTTTATTTAAAGCCTTAATTATGTGGATATTGGATTGAATATTCATTATTATGGTTCTATGATTCAATATATGTGCTCTCCAATTGTGATAAACTCCTCATATGTGATTGAGTCTGAACACCATGTTTCTCCTTGTGTTCATGATTTCCTTGGATATGAGTATCCTTTTTTCAAATATCCTTTAATAGAATGGTTTGTAATTATTTTATGGATTTTTTTATTTCTTCTTCTTTCGATTTCATCCATTAATTTTTCCTTATTTTCATTCATATAATTTTCCATTTCATCCATTATTCATTTTTTAAGGTTTTCTTAATAAATTGATAAGTCCGCCTTTTTCAACATACAACCATCCATTTCATTATTTGTCTTCTCTAAGAACCAAAATTTAAGTATTCACTTTCTTCATAAGTCCTCAATGAGACTTCAATAGGTTTAATTGGTGTGGTATTTTTAGAATATTTATTTGGATCCATGTGAGAAAATAATAATAATGCTCATCTTTATCACAATTTACAATCACCCAAAAAATGCATCTTCTAATCAAAAGATATATTACATCTATATTACATACCTTCAAAAACCTTTGAGCCCTCTTAAATCTAAAACTTTGGTTTGTGATACTCTAATATGGCTTCCTTACAATTCCATTGGTATGATAAGAATTTTATGTTCCAAATGAAACTTATGGTAATTTTCCCAAAACATGTTTATTTTTGGTCTCTTCCCAAGAGAAAACTTGTATAATGTGCCACGTATCGAACTCTTCAAATATAATTCTTAACTTTTATCTAAGGTACTTGTGTATGTATTCTAATATCTCTAAAAACTTAATAGTCTAAAAATAATTATAAAAAACTTTATAACACAAATAACAAGCTAACCTATTTAAAACTGATTTCAGGACCATTTAGAAACCTCACTTCCATCGGGCATATCTCCAAAGTTATAATGAACCAAAGTATGACATTTTTACCACATATACCTATATATATTCTTTTTTTGCAAAAAACACCATGATATAATACATCATTGAAAATAAATTATAATAAAATTTCCAAACTAACCTATTTGAAACTTATTTCAACATTTAGGAATCGTAAATTCCTCAGATCATATCACTGAAAGTATAGTGAAACAAAATGACATTTTTATCACAGGTACTTAGTGATATTGCTTTTTTCTCCTTAAAATTTCATGATATAAAACATCCCAAAAAAATATTATAGAAAAAATGCCAAACTTCCATGTTTGAAATGTATTTTAGGATCTTTCAAAAACCCTAAATTCTTCATAGAATACCTTTGAAATAATAGTAAATAAAGATCTAAAAGTTTAACCAATGTTTCTCAATTTCACTTATCAATATTCTCTAAGTTTCACCATTTGAAGAATCTCAAAAGAAATATAGAAAAAAATTCCTAGATGGCTCATTTGAAATAGAAAAACCCTAGTAACACAAGCTACAATACCAAAGGTTTTTCACCTTGCACCTTAAAAATGATAATAAATCAATAATAAAAATCATCTTCAAGAGGGAAGCCTCCTTTTACAATGAATACAAAGTAAAAGACAAGATTTGATGATCCTTAGACTAAGTCTCCTTAGTATTTTTGTATATGTATAGTATATGTATATGGATATGTATATATGTATATTGGAGACAAAAGTATTAGAGGAAATTTCAGCCTAAAATTGGCCTCCTAAGGAAAAATAATAAATAAGAGTTATGAATTTTGGAGGGAAAAGAATAAAACTATTTTTTTTAATTTTATTTTTGTCCAATCTCCTTATAGGTTTATTCAAATTTAAAGCATAGACAGTCGTTGGTTGCAAAATTAAATTCCACATCCAACGAGTACACATTATCCATACTTTTTAGAAGACACACATTGATAAAAATTAAATTTACTTTTAAAAAACGTGTTGGAATTTAATTATGCATCCAACAAGTGTCTACACTTGAAATTTGAGTAAAATTTAAGGAGATAAGCCAAAAATACAATTTAAAAACTAGTTTTTTTATTTTTTCCCCTCCAAAATATTTACATGTACATCTTTTTAAATTTAAAGGATTTTAATTAGTTGATGTATTATAACATGGAAATTTCATGGGCACTTTTAGGCTGAAATTTCCTCTAATTATATAGCGATAATAAAAGGGGGCCATGAAAGGGCTCTATCCTAGATAACAATATAATAATATAAATGTAATCACTTAATATATATGGATTCATAAAGGGTTTTATTGACAACATGGAGATTATATAGGGCTTAACATAAAGGCTCATAATCCAAAAACATTTGTAAGACCTTCAAGCCATCCAAAGTGGAATATAGAAATGAATGAATAATAGTGTTCCTTGATTGATACTTGGGAAATTATAAATCTTCCAAAAAGAAGAAAACATTTCAAATACAAATTCATGTATACAACTAAGTATGCATGAGATAAAAGTGTTAAATGACATTATCCAAGCCCCATGAGTTAGTTTCTAAAGGATTCTATCAATTTGAAGTAACTGACTAACATTTTACCTTGTCACTAAAATAAATCTCATCCACCATGTTCTATCCCTTGCTAGGCTCAAATGGATGAGTTTCATCAAATGGAATTTAAATGTATTCTTGCATGGGAATCTACTTAGATAAATATACATCAAACAACCTCCTACGTATGTTCAAATTAAATGTAGCCTTATTTTTTGCCTTGAGAAATCTCTCTATGATCTCAAACAATCTCCTTGAGCTTGGTATGTTGATATGGATTGCTTTCTCCTTAACACTAGCATCTCCAAATTTCATTGTAATCTGAATGCCTACACTAAGAAAGTAGGACATCATCTCATAATCCTTGTTCTTTATGTTGATGATCATGTCCTCATTGGTAGTGACCCTAAAAATTTAATCTGTGAGAAATAAATCCTTAATAATAAGTTTGAAATGAAAAACTTAAGATATTTCCATTATTTTCCTGGCCTCAAAATATTTCAAATAGTGAAGGAAATTTTCTTTCCCAAATTTGAGTATGCATGTGACTTTCTTTTCATATTTCACATGGAATACAATAAACCATCTCATTCTGCCTTCTAGTCTAGAATCAAACTAGCTACAACCTACGCTATACATAAAGTTGATACCTATTTGTGCAATCAATTAGTTGGTAGCCTCCTAATTTTGACTCATTCCTATGCTAATATTCCTTTGTTGTTGATCATATTGCATGATATATGAAAACATTCCATTAAATACATTCAAGAGTAACAAAAATCATACTTCAATACAACCAAGTTACAATTTAATTTTGGATACATTACAATTCAGAGGGGACTCCCATGTCATATGGTTTCACTAATTCTAGTAATTGGGATAGCGGCCCTGAAGATTGGAAGTCTATTACAAATTATATTGTTAAAATTCTTAGTTAAATACTTGTCAGTTAGGCTTATAAGAAGAAATAGGCTACTGATTTTTCTTTGACAAAATTAGAATATTGAGAAGCGGTTGATGCAAGTCAACAATCCTTCTGGTGTTAATAGATATTTTTAGGGATTTCACTCCATAGCAGCATCTAACCACCCTTTGGTACCACAATAAGAGTACAATCAATATTTCCAAGTATTCAATTTAACATTAGCATATAAAACATATTGATTTCTAAATTTTCACTTCATTAGAAATTCCATTCATGATCAAGTTACTAAATTTCACTTTTGCAAACATTTTCACAAGGTCTCTTACAAAAGTGAAAGTTTCAAACTTAGATCTATGTTAGGAGTTCAAGAAGTGGAAAATTAAGGGTAATAGGCTCTAATGCATCCTTCCTTATTTTATTGTCTCTCCTTTGTAAATCCTTCAATCATATCCAAAATTGTTTTTAATGGGGGATATTAGGATATTTAGATCGTAATGATTTATTTAAGTTTGACTTATTATGATGTTTCTTTAAGTAAAAGTGTGTTTCTTTAATATGAACTAGTTGCATTGTAATTTCATGGCCATGATATGCTCTAGACATAAAGTGATCCAACAACTCATATTTTCCTTACTAATTACTATTTATATGTAGCTTAATACCTAATTGGTCCATGATATATATTTAAACAACATGGAGGGTCATTGCTAAAGATCAATTATGTGAAACTCTCTTATGTAAAAATGTTATTTTACATTAATAACATAACCTCAAGTAGCTAAATATTTAAGGGTGATTATTTCCCACCTAAATGATTTTGAACACATAAAAATATTGGTGTTATTATATTTGATATATTTGTATAATTGTTGTTGAAAGTGTTCATCGTTTATGGAATACATTGTCTTCCCTTACAAAAAAAAAAACCATGGGAGTATGTGCCTATTCAATTAAACAAAACTCTAAGTAAATGAAATGACTAAGGAAATTCCACGCTAATCAATTTATTGTAACACTCATACATATGGTATCTAGATAGGGGTTCTCGTACATAAACCAACAAGGTACTAAAATATGTTTTGTACTACTTGAATTGACTTAAAAGGAAAATTGTAATTGTAAATTGAATGGGAGGTAGTTGTATGCCCAAAATGTAGTGAAATCATTAGTTAATTAATCAAAAGTGGTAAAAGTATTTATTAAATTTTAATATTTGTTTTATTAATATTAAATATAATCTCTCCTTAATCACAATCACAACCTCCTTAAAAAACACTTTCCTAATATTAGTGATCACACATTTCATTACTCTCATTAAAATAATTTATGCCTAACAACTCGTTGGACCTCGTTTCCAACCAAAAAAACCCATCATAATAACAAGTGTTTCTCGATAACGTCGCACTTAAGTGGATGTTATGTTTTTAGAGAAATTGAAAATTGATATATGAAGGAGAAAAGATCATTTCCTACTAAGGGATATGGACTTGCATAAATGTTTCGTGGATAGTAACCACGTCTAAATTGGCACATTTACACTTTTACTCCTA
This sequence comes from Pinus albicaulis, assembly GCA_034641835.2. Classification (NCBI taxonomy): domain Eukaryota; kingdom Viridiplantae; phylum Streptophyta; class Pinopsida; order Pinales; family Pinaceae; genus Pinus; species Pinus albicaulis. The sequence goes on along the minus strand of CM076578.1, from coordinate 1,461,798,970 downwards.
CATGCTAAAGCATTGAAGAAAACATAAATAATGGTAGGTAGTAACTCCTTGTAGGTATATTTATTTGCATCTTATTTCTATTCATTTTGTATGTAAATACTTGCATAAATTAGCATGGGTCGTAAATGATTGTAAATAGGTTATTTAAGTGTGTATAAGTTATTTTCAAGGATTTTAATTATGAAGCTTAACAAGGAAAAATCATTGTACAAATATTTAAAAATAATGGCATAAATATTGCAACTACATCCAGAAATTATGGGGAAAAAACTGAGGTATTTATCCACATGGCACATGCTGCAATAAGACACTCAAAGTTATGGTCCAATAAACTGTTTGGAACGATATATTTATATATATATATATATATATATATATATATATCCACATGGCACATGTTGCAATAAGATCACTCAAAAGTTATGGTCCTATCAAGTGTCATGGCACATCTTACTTTGATAAGACACTCAAAGTTGTGGTCCAATAAACTATATATATATATATATATATATATATATATATATATATATATATATATTTCAAAGCTGTGGATGGACCATAACGAGCATCTGGCATATTGTGTGGATGAGTCGGTTTTTCCCCATAATTTATGGATGTAGTTGCAATATTTATGCCATGATTTTTAAATATTTTCACAATGATTTTTCCTTGTTAAGCTTCATATATATATATTATAATTAAACATTATAACTTGTATTGGACAATGCTAAACTAATAATGGTGAACAAGCAAATCTATTGTTATAATTCTACCATGGTAAGGACTAATAATAAAAATTATCCAAATTAAAAAGATTGGTGTAAAGGATATATTATTTGTAAATACTAATACTAGTTTTGGAAAGGGATTGGATCATTAAATTAAAATGTTTCTTTTTTCTTTATTAATTTAAAAATATAAGAAATAAACACTTAAAGTGATATAACTAACATCATTTTGACTTTGTAAATATCATTAATTTTAAAAATAAATTACTTCGTTATGTTAAAAATATTTTTTTCTAATTTTATTAATTTAAAATATAATATATAACAAAAAAAACTTCCCTTTTAATATGAAAATAAATATAATCAAAGGCTAAAAGGTTCATTACATATAATTTTGCTTAGAAATGGTTTTCTTAATTTTAAAGTATGAAGCATAAAGTTAACAGTAATTTGAAATATGTTAATGTTCTTTACGGGAAAGATTAATCTTTGTGGCGAGCAAGGGTTTGACTGTTACAGGAGATTAACTCATCGAACAGGGATTTTTCCTAAAAAACTGGTGTAATGCATCTTATAATCCTTGGTATTTGGAATTTTCTAGTTGGTTGCCTATTTTTGGTGTGCCCTTTTATCGGGTTAATTGGACAGTTGGAGGTTGGAGCTTCACTCATGTTTGTTACCAAGAGGTTGTCTGACTTTATAAATGTCGTTTTTTCCCCCTTTTGTGCATGGCATTGGAGGATTTAGTGGATTATGAACAAGAGGATTCTCCATGTAACCATGCATTCATTTAGTTCTTGTGGGGAATAAAAAAATCTTATGCTCTATTAATATGATGGGAGAGGCCTAGGATAAGGTGGTTGTTCTGGAGGAGGTTGTTGCATCCAATATAAGGAATTTTTACTGCATCATAGAGGACACCCAAAATATTTCTAAGGGTTGGAGCTTGGGTACCTTGTGCTCATTATATGGCCCAAGCTCCTCCAAAAATGTCTCACTTTCAAACTTCCTTCTCAACAATCCTCTCACGATTGGCCCCAATGCCTTGGATTTTCTCGACGGCTTGAGTATTTCGAAGGATTTTTCTCTCACATGTGAATTCCATATTACGATCTTGTTTTCATATTTCAATTCCTTTCAATTCATAAACCCTCAAGGATTTCTCTTCAGTAATTAGGTTGGATCTCACGGGCATGCCCCTTCAGTAAGGCCAAAAAATTCCCATGGTTTTCTAGCAAAGTCCCACATGAAGGTGTGACAGAGAAGAAATTAAAATCACATGAAGGTCAACTCCATAAATAAACCTCATTATATTCATAAGGCCAGACATCCTAAGATGGCATTGGTTTAGGGTGGAGATGTCAAGATGAATAGGGTATCAACTCTGGCTAAAAAAACCTTGGTTGGTCAAGTTCATGGTCAATACTTCTTGATTAAAACCCTTAAAGAGTGGTTTGAAAATGATATTGCTCCACTAGTTCAAGTTTCATCAAGGGTTGACTAGTTAGCCAAGGTATGGATACACTTAAAGTTAGTAGATGTTGAGGATGCAAAACTAATTGAACAACAGGTTTGGCATATTGATTCCTCTTTAGTTTTGTTTAAAGTTTGGACATTGTTGTTTGATGATCATTGAAAGTGGTGAAAGATAGTCCCTTTATGGATTCGTCTTCCTGGTTTACCCTTGGCTTTCTAGGTTAGCGAAGTTTTTCAAGATATGAGGAATTATATAGGCTCCTATATCACTCACGAATCATCTGATCTCTCCACATGGAAAATGTGTATGGATAGAATCTCGATCAAGGTTGACCTAATAAATGGTCTCCATGTTGAAATAGATCTTGGTGTAGAGAAAGGTTCCATATAGTACCTTGACTATGAAGGTATCACATATAAATTCAATTGTTGTCATCAAAATGGACATCTCATTAATCACTACTTTATGGTCCCTTCAGCGATGGACAAGGAAGATGATTTTTTCTAGGAGGACTCAAATCATAAAAATCGAATGTTTTCCTCGTGTAGAGAGATGAGTGGTCTTCCAAGACAATCTAAATATTTATTATCAACTATAGTTGTGCCCCCGTTGGACCTTGTGATAAATGACAATGGCCTTCAGGATCCCCTGTAGCATTCTTTTCCAGGTACTCTTCCCCTTTATTTCTCCTTTAAAGTCATATTTTAAAAAAATATATGGATTTTCCTAATTCTAGCTCTCTTGGACATATTTGTGTCATCGGGCTCTTATTTAATTCCTCCTCGAGTTCATTTTTATTTTTCTCAAGCACATTGTGATTTCTCCTCTCTAGTCAGTTCTCCCTCAAATTCGTGAGGCTCCTCCTCCTACAACCTTCATCCTTGTTCTAATGGTTTTTTCCTAAACCCTTATGAATCGAGACTTGTCCAAATCTAGATTACCTATTCTTATAACAAGGGGAAGGGGAGAAAATCAAATTTTACAAAAGCTAAGGAGTGTTCTAGTGTTGATATAACCGCTAGAAGACAATATTCTATTCATGGGACCCTTAGAGAAGTTGTTTCCCATTTAGGAGTGCTCAAATGAAAATTTAAACTTCCAATTACCAAGGTCTCATAAATCTCCTTAAACAACTTTCCCTCAAAAGGATTATTGGGACTGATTCCACCAAGATCATTTTTCTCCATGAAATATTGGGAGATGGAGTGGTTATCTCCCATTTTCTTGAAGGGATTATAGGTAGTTGGAGTTTTCTCCATTTAGATTCCTTTTGGCGCTCAAGGGGTCCTGTAGTAGGATGGATCGAGCAATGTATAAATATTTTAAACTCTTGGAGTACCACCTCTGGTTTATGTATTGAAATTTTCTCTAAAGAATTGGACAAGCCACTCTCACTTATTAATGCTTATGGACCAACTAAAAATAGAGAAAATTTATGGGATTCTTTCTTCATTAAATCATTTTTAAATTAGAATTAGTTAATCACTGGAGGTGATTTAAATTTCTCCCTGGGATATTATAAATCTTGGGGCGATAGGGCCATAAATAATCCTTTGTGTGATTATTTTTATAATAAAATTTCTAGTCGGTCTCTTATTGATGTGGATCTGATGAAGCTTCACCCTACTAGGAGGAACAAGCGATTAGGCCCTGATCATGTGGCCAAGATACTTGATCCCTTTTTGGTGCCTGAATTTTTAATGGATCACTTTTTTTTCATTAAAAAATGGGTGTGGGTGGGTGGTTCCTCAGGTCATTCACCTATCTTTCTTGAACTAAAAGGTTTCACTCACAAACTTGTTTTCCCTTTCAAAATGAATTAAAATTGGCTCATAAAAGAAGCATTCATGGTGTTGATTCTAGAGAATTAGATTCCACATGTTCCCTAGACAGGTGTTTTGGTTGGAAAAAACTTTTTAATTAATGTGAAGTGCATTAAATATAAAACCAAAGAGTGGGCCATAAACAAGAAAGTTTGTTGGAGCGGGGTCCCCTATGGTACACTTTTTGGGTATATTTTTGTACGAGTTTGTATATGCACGTTGCGCAAATGAGTCAAGGAGATTTGGGGTGGGTCAAAGTCCCTATTTTGATGTAAAAGGGTTTAAGGGTAAACTGTGGGCCTCAAACCATGGTTTGAGACCAAAGTATCTTCGCTCTAGAATGATATAAATAGATAGATTGAGTCTAAGTGAAAAGTAGTTCAAGATACTATTGTGATATTATTATTTGAATGTTTATGTGTTTGTAATACTTATGTAAGGGTTTTTTGAGTTGAGTAGAAAGGCTCCCGTTGACTGTGTGCACGGAGACCTAGTCCTAGTTGTGTGTGGACTCCGCTGGTTGTGTGCATGGAAGGTTAAAGTGTAAGGGTAAAGTCTGAGGTACTTAAAGGATCTAAATTAATACAAGGACTGATTTTGGTGGAAACATTGTGCATTGATCTGAGTTATTTGTTATGTTTTAAGATGGCCTTTCTTCTTTGTTTATTATTTATATATGTGCAAAGATGTTTGTTATTTATGCATGAATTTCTATCAGTGATTGATGAATCTACCTAAGTGATTACGCATTATTAGATCTAGATCTGGTTCTGTTATGATATATCTGCACCAAAGCGATAAAAAATTATTTCTGTAATCTGATAAGTATTATTATGTATTGCGCATATCTGTTTATGATCGATATAAGTCTGCAATAAATCTACTTAGGTCCACTTCATTATTTTCTTCCTCGGGGTGTGGAAACCCAGTTCCAGCACCCCCCCATACTGCTTCAAGTGAGACTTTGTTCTGCGCAAGCAGGTCATTGCCGAAAGGGCCGGTAGTTGGAGGGTTTGTTGTTTGCACAATAAACTCTGAACTTGGGTCAAGACCCATCAAGCCAACAAATGGTTCTATTGCTAGGACCATTTGTCATGAAACAAAAGGATCTTAGGGATATATAAATCCAAAGCATGGAATCTCTGTCCTTCAGGCATATTCCTTTCAAGTTCCTCTATAAAAAAAATTATATTAGTTAACCCATCATAGTGTGTTAATTCATGTACCTCAGATGTTATTTATCAAATATATCTGGTCACACGATTATAACGCAGCACAGATACTTCGTGCAGTTGATTTTTCCGGTTTTCTAATTCCTCATCCAAATCTGACAAACAGGAATTTTCCTTCTCTCAGTGAATATTTCCATCTACTATTGGGTTAATCTAATCTTCCTCGTGAAAATAAAGCTTATATATTTGATCAATATCATCATCATCACACACAGGTTCTGTGTATATTTGTCCCTCAGCACGGTCTAGAGGAAGGATGACCCTGACTCAATTGCTTTCAAACTCCATTCATCTATTACTCAGGTTGATAACGTCATCCATGTCAATAGCCCAATCCAACCCTAGTTGCACAGGATAAGGATCGGTATCATCTATAATTTGTATGACTTCAAAGTCTTCCATTACCTTAACACCCTCGATACTTACTACAACTTGCGACAGCCTCCCTAATGGAATGATATTCTATTGATTGGCCATATGCAGTTGAATGGTAGAACATTCCATCTTGGGTTCTCCCATGTGCTATCATGTTTTCTTAGGTGTAACATTCGCATCTGATCCAAAATCTAGAATAACCTGTTCTATTTCATAAGAACCGATCTGCGCGGTCAGATGCATCTCTCTACCCATTCTTTTCTTATTCTTATAGATTTTATTGACAACCCTCTGCTCTACCATCGGTTGTTCCTTCTATGTGCAGTTATCTAATAGAGCCTAAATATTTTCTACTTCCTTTTTGTTGCACAGTAACTTAATGCACGCTTGTAGAAATGTTTTTATCTCTTCATCTCCTCCGGCTTCCCTCATTGGTCTACCTAATTTGGATGCGCTACCTCATGCAAATTATTTCCGCGCTTCAACAAAAGTCTCGTTTACGCAATGTAAATCAAAACCTTTTTTTTTCTCAGATGCTTTATAGATCCACACGTCAGTAGCTGGTTGCTTTCGCTTATCTTCCTTAGTGGTGATACCGCTCCTAGTGATCATATTCACACTATAATATTCTTCACGGGTTTCTGCTCTCACCATATGAATATTTTGTGTTGGATTCTGCGTATTTTTCTCCTACATTTTAGTAATCAAGACAGGACAATATTCTATCACATGATCAAATTGTAATGGCTAGATGGAATCAGGTATGGGGCATAGAACTAAAACCTGAATGGTTCCACATGTTTATTCACACATTGGGGAAGGTTCCTAGTGAATAGTATCTGGAGATAGAGCTGCGCTGAGGTACTAGTGAATGGTCTGCGCTAACAGAGAGTTTTGTCCTAACATTCAACTTTGAGAGTGGATTTGATAATATTGGCCACGCTTTGCACAACATTAAAGAAGTCAACTTTGAGACAAAAAAGCCTGAAATGTGATGCGCAAATGTATACCAAAGGAGGTTCCCGCACACGTGATTTATCTCATAGGACAATGCGAGAAAGGTGTATTTTACCATTGGTCCCATTAAATGTGTAAAGTGTTTCTAGAAAATGTGCGTGAATCATAGGAAGAAGGCGAGCAATTTCATTATGGTTGTTTTTTTTTGTTGATTGAATTGATTAGTTGGAAGTCCCCCGAGGAAACCTAGTTTCCTAAGATCGAGCGACAAATTTGCGAGGTCGCGCGACATGTGACAATTTGGAATTCCTTAGACCCCATGCGAGCTAAGGAGAAAAAAAATTTCTGGGTAGTTTTGGATGCCTCGCTCTATCAGGTCGTGCAGCCTTAACCAAGGTTGTCTCTAACATTATACAATCAAGACAAGATGATAGTTGATTTCAAGGCCACGTTCCACAATATTCACATCCGCACAAAAGGCACCGTGGATGGATTTTGGTACGAGCTACCATATTTAGTTACGAAAGATGATTTGATCTGAATTACTGCGAAGTGGCCACCAGCGTGGCTGGAGCCTGGTGCATCCACCTTTATCACTAAAACGCTAGCAAATCCTCGCACTAGTACTTAGCCATAGGAAACAACAGAAAATGTGATTGACAAACGTACATATAAAGAAGTCACGCCAACCACCACCAGCGAGACAATTGACTAGGAAAAAGACATTAAACCATAAAAAATGGTACTGCGTCGAAAGATACAGTGGAGGAGGTACAAGTACAGGCTTCTAAAGGCATGAAGCGCGGCTCTCAGGCCAGTAGTTGATCATGGAAGAAGAGGAAGGGATCTAAAGATACCGGAGAGGAGGCTTTGACGCTCACTAAGGATGATTTAAATGATATTGCTAACACAATCACGTCTATGAATGAGGATCTCTATTCAGATATGGAAGTGCAGTATAAGAATGCATTGGAAGTTGTGTAGGTTAGGATCCAAGATCTCAAAATGAGAGTGAGCCTTATACAAGCAAGCATTTCTCAGGCGAGTCAGACCGAAACGAGCATGTATGTCACCAGTGCGCAGTCGTTGGATATAGCATTACCAGTGACCAAGGATGCACGTCTTGTGAAACTCCCCGCACCAGCCATCCATGTGGATGCCATCTGGCGTGCCCAGTTTAGAGGTGCAGGTGATATTAACATTAATTTATTTGTTTTACCTGCAGCAAAGTTGCACATGATACACACCATTATTTCTGAAGAACTTCAGTTCCATTAGGCAATTTCTCACACATCTACTGTCAAGTCAAAGAAGCAGGTTGCAGATGCACAACAGAAACATCAAGCTGCAGAAGTAGCATGTCACGCAGCCGAAGCCTAGCTCGTTGTGCTCAAAGCCAAAATTCACCAAGTCTGCAATGATGTTCCAGCAATCTTGCCCACAGCTACCCCAGAAGAAAAATTAGAAGGATTGGTTGTCACCTTAAAAGCATCGTGCACTGAAGTGAAGACCTTCTATGCAGAGTTCAAGCATTAAATCGTTGATCTGTAAATGAATTTTTAGCCTGAGGTTCGCACAAAAAGGGCAGCCGAAGTAAAACAAGCCATTGACAGTATTGTTTTCGTAGTCACACACTGTAACAAACTTTTAAATGAGGCTATGGGCATATGGACATTCGTTCAAAATGACCCTATAGTATATATTTTTCACAACGAGTTGCACCATAAAGAGAAACAACTTGCTAAGATCCAGACAATGGCACCTACCCTGGTTCTCCCACGGCATCTTGCCCGCCTACAAGAGGGCCGAATCATTCAAACAGAGATCGAGGACATGTGTTGTATAGAGCAGTTGTTGGAGGCACGCATGCAACCATGGGTTAAGGAGGCTCTTCAACATTCGCAGACACTGGACACTACATTGAAGGTTATTCAGCAAACACTACGAAGTATCAAGTTGGCCAATAAAGGGCCTACCATTTATAATTTAGTTTTTCAAGTGTGGGGATCTCTTGTGTAGAGTTTGGAACTAGTGCTCCCTCTTAAATCTTCTGTCGGCGTGCTCCAAACCAAGCTAAAGGAGTAGACGCCTCAGTGACTCAAGAAAAGTCACATGTTTGTGTTGGGGGCCTATTGGAGCGGGGTCCCCTAGGGTACACATTTTGGGTAGATTTTTATACAATTTTGTATATGTGCACTACACGAATGAGTAAAGGGGCTTTGGGGTGGGTAAAAGTCCCTAATTTGATGTAAAAGGGTTTAAGGGTAAATTGTGGGCCTCAAACCATGATTTGAGATCATATTATTTGCGCACTAGAATGATATAAACAGATAGATAGAGTCTAAGGAAGTAAATGAACTTGATGTGATGATATGATCTGAATATTTATGTGTCTATAATACTTCTTTAAGGGTTTCGGTTTGAGTTGGGTAGAAAGGCTCATGTTGCATGTGTGCGCGAAGACCTAGTCCTGGCTGCGTGTGGACTCCGGTGGCTGTGTGAGTGGAAGGATATAGTGTAATGGTAAAATGTAAGGGTAAATTCTGATGTATTGAATTGACCTGAAGCTAATATAAGGAAATATTTTGGTGAAAGCACTGTGTTATTGATCTGAATTATCTATCTATTGTTTCTATCTTTAGATCGCATTGCTTCTATGTTAATTATTTGTATCTATGCAATTACCTCTGGTATTTATGCATGAAGTTACATTTATGATAGAATACATGAATGAATATTCTTAAGTGATTACGCATTGTTTATATCTGGATCTGATTCTATTATGATACATCTGCGATGAAGTAATCTATAATTCTGTGATGCGATCTAATAAAGTATTATTCTATATTGCGCACATCTTTTTATGATTGATATAAGTCTGCAATCGATCTTCTTAGGGCCACTTCATTATTTTCTTCCTGAGGGTGCAAAAACCTGGTTCCAGCACCCCCCCATGTGCGCTCGTCTGGGTCTGGATCACTTAAGCAACGCTTGGTTGTATCAGGATCGCTTGCATTTTGAGTTCTTGGATCCTAACCTGCACAAATTGCAGTGCAATTTAAAACTGCACTTCCATATCTTACCAACGATCCTCAGTCACAGACGTGACTATGTTATCAATCTCATTCAAATCATCCCCAATCAGCATCAATACCTCCTCTCTGGTATCTTTAGATCCCTTCCTTTTCTTCCTTAATCCACCAGTGGCCTGAGAGTCATGCTTCATGCCTTTAGAAATCTGTGCTTCTACCTCCTCCATTGTATATTTCGGCGCAGTACCATTTTTTTCAAGTTCAATGTCTTTTTCCAAGTTGATCATCTCGCCGGTGGTGGTTGGCATGGCTTCTTTCTCTGTAGGTTTCTCAGACACCTTTTCTGTTGTTTTCTCTAGCTAAGTACCAGTACATGACTTTGTCGGCGTTTTGGTGATAGAGGTGGATGCACAGGCTCCAACCACGCTGGTGGCCACTCTATAGTAATTCGGATCACATCATCTTCCGTAAATAAATATGGTAACTTGTACCAAACTCCCTCCATGACGCCTTTCACGTAGATGTGAATATTATGGAATGTGGCCTTGAAATCAGCTATCATATTGTATTTCTCGTATAATTTCGGAGACAGCCTTGGCTTAGACTGAACGGCCTGATAGAGCGAGGCATAAAGTACCCAGGAAATTTTGTTCTCCTTAGTGTACGCAGGGTGTGAGGAATTCCAAATTGTCGCATATTGTGCGGCCTCACACATTTGTGGCTCAATCTTAGGAAACTAGGTTTCCTCAGGGGTCTTCCATCCAATCAATGCAGGCAAGAACAGCGACCAAGCATAATGAAATTTATTTCCTTCTTCATGTGCTTCGTGCACATTTTCCAGAAACTCTTAGCACAAATAATGGGACCAATTGTAAATTACACCTTTCTCACACTACCCTGCGAGAGAAATCATGTGCGCAGGCACCTCCTTCAGTCTACATTTGTGCATCACCTTGCAGACTTTGTTGTATCAAAGATGACTTCTTGAATGTTATGCAAAGCTTAGCCACTCTTATTAAATCCACTATTAAAGTTGAATGTTAGGATAATACTCTCCGTCAGCGTAGACCATTCACTAGTACCTCGGCGCAGATCTATCTCTAGATACCATTCAGTAGGAACCTTCCCCAATGTGTGAATTAACATGTGGACTCATTCAGGTCTCGGTTCTATGCCCCATACCTGATTCCATATTTCCATTACAATTTGATCATGTTATAGAAGATTGTCTTGTCTTGATTGCTAAAATGTAGGAGAAAAAGACGTAGAGTCCAGCACAAAATCTTCAGATGGTGAGAGCATAAACCCATGAAGAATATCCCAGTGTGAATGTGGTCACTAGGATAAGTGTCGCCACTAATGAAGATATCACCACTAATAAAGATTAGGGAAAGCAACCAGCTACTGACGTGTGGATCTGTAAATCACCCAAGAACAAAGAAGGATTAGATTTACAGTGCATTAAGGAGACTTTTTTTGAAGCGCAGAAATAATTTGCAGAAGGTAGCGCATCAACATCAGGTAGACAAATGAAGGAAGCAGGAGTATATGAAGAGATCAAACCATTTATACAAGTGTGCATTAAGTTACTACGCAACCAAAATCCAGTAGAAAATCTGCAGTCTCTAATAGATAACTGCACAGGGAAGGAGTAGCCAATGGTAGAGTAGAGAGTTGTCAACAAAATCTATAAGAATAAGAAAAGAATGGGTATAGAGATGCGTATGACCACGTATATCGGTGCTTATGAAATGGACCAGGTTATTTTAGATTCGGGATCAGATGCGAATGTTCTACGTAAGAAAACATGGCAGCACATGGGAGAACCCAAGTTGGAATGGTCTACCATTCAACTGGCATGGCCAATCTGTAGAAGATCGTTCCATTAATGAGGTTGTTGCAAGTTGTAGTCAGTATCGAGGGTGTTAAGGTAATGGAAAACTTTGAAGTCATAAAAATTGTAGATGATACTGATCCTTATCTTGCGCTACAAGGTTGGACTGGGCTATTGACATGGATGGTGTTATAAACTTGAAGAAAAGACTAATGGAGTTTGAAATCAATGGAGTTAGAGTCATAATTCCTCTAGACCCTGCACAGGGACAAAGATACACAGAACCTGCGGGCGCTGATGATGATATTGATCAAATATATAAGCTAACTTTGTGCGAGGAAGATTGGATTAACCCAACTACAGATGGAAGTCTTAACTAGGAGAAGGACAGTTCATGTTTCTTAGATTCTTATGAGAAATTATAAAACTGCCAAAATCGGTTGCATGAAGTATATGCGTTGTGATGTAATCGCGTGACTATATCTCTTCGATGTATAATATCTCAGGTACGTGAATTACCACACTACGATGGGTTAACTGATATAAACATGTTTAAAGGGGAACTTGAAAGGATTGTGCATGAAGGACATAGATTCCATGCTTTGGATCTGGGGTTGCGTGCTACTCCAGCTCCGTTATCAGGACCATTTGTCATGAAACAAAAGGAGCTGAGGGATATATAAATCCAACTTTAGGTTTTTTTTGCTCAAGAAACAAAAGGATACGATTCTGTGGAATTTAGAGATTCTCGTTTTCTTTTAGAGAAGAGGGAGAAAAAAAATTAGAATATCGTGAAGTCAAATGGAGGCTGAAAAGAAGAGACATTTTGATTGAATGTGGAGACAATAATACAAATGGTTTTCAGGCTTATGCTAAGGGGAAAATGATGGGAAATACAATTTGATCCTTGAAATATCAGGTAGGAAAAAATGATTCCTCAATTCCCGCTTTAACAGATATGGGGAAAATTCACTTCAAAAATATTTTAAAGACCAGTAAGAAGTCACCATTACTAAATTTATTCGTAATACCCTTCCTTTCCTTAGTTTTCTCGATGAGGAAGGAAATAGATATCTCATGGAAAAATTCATTGAAGATAAATTAAAGAAAGTATTGCATATATTCCAAAAGGATAACAGTACAGGTCCTAACAGATGGGGTGTGGTATTTTTCTTGGGTATTTTTGACATATTAGGGAATGATCATCTAGCAGTGATTAAATAATCTAGGAGGGAGCGCAGAATTCTTCCTGCCTGTAATTCTACCTTAATCACCCTGATTCCAAAGGTTGATACCCCTTTTTCATTTGAAGAATTCATACCTATTTCTTTGTTTAATCAAATTTATAAGATCATAGCTAAGGTGATTTCACATATGCTCAATTTAATCCTCTTCCCATCAATTTATAAGAAACAATTTGGTTTCCTTGAAGGCAGACAGATCCATGAAGCGATTCGGGTGGCTTAGGAAGGTTTCCATAGCATAAAAAATATGAATCTTAAAGATTTTTTTATCAAAATTGATTTACCAAAATCTTATGACCATGTCATTTGGATTTTATCTCAAGCTCCTTCTAATGCATGTTGGCTTCAACATTGAATTTATCTCTTGGGTTATGAGTTGTATTCAATATCTCTTGTTTTTTTTCGTTATCAATGGCATTACTTCTCATTTTTTCCATGCTTGTTGTGGCCTTCATTAGTGATTCCCATTCTCCCCCTTCTATTTCTACTAGTGGTGAAGTGCCTCAGTCAATTATTGGAGGAAGCCTAGAAAAGGGGATATTTTCAAGGATGTATGGTGCCTAGAACACTAGCAATTTCTCATCTCCTATTTTTAGTTTTTATTCTTATTTTTATAATGGTATTCCTCAAGAGGTGGATTTGTTGAAGGGTATTTTATATTTATTGGATAAGAAACTTTTATCTTAATCAATTTCCAGAAATCATCTCTTCTTGCTACCAATATCGAGGTTGTTGAGCTTCAATAAATCTTAGATCTCCTTCCGATGGACATTTCTAGGATAGATGATGGTCTCAAATATTTATATTTTCATTTGAAACCAAATACTTATCATCCAATGGATTGTAAGAGGTTGATTTCAAAGGTAGAGAAGTGTATTAAAAATTGAAGTCATGGATGGCTTTCCAGGGATGGGCGTTTGGTTCTAATTAAATTAGTTCTTCAAGCAATTCCTATATATTGGTCTTCATTGGACTAGATCCTAAAAGATTTTTTGGAGTGTATCGGGTGTATATGCTACAATATTTTGTGGTCTGGATCTAAATAGGAGGTGATCCTCCCTTGGGTTGGTTTGGAAAATATTACAAGACTAGTCTGGTTGGGATGTGAAGAATATCTACATTTTTTCTCAAGATTTCGCTGCAAAATGTGGTTGGGATTTGTTATCCACATAGATTTTGCAGACTTCATATTGTATTCATATATCTAATAAGCCTCGAGGGAATATCTCTACTATCTAAAGGGTTATGTTAATACCTTTTGAAGTCATCTGAAGGGCTCTTGCATGGAAATTTGGCTCAGGTGTCCAAGTTCGTACTAGTTAAGATCCATGGCTTGGTTGTGGATGTAGCCATCTAATTCGTCCTCCCTTAATTGATTTTCTGACGAATACATGGATCTCCATGTTGGCACATATTGACAATTTAACGGCTACCACCATTTGGAGGCAGGGTTGGAAATCAACCTTTGATATTGAAATCCCTAAGGTTTGTATGGATTCATGAAAACTTATATAAGGGCTTTGCATGTGAGAAATGACCAAATAATAAAAAAGGATGATGAATTAGCATGTAATGTGTCTCAAATTCGCATATAATCTCCAAAGACGAGCTACATTTTCATTAATTCTGAACGCTTTCTTGTTAATTTGAAATAGTCGTGGAATATTATTTGGAAATGTCAATGCCCCCCTAAAGCTAAAATCCTCATGTGGTGCATCATTAATAACAAAGTCCCTAAATGGGATTTCCTTCAAAAACGTTTTGCACATGGTCCTAGCTGGTGTGCCCTCTGTCAGGCTGATGATGAATATATTTTGCATTTCTTTCTATTTTGTCCCTTTTGTTAGAAAATATAGACTCATTGTAGATTTTTTTAGGTTCAAATAGGTCAATGGAGCAATCAATTTGTTGAAGATGCCTAGAAACTTTGGCTATCATTTCTTTTTCTTGCGTCTTCAAATTCTAATTATTTGATGGGGGATATGGATTTTTTGCAATCGCATCATCTTTCAAGATGAGGTTTCCTCTCCAAGAGTTATTTTTGTTGAGGTAATGGCTATCCTTATTCATTTCCCTCAAAATAAACATGTTTGTAGAGTTCGATAAATAGAAGCTAAACATCATGATCATTCATTTTCATGGGCCTATTTTGATGGGGTTAGCTAAATCAGGCCAAAATAGTTTGGGTGGTTTCACTTTACACATTTCTTACTCTCTTTCCTTTCATTTCTCCATGGGTATTGGTTCAGGCTCGAACAATTATGTCAAACTCATGTGGTTAACTAGATGAACTGTATACAGTCCTGTCGAAATATTTTTTTTCTCTTATTCTAGATGATGCTTTGCAACTTAAAAACTAATTTATCTTGCTTTCATGGCATCATATATATATATAGGGAACACAATCAAGAGGTAGACAAATTATCAAAATCGGCCCTAGATATGGAACAAGGTCTTTAGCAGGTTTATGAGGTTTGTGGGGGTTTCAGCGTCTCTTTTTCTCGTGAACCATTTCTAGAACCTCTTAACCAACTGTTTGGCATTTCAACATTGTTTTTTCTACTCAGTATATGATCAAGTTTTCTTATTGTTTTGATCTGCATACACACTTTGGTGTGTTTACAAAATGTAATTTAAAACAAAAAACAAAAAAAAACAAAAACATAGAAAAGTTTGAAAATTTTATATAAGTGTTTGAAAATTTTGGAAATTAGTAGAGAGTTTAGAAAATATTTCATCAAAGAAGGATTGTTTTTGGGGGGTACATCACCAAAAATTCAAATCTTGGAAATGAATTTGGGTATTCTCATTAACAAGATGAATGGTATTATGAAATATTAAGTAAACTATGAGATTCAAAGCCTTATAATGAAGCATTATGTAAAGTATAAGATTCAAATCTGGGTCAAGCCAACAAAAAAAAGATGAATAGTATTGAAAAGATTTTATTTGCTTTTAGGGAAGATATTTAAACTTTTATTTTTATTTAATTCATTAATTTTTTAAATTTTAAATTTTACATTTAATAATTTCTAATAAATTTTAGATTTGTAAAATATTTTTTTATCAATTTATTTTTTATATTTATAATCATTACATTATTTTTTATAATTTTTTAAAGTTAGTTTGTAAATTAATTTTAATTTAATTTTACAATTATTTTTATAGGGTATCCATTACATCAATATTTTTCATCACCCAAGGAGATAACAATTATTCTATCTAACCACATGAGGCAACCTTGGTTGAGAAATTAAATATCAATAATTATTAGAATATACTATTTAGCATAGATAAATTAATGGTTGAAATTTATCTCCAAAATAGTTATGCTCCTTTTACCAATTTAATTTTTAAATTAAAAAAAAAATGTCATATGAAGTGTCATATGTAATGAATTATGATTTTTGGGACAGGCGATATTGAAAATTCATGGTATTGTCACTTAGCATTGTAACAATGTCTATATATAAATTAAGAACATTCATGATAAAATGGAAGTAAATAATTAAGATTAGGAATTTTCTTCCATTCTTTTAAATCTATATGTTGTTTTTTTTGTTTGTCAGGTTGTCTGTGATGGCTTTGGCTTCTGTTGTCTGTGATGGCTTTGGCTTTTGGCTTCTGTTGTCTGTGATGGCTTTGGCTTCTGTCACCTCGCGATCGCACTCATGGCTGCACTCATGGCTTTAGTCATGCTTGAGTCACCTAGCGATCGCACTCATGGCTGCACTCATGGCTTTAGTCATGCCTGTGCACTCATGGCTTTAGTCATGCTTGAGTCATCTGGCGATCGCACTCAGCCTAGGCCTACACTCGACCTAGGCCAAACGTTTTTAGCATGTCTCTTTCCCCTAGCACAAGGCTAGCATGTCACCTCCCCATAGCACAAGGCACAACCACCTCGCGTTTTTAGCATGTCACCTCCCCCTAGCCCAAGGCACAACCACCCCACATTTTTAGCATGTCAAGGATCATGGGTTAGCTAAGGTTGCCTTGCTAAAGAGGCCCATGACTTGACTTTAAATCTATATGTTTAACTTCTATATTAATTATTTTTAAAATTAACAATATTTATAATAATAATTTTAAATTAAATTATAATTTAATTAGTTTTATTTATTTTTAATTTTGTTAATTTAAAGTATATATAATATTTTGATGATTATTATAATTGGATGTATATATACTAGTCATTTAATTTATATAATTAGAATAGTATTACCCAAATTAAAACTCTTTTTTATTATATTATAAAATATGGCTAAAAACAATGGTTAAAAATATATGAAGGATTATCAAAAAGAACTGAAAAAAATAATAATATATAAAATTAAATCAAATCCCAATTACAAAAAGAATTGTGTGTGTGAGCATTTCAATTCCATCCCAGATCCAGAAAGAGTTTTATTTGTGAAGGAATGATTAGGAATCAGCAATGTACTTTTTTCTTATGCTCTCATAATGTTCAGCGATATTGACCTTCCGACCGCCATAAGACAATATCTGACCGTCGAGAATGGCTGCTCCTAAAATATTTTCGTTTGCTGCTGATACAACCAAATATCTTAATTCAACCCTTTCATCATCCCCTCTAGGAATGAATATATTAAATGGTTCATCCTTAAATATGGGAAGAGTAATAACTTCGCATATGCTCACCACAGACACACTGTCCTTGTAAATCCCATTCTTCCAAGATGAAGATTGCCTAGAATACGCACCTGACCCTAATTTGTTTCCCACTAACCATCCCAAACCATTTCTGCAAATGCCAATACAATAAGAGACTTAGTAGCAGAGCACAAATTTAAAGCAGGACAATGAATCTGATTTGATGTGAAGCAGATATACATACCTCAAAATCGAATACCAGTTCCCTGCTGGACTTCCATGAAATCCAAATGTGGAGACTTGTTCTTTGGTTTTCGAGAAATCAGTGTCAACAGAATCCTGCACTACAGCGAACTGGTAAATATGCGACTGCGAATTACTAACTTTCAGAAGTTTGTCATCATTTTCAGAAAGAAATACCAATGTCATTCTGTTGGCATTCAAGATGAATTGAAGGACTTTATAAGGCAGCTCCCAAATTTGTGTCCCAGAAAAAATTTTGCCGGATTTATGCAACGCTTTTCCCTCCGGCGTACAAAGCCATGAGGTTGCCAGCTTCATCTTCAACTCATCTTCATCAGCGCATAATTTCATTTGCTGAACCGCAGGAAATGAATTTACTATACTCCTCATAAGATCCATGTCTTTTCTTTTGTTCTGCTTCACTCTTTGGTTTATAGGGCTTGTCCTAGGGTTTACATTGCAGATATTAATGAAACGCCCTAAACGTTGATGAACCTTTCGTTTCTTTAAAAGAAATGGAGGGAATGGTTCGAAAACATCAAAAATGCTATCTGCTGCTGCCATTGCAAAGGAAATCTCTAAATCGGCCACTTCTAGAGGCATTCGAGTCATCTGTTGCAGGGCTTGAGTTCCCAGCCCTAATTGTTCGAACCTGTACAAGCTGCATATATAATCCATTATTCTAAGCCTTAGCTGCATATAAAATCCCTTAGTTTTAGTTTTCGTTGTTGCAGAATAAATTAATGAAATTTTCTTGCAATATCACACATCAAAATCGAAAGAGAGTACATTACATACCATAATTTGTCGTCACAGCTACATAACCTGGAGACAGTGAAAAAGAGCTTTTTGTTGCAAATAATACAGCGCTTAAGCAAGGATGCCAAGCGATTTCCAAGAAATAGCATAAGTCTCACAAAAATATTCTCTTCGCGTGCCAGTAACACATTGTCTTCATTATCCGGATCCCTTCCCCCTGCAGAAAAGAAATCTTTGGCCATCCGAAAAAATAAATATCGGAGACCGAATTGATGCACTGGACTGGCCTTACTGCCATCGATAACCCTAGAAATCTGCTTATCTAAATCACTGTCCTCATATATAAAATTCTTTTCGGTGTCTGAGATCTTAAATTCCATGTCACCATGGACTGCCATTACTCCTCGAAATGCCCTGCTTAGTGATTTTCCTTGGGTTTCAAGGCTTGTACTGTTGAAGAAGCTGTTGCTGCCGCTTGAAAGGGATTCAAACTTCACTTCAATTACCAAAGGCGTGGCAAATGAAAAGCCAAGTGCCTCATACACATGTCCATGGCGATGCCGAGAGTAATCAGACAAAATTCCAGTGAGTTCAATCTGAAATCCAACACACCAGTCACTGTGAGAAGGTGAATACACCTTACACCACCTGAGAATGTCATCTTTTATGTTTTTGTTGCAGGGCGCCTCAGTTCTTGTAGACATGGCCACTGATCGAGCCCCATCGCATATTTTATTGGCGTCGTATATAAGCTGCTCAATATTATTACCCTTTTTCAAAGGGGCTTTCTTCGGAGCGCTATGAGTGATGCTGAAGGCCATGGAATACCCGTCACCAGCACTATTTCCGAAGGGCCCCCATGACAGACGGTGGAACTTTTACTTCGCGCAGGTGTGCAGCACAGAATCTGTTGCAGTGATTCGTACTGGTTTACGAGAAAAGAAGTTGGTTAGAAATGAATTGCAGAAATAAATGGTTATGCGTTTTGTTAAAACTGAATAACTGAGTTTCACTTAACTATTACTCTCGTTTAGGATTCATCAAGAAATTTGATTTTTTTTAATAGGTAGATTAATTGTGTAAATTTTTGTGATTTATATCATATTAGAAAAAAAATTTGAGAAATTATATAAGAAATTATAAAGACATGTCGGTTCTATAATTTCTTATGTGAAATTATAGAAACACGTCGGCTTTATAATTTTTCGGAAGACTTATTATAAGTAGATTAAGAATTAATATGGATTTAAATTGGTTATAGTAAAGTTTAAATTCCAGATGAATCTAAATTTGTTATAATACAAAAAATGTTATTTTAAATGAAAATATATATAATCAATTCCTGGGGTGTGGTTTGTTGGCCAACTAAGGTGTTCATGTCACTGTGCAAGTCACATGTTCAAACCTTGTTTTAAAATCAATATATATAATCAGTAGTCCCCCACTTATAGCTCAATTAGAAATGAATATATATATATATATTATAACACTTTCTTTACTTTTTTTCTAGAGAAAAAAATAAATTTTGCTTTCTATACTCTTTTTTCTAGAGAAAAAAATAAATTTTGTTTGTAAATAAAAATTACATTTTGTAAAGATGCTTACTATCCTAAAATAAAGTTCCAAATTACCTTTCTTTACTTATAATAAGGTTATGTAATTAATTGATTTTAAATTATATACATTTAATCTTAATTTTTATCATCATAATTTTTTTTTTTTCCAAGAAAGAAATTAGCCTTCTTCTCTACTCAAGGCCTCGACTAAACTTGGTGGTAGGAGGCTAACCCACATGTATACTCACTTGACTTCACAAGGTTCAAAGTCAATACAACAATATTCATAAGCATGAAGTCATTACAACAATAATTATCAAGGCATTATAGCTCATCATGTCATTAGCAAGGATTTGAATATGGGTGGGAAAGATAATAACCAATATTTTTTTTTGTTTACTAGGTTATGTAAGTCCTGACATGACTAGCACACTTATCATGTGGCTTGAGGATCCATGGCCCAAAGGCGTCTAAGCTGTCAAAATCACCCAAGGATGGCACCCACCCTCGGCTACACCAGCCCTTAGTATGGTTGGATTTTCTCCCATAGGATTTAGAACCAATGACCTTTACACCACTAAGTACCTTAACCAAAATTTATCATTGCCTACTTTACACCCCATAAACTTAACAAATTTAAAATTATAATATAGTTTTATGAAACTTAAAATTATAATGAATTTTTAGAAAATTGAAAATTAAAATAAATAAATTACTTATGTTGCACGAGTTTGTGAACCCGTCCCGAGTTCTTGTCCTCAAGAACTAGATTTGGGTATGGGTTTTTTCTTTCTAAAAAGAACCCATAAGAATTGGGTTCGTCTACTAAGAATCGGGTTCTTTGTTAAAAAAAAATTGCTGTGTTTGACATTTAGGGTACTTGGAACCCCAAAATCGGGTTCTTTAGGGTTTTTTGTTGGACGATTTTTTAAATAAAAAATTAAACTAAAAAAAAAAATCGTGGAAATTCAAAAGGTGAATACTTAACCCGTAAAACCTAAAATCGCTTCACTCTTCAACGACGCCATTTCACTCTTTGACAACAACATTTTGTTTGATACAAGAGGCATTCGGTTTGACCATAATTGAGACGACGAACATTTTGTGGTGTGTTTGGGGCATTCACTAATGTGTGTGCAGGTAACTGGAGGTTCCCACACAGGCGCAATCCACAAATATGTTATCTTTGCTTGAAGATTCACAGGTAGCTCTTGAAGATTCACTGTGTGGCATGAATTAATTCTAATTTTTGTGTGTTCAAACTTCATTGTTTGCATAACAAAATTAGTAAATTAAAAGTTCATTCTAAATAGTAAATCAACCCATGATGTCAAAGATGAGAAAAATTCCTTATGACAAGTATTAGAATCTTGAAGGAACCACAATAAACAGTCTACGACCATATACTATGATTCCAAACTCTTTATTTTTTACTGTAATCTCCACATTCTCTCATGGCCAACCAATATGACTTGTTTTTCTAATCACTCTTTTGATTGTGTTTTTTTTTTTTTGGGTCAAGAATGTGACTTTTGGCCTTCTCTTTCCCTACTAAAATTTTGGACAAAATTAGCTTAGAGTCAGATTTACATATATGAACTCCAATTTACACTTAATATCAAACTAAAAATTTTAAAATTTCAATATAAATATTAACATTCAATTACATACATGTTTAAATCATAAAAATTTTAGTTTTCTTATTTAATACAAATTCATATATATTATAATTTATAAAATTATATATATACCATCACAAACCCACACACCTTATTTCAAAAAATAAGGTACCTATCTTGTCCCATCCCCAAATTGTGCGACAACATAGTAAATACATATAATTAATCAAAATTTGAACCCATATGAAAATTTTCAAAATATTTCAATCCTCTCAAAGAATTTCATCACTTCCTACACCAACTGCCCAAATATCGTCATATCGCGTGGCCTTGGTTGAGTGAAATTTTTCTAGATCCTTGGATGGGCAATATCTCCAATCCGTGGAGGTTACAAGGAACGTTATATTCCCTTAAAATTTCAGTTTTTCACATTTATATTATTACCAAAAATATTTGATAAATAGTTATTTTTTTTTTATTTTTTTTTTTTAATTAACTTCTGTAATATAGATTTAATTACATTTTTTATTACCATAAAATATACTTACTTCAAAAATTTTGATAAATTTAAAACTAGCCATCTTAATTTATTTATGATGTACCTAAAAGCATCACACCTATGGAAGGATCAAATTTTTTTTAATGAAAAATATTATTAAAGAATTAATAATTTATTATAATTATTTTAATAATATTATTAAATTAATATATATATGAATTAATTATAATAAATGGTTAATTATTTAATTAATATTTAATAATAATTAATATGAATAATTTATTATAATTAATAAATTAAATTATTTTTAATAAAAATATTAAAACATATTAATATGAATTAATTATAATAAATTGTTTATTATTTATTTTTTATAAATGAATTAATATTTAATAATAATTAACATTAATATTTATTGCTTAATTAATTTATGAATTATTTTCTTAATTAATAATTATTATTATTATTATTTTATAATAATAATGTTATTTAAAAAATAATTGTTATTTAAAAATTATTCTGATGTGATTTTTACCAAGATTCTCTCACAATAATTTTTAATTTTTAATTAGTATTATTAATAATAATAACATTAATTAATTAATTAAAATTACAGTATTATTATTATTTGATCAATAAACACGATTCATCATGGGATTATATTTTAGTTTAAGATTCATAATAACTCACCATATTCAAGATTAATGAAATGAAAGATAAAAATAAAGATAATTTTGTTTTTAAAGAATTAAAATCATGTAAATTTCAAATGGTTAGTTATGAGAAATAAATTATTAAAAAATAGATAATGATTTTAAATTTTATTTTCATAATATAAAATCACTAAATCTTTAATTCAAAAAGGAAAGTAATTCATTGTTGAGGTGAAGTTCTTTTCTTATTAACTAAATATTTATTTTTTTTATTTTGAAATGACGCTGGTCAACTTTATGTTGATTATGGAAGGTATCACACATTTCCCTCTTATTGTGTTATATAATGTGTGTCTCGCCGCAATGAGTAGAAAATAATTATTATAAAAAACTATAGTTTTTATTAATAAGCACACAAATAATTTACTTACAAATAAACATGAATTATTCTCACAGTAAATATTGCCATAATTTTAAATTTTACTAAGATTTTATTGGCATATATTTGTGATCCAAGACTGTGTTTGATCCACGTGGTTCAAGAAAAGCTAAAAAATCAAAGATGGCTTCAGAATGGCTCAAAAATTTAAAAAAAAATATTCAAATTTCATCAAAACTAGGAACATAATGTAGTGCTCATCGTTCTGATTCTAATGGTGCAAACAACACTCAAATATGAGTTCGTATGCTCAAGATATTCACAGTCAAACTTTTGGTCAACTAACCCACTAGCTGAATTTGGCAGAGTGCCAACTAAATTTGAGACCCATCTAAAACTTGCAAACCTGCTAAATTTTTTGGAACCCACCAAATTTGGCGGGAGTTAAGCAAACGACAAAATGACACTTAATGGTGACAATTTTCGATTGTCGAGAATGGCGAAATCGTTGCCTACTTAATTTTTCAGGTGACCCCAAAATTTGGCCGATAGGTTTTTGAAAAAAAATGTTTTAAAAATATGAAATAACATAAAATAAAAATAGAAATTATGGGTTGGCGAGCCACCAACCCTCCAACAACCATGTTATTGGTGGAACGATGGGGTTTGAACCCGCACCGACTAGGAGGTTGGTATGTCGACCAGTGGTCCAACAAACTGTCACCACCCACATTTAAATTAAAAAATAAAATTATGCCAATGCCCAAAACATTAAATGCCAAGGTTTATACAGGGAGTCATGGGGTTTGACCCCAAGTGAGCCCCATAACAGTTAGGAAAATTGCCAACAACCCAATCGGCCTTACATTGAAAAATTTGCCCATATTCATTTATTTAAATGCTCAAGTTTACCATTTGCCCAAGGCAGAACAGAGAGGCAGTGGAACCTAGCCTAAGCACAGAGAACGAGAGGTGGAATCATGGCATAGTTCCAAGGGATGAAACCATGAGCAGAGGAATCTTCGAGGAGTATTTAAGATTCTCTTGAGTCGATTTTTGACAGAGTCACGATTATGCCAATTTTATACTCAAACGAACTAGAATTCCTCCAGGAGTCTGATGGCGTGCTCGGTTTTCTAATATGAGCATCATATTTTTTTAGAAGCATAATGTTGAGAGAGGAACCATGAAGTTGGAACCCTAACGCAGGAAGCCGCATGGAATTTGATATTCCCTAGAGGCCCGAAATTGGCAGTTTCAGAACCAGACCAACTTTATACTCATTTTTCTCAATTTTTTGCAAGGAGCACGATGGTGTGATCAATTTCTTCATCAAAGCAGCCAAATTTCAAACAGTTGGTGGAAGAGAATCTTTGAGGTATCTTTTAGATTCTCAGAGAGCCCAAATTTGACCGAGTCAGAAATGGGTCGAGATTACAATCATATTTCACAATTTTTTGCCAAGAATTCAACCGTGATGTATGTTTCTTCTGTAGAGTTGTGCAATTTCAAGCCATCCCTAGAAGTGGAGGTATAAGATGCATTGATGTCATGTCTTCCTTTTATTTTTGCTGAAATAATGATTTTACGTTGAGATTCTTTTTTGTCACTTTGTTGGAGGATCTTTGTATGCCACTTCATATGAGAGTTTTGATATTTTATCATGTTGAAGAAGAGCTTATATGAGTGAGAGTTATTATAGAAGAATTTCTCGTGGAGAGACATGCCACTCTAGTTAAGGGAATTATTCCTTTTATTGACAAAGAACACATCATGTACTCATCATGTACTCATCATCATCTTGCAGCATTTAATGAATCGTCCTCCCACTCTTAAAACCGGGCCCAAATACATAGTACACACTAGAAGAAATTCGTTATCAAGTTGTGAGTGTTATTTTATTTGATGGTTTCCTTTATGTTTCCTCTTCTTTAAAGTATGCACATGTGGTTGTTCATACTCTTTCACATGCAATTCTGATAACATCACAAGAGTAAAAGATCTTGGTTAACTCTGGTAGCTAAGATAATTTGGATCAAGTTTGGTAGCATACAAATTACATGATTGAACGTACAACAAGAAAGAAAATGGAGGATCAAAAATATATCTATGAGGCCTTCTACAAGATGGAAAGCATAGTATATATAATGTATGCAGATTATGATGAGAAAATGGAAAAAGAGGAACAAGAGAAAGAGAGAGCAGAAGATGATGCTCCATCTCATTTTTCAAGGTAATACTCTTCTTATTCATCTTCTTCTCATCATTCAAATGCAGAGATAAATTAGAGCCTTCAAGCAGAGAATTTTAAATTGGGGATACTTCTACAAGAGGAAGAAGAGGAGAAGTAGAGTTTGTAGCTTCAATTACGATCCACATAAGAGACCTTGGAAAAGTTGAAATGCAAAGATGGCTTAGTGAAGCCATCATCATATGATTGAGAGGTAAATAGTGTTGGTAATACTTCAATTTCATTTTCACATGATAATGATGAGTTGGGTGCTTTTGAAAAGCACATTACAGGCATTAGTTCAAGATTAATGAAGAAGATTGGATATTTAGGAAAAGGCTTAGGAGCTAATGGTAAAGGCATTGTGAATCTCATCCAAGTGGTGTAATTACCATGACATGTAGGATTAGGCTATGTTAGAAAGGAAGAGAAGGGAAAATCTTCAGGCGACAATTCTGAGACAATAAAGGATGCTGAGAGTACATCACAATCCTCCAATGATCGTGATTGCAAGCCACTTCCAAATGGAAATGAGCATTCCAAAGAGAGGGATAAAGTAAAGTATTAAAAGGATTAGTCACTCTAAATTTCATTTTGATTACTAGAAAATTGGTAATAGTGAACCAAACTTGTGGCATAAAAAACCATGTAAATTTTGTGGCTTGTATAACCATGTGGTTTACAAGTGATGGAAGAGAATGGAAGCAAAGAAAAATACAAGAAATATAAAGCCTTCTCCACATCAGGGTGGGAAGAAGTTCAAGTAGGTCTGGAGGAAGAAGATTTTTTGCAGCCATTGTAACAAACATAGGAATCATAGAACTGCATGTTGGGAGGTCCATCTAGAGTAGCGACTAAAGGACTAGAAATAGCATGTGAAGGAAAATTTCAGTGAAGCAAATCAACAAGAAAGTCAAATACAAGAAGAGTGCCCACCAACCTTGTTGGGTAAGATATGGTTAGAAATTTTAAGTAGTTGAGCACATGGCCACATTTTGTAAATCACTTGTTGCGATGTTTGTTAAATTGATGAAGTGTTTGCCATCACTTATGAATGAAACATAGTGATATTTTTGGCATTTTTTTTTATAGCTTGGGTATTGGTTTCTATTATGATTTTGATGCAAAATTGAACAAATGGTGGGTTATAAACTCTTGGGAAGTATGAGGTTTTTTTGGGGCATGATAGGTAATGTAATTGAACATGTATTTTGTAATATGTACTACAATTTTGCATAGAATATAGGTTTTAGATCATCACTTATGGCTCCAAAGAACAAATGAGAAGGAGAACGAAGTGTGGCCTATTAGGGAATTTGTTATGAAGATGAAGAAGTAAAGAATATTGCATATTGTTTTCATGCTTTTGGAGTACCAAAATCTCCTTAGTGGGGGGGAATGATCTAGGTGGCTTTAAAAATGCTCAAAAATACAAAGATGGCTTTAAAAAATATTATAAATAAAATTCTTCAAATTTCATCAAAATAAGGACCAAAACTTAGAGCTCGTCGTACTGATTCCAACAGCGTAAACAAAACTCAAATTCAAGTTCGTATGCTCAAGATATTCACAATCATATTTTTGGTCAACTAGGCCCACTAGCTAAATTTGGTTGAGCGACAACAAAATTTGGAGCCAAAATAAAACTAGAAAACTTTCTAAATATTGTGGAACCCACCAAATTTAGCAAAAATAAACGAGGCAAAAAAATGGCACTTAACGGCGATGGTTTCCAGTTATCAGAAATGGCGAAATTGTTGCCTACTTAATTTGTTTGGTGACCCAAAAAATCAACTGGTAGGTTTTTGAACGATTTTTTTTTTAAATATGAAATAAAATAAAATAAAAATTGAATTTATGTGTTGGTGGGCCACCAACCCCATAAGCCCTCCAATATCCATATATTTTATATATTGTATGGCCCAATGACCATGTTATTAATGGACCGACGATGTTTGAACTGCACCGGCTAGGAGGTTGATCCACTGACCAACTGTCCAAAAACATGTCACCATCTACATTTAAATTTAAAAAAATATATAACACCACCCAAAATATTAAACGCTAAGGTATATACATGAGGCTGTGGGGTTTGACCCCAGGCGGGCCCTGTAACAACGAGGCACATTGCCAACAACCCAATGGACCTTACATTGAAAAATCTGCCCATATTCATTTATTTAAACACTTTATTTTACCATTCATGCAAGGCATAATGGAGAGGCAACGGAACCCAGACTGAGCACAGAGGATGAGAAGCGTAACCATGACATAGTAACAAGAGGTGGAACCATGAGCAAAGGAATCTTGGACGAAGCTTTAATATTCCCTTGAGTCGATTTTTGACAGAGTCATAATCATATCAATTTTATCCTCAAACGAACCAAAATTTCACGAGGAATCCGATGGCATGATTAATTTTATGATCTGAACAACATTTTTTTTCAGGAGAAAAATGTTGAAGGTGGAACCACCAAGTTGGAACCCTAATGCAAGAATTAACATAGAATCTAAAATATTCCATGGAGGCCCGAAAATAACAATTTCAAAACTAGAAAAACTCTATACTCATTTTTCTCAATTTTTTACAAGGAATGCAATTGTGTGATCAGTTTTTTGTCTGAGCAGCCAAATTTCATTCAGCTCGCATAAGAGAATATTTGAGGAATCTTTGATATTATCATGGAGCCCCAATTTGACCAAATCATAAAGAGGTCGAGTTTTAGTCATATTTCAGGATTTTTCGCCAGGAATTCAACTGTGGTGTCTACCTATTCAGCAGAGTTGTGCAATTTTAGGCCATCCCCATAAGTGGAGGTATAAGATGCATTGACGCCATATTTTCTTTTGATATTTGTTGAGATGATGATTTGATGTTGAGATCCTTGTTTGCCACTTTGTTGGAGGATCTTTCTCTGCTACTTCATGTGATAATTTTGATATATTGTCATGTTGAAGGAAAGCTTATATGAGTGAGATATCCTATAGAAGAATTCCTTGTGGAGATACATGCCACTCTAGTTAAGAGAGTTCTTCATGTTGAAAATCCAACAAGATGATGGAGCTTAGTGAAAAGAAGTCGCCTTCACTAAGTAGGCCCGCAGGCTATTTTTGGCACAAAGTCTATTTTTAGACATATGGATCATGGTCTATGAGTTGCAAGATGCTATTTATGGATGATTGGTCATGTTGGTAAAAATAGATGGACCTATATTTTTAGACATTGGGCGGAATCTATTTTTAAACTGTCGAGCTAAAAATAGAATAGTCAAATATTATTAACCCTTAATAATATTTAGACTATAAACATTATCTTATCCTCTTGGAACACTTCAGTTTGATGCTTGGATGTGGCACATGCAGCTGACAGAAGGAATTATGCTATTCCTAGGGGTTAGTTGAGCTATTGCATGGTTGACTTCAGTTAGAACTCATGTGGCAGAGTTTGGTGGAGTTGATGAGACAGTTGGTGGAGTTGTGTTCTGTTTAACTTAGTTGAACTAGTTGTATTTAGTCTAACTGACAAATTCACTAGTGATGAGTGGTGGGAATTAATTATTAATTAATTCACTAATTATTAACTCATAAATCAACTAAAGAACACATCAGTTAACTGCAATGCATGGACAGTTCAGTGGAGACCAGTGTTAGAGGTGGGTGAAAGGGTGAGTCTACTATCAGTTGTGACTATGGCTGTGCATGAGATTTGCACACACATTGATGGAGATTGCCAATGATGATTGCGTAGTTGAAGCTAGGGGGATTCAAAATTGGATCTCATCATTACTCATCTTGGATTGCGCAATAGAGGCAGGCATACTTGTGGAGAAGATTTTAACTTGTGACTTGTTCTATATCTGAGCTAGTTTGTGTGTAGCATGTGAGATAGTGCTGAGAGCTGTGAGAGCTTTGTGCTATGTATTGTTACATGTTCTCTATCATTATAATATACAGATAGTTGGGGGTTTTCAGCTATTGCTTTCCCCATTACATACTGTGTTCTATGTGTGCTTGATTATTTGTTTATGGGCACATGCGACTGTTTCTATTTCCGCATATTGATGATCAATTGTAGAAGAGGTTATGTATTATGCATGAAGCTTAAATAGTGTGTAATCAGGATAATATCGGTGAATAATTCAGCTATTATTCAAATTTCTACATGGTATCGGAGCTAAATTGATCATCGGATCTATTACAGTGATTACAAATTTATTTCGTAGACAGAGTTCCGTACGTAGGGTCAGTGTAGCCTTCGGGATCCATCCTTTCTTTGAAAGGTGATATATCCAGTAAATTCCCCTACAGTCGATCTCTGTGCTAGAAATAATTTGTTCTCACAGATCAGAAGCGGTTGAGTTTTGAGCTGGTGGAATTCGAATTTGCAGCAGTGTTTTCTTGGTGTCAAAAGTCGAGATGTCTTTCAACGGATTGCGATTGGAGTATGCCCTTGAAGGCAGCTCGAATTATATTGCATGGAAGGACAGGATGGAGGCGGTGTTAGATGACAACGGGTTGAAGGAGTTCATAGATGTTGAAGTCCCAAAGCCTACTGATGCTGCTCAAGTTGAGGCTTGGCAAAAGAAGACAGCAAAGTGTCGAAGGATTCTGTTGGAGGGCGTGAAGGATCACATTGTATCCAGCCTGCATGGAAAATCTTCTCCATACTTGATGTGGAAAGCGTTGACAGATTTATTCCAAAGAAAGAGCGACCAGAGGAAGTTGGCGCTCAAGGATAAACTCAGAAACATAAAGATGGAGAAAGGCGACAGTATATCCAAGTACCTCACGAAGTTCACCCAATGCAGGGATGAGCTGGGAAGTGTGGGGGTGACTGTAGCTGATGAAGACTTGGTGGACTTGGCTCTCCTTGGTCTTCCGAAGAGTTGGCATTCCTATCAAGACTCTGTCAATGGTCGAGAGAAATTTCCAGGATGGGAGCGACTTTGGTCGGATCTCATGCAAGAGGAGACAAGGCGGAGTACCAAGGATGGATCTTCATCAAAGGCACCTGATGAAGAAAATTGTGCTTTGGCTGCCAAAGAAAAGAAGGGGAAGAGCAAGAAAGCTTCTCATTCCGGTGCGAAAGGCAAGAAGAAAGACATGTCCAAGGTGAAGTGCTTTCACTGCCACCAGCACGGACATTATGCCACAAATTGTCCGCAGAAGAAGAAAAATAAGCATGCTGCTGGATCTGCAGCGGGAGAGGCCTTAGCCTCTCAGTTTGAGCTGGATTTTTCACTGATCGCATGCTTGGTATCAAGTGTGATGGGATCAGTATGGTTCTTGGATAGTGGTGCGTCTTTTCACATGACTGGAGATCGAGATTTGTTTTCAGATCTGGATGAGAAAGATCTTGGAGTGCACATCGAGATGGGCGATGATGGTAGATACAGTGCGACCGGTATCGGTACCATTTCCTTTGAGAGGGAGTCTGGTAAACCCTTCGTATTGAAGGAAGTGATGCATGTTCCAGGATTGAAGAATAATCTTATCTCTGTGGCGATGTTAGAAGACAAGGGATATGATGTTGTATTTAGCGAGGGAAAGGCTTTCCTGCGCAGTAAGGCAACTGGTGAGACCCGGAGGATAGGGGTTCGAGTTCAGAACCTTTATCAATTGTAGGTAGATGGCTGCGCAGCAATGGCAGGCAAGGCAGAAGGAGTGGTGAGCCGGGATGATGGCGAGTTGTGGCACCGGAGATTGGGCCACCTTCACCATGGAGCTTTGAAGATACTGCAGCAGATTTCGACTGGGCTTCCTAAGGGCACTCTTGCGCAGTCAGATCAGTGCAAGGGGTGTACCTTAGGAAAATTTGTGAAAGCCACCTTTCACGAGAAGGATAGTCGCGCCACGACGATCCTTGAGAGAATCCACACAGACGTGTGTGGACCTTTCTCGGTAGCTTCGACAGCAAAGCACAAGTACTATGTGATCTTTTTTGATGATTTCTCTCGGAAGTGCTGGATCTTCTTCATGCAGAAGAAGAGCGATACATACTCTAAGTTCTGTGAGTTCAAGGCGTTGGTTGAGAAGGAATCGCGGAAGCATGTGAAGGCTCTTAGGAGCGACAATGGTGGTGAATATTCATCTCTCTGGCGAATTCAAAGAGAGATTTTGCGAGCGCGAAGGTCGGAGAGAGCTCCCGCCGCCTCCATAACCCACGAGCGAACGGGGGTTGCGGCGGAAGAACGAACGATTATGGGTCTTGCCCACAGGCGATGTTGCATGATCAGGGCCTACCCATT
This sequence comes from Pinus albicaulis, assembly GCA_034641835.2. Taxonomy (NCBI): domain Eukaryota; kingdom Viridiplantae; phylum Streptophyta; class Pinopsida; order Pinales; family Pinaceae; genus Pinus; species Pinus albicaulis. The sequence continues at coordinate 1,461,767,468 of CM076578.1, read as the reverse complement.
CACTTGTGGGAGGAGGCATGCAATACTGCAGTATATGTGCAGAACCGTTGTCCTCACAAGATACTTGGCATGAGTACACCCGAGGAGGCGTTTTCTGGTAAGAGGCCTCATATTTCCCATTTGAGGATTTTTGGTTCACCTGTCTACATGCATGTGACGAAAGATGCCAGGAAGAAGCTGGAGCCAACCGCAGAGGTTGGGATATTTTTGGGGTACACTGATACACCCCACAACTATCATGTTTATTTTCCAAACAGTCGCAAGACTGTTGTGCAACGGGATATCAAATTTCAGGAGGAGAAAGCCATGAAGTGTTCGCATGAGAGGGAGCCACACTTGCATGCAGATGAGGAGCTATTAGTTCCTAAGGATGAGCTTCAGGATGTGGATCAGCCACAAGAGGAAGTTCATGGAGTGGAAGAGACCACTCATGCAGCGCCAACCATCAGAGGGCGGAAGCGCAATACGAGAGGCGAGCGGCGGCTCGAAGATGCGAAGAAGGTTATGGGACCCACCTACGGCACGGCGCGGACGAGAGACGCGATCCATAAGTAGTACACTAGATACATGGCTCTTGTGAGCAAATGTGTCATAACAGAGCCATCCTCTTTTGAGGAAGTTGTGGAGGACCCTGCATGGGTAGATGCCATGGTGGAAGAGTATGATTCGATTGTCAGAAACAGTGCATGGGAGATTGTCCCAAGACCGGAGGGGAAATCAATTGTGGGTTCGAGATGGATCTACAAAGTGAAGCAGGCGGCTGACGGGAGTGTGGAGAAGTACAAGGCAATATTTGTTGCCCGAGGCTTCTCACAGATAGAGGGGAATGATTATGAGGAGACTTTTGCACCTGCCGCAAGCTATTCTTCCTTACGGACGATCCTAGCTCTCTCAGCGCAGATGGGGTGGCACATTCATCAGATGGATGTGAAGACTGTGTTCCTCAACGGAGTCATTGAGGAGGAGGTGTATATAGAGCAGCCCGAAGGTTTCGAGATCTTCAGCAGTGAGTTGCATGTGTGCAGACTCAAGAGAGCACTATATGGGTTGAAACAAGCACCTCGTGCTTGGTACACACGGATTGACAGTTATTTCACCGGACTTGGATTCTCCAAGAGTGAGGTGGATCCTAACCTGTACCAGATTTTGGTGGAGGGTAAGTTGCTGATCATTGTACTTTATGTAGATGATTTGATTTTGACGGGTGATGAGTTTTTGATACTTTCATGCAAGGAGGATCTTGCTAGAGAGTTTGAGATGAAGGACTTGGGCCTCCTTCATTATTTCCTGGGATTGGAAATTCGGCAGTGCAGTGATGGACTGCTTGTTTCTCGGTGTAAGTATGCCCGGGAGATACTGGAGAAGTTCAACATGAAAGGCTGCAAGCCTGTTGATACTCCTCTTCCTGGAGGTTGGAGGAAGGAGGATTCTACTTCAGCGGAGGTAGTGGATGCCACTGTTTATCGACAGTTGGTGGGGTCGCTTATGTATCTGGTCAATACACGACCCGATATATGCTATGCTGTTAACCAGCTTTCGCAAGCTATGTTTAAGCCTACCAAGCTCTTCTGGAAGGCAGGCAAGCATGTATTGCGCTATCTTAGAGGCACATCGGGATATGGATTGTGGTACAGACAGGAGGATGAGGTGAAGCTATGTGGCTTCACGGATGCAGATTGGGCAGGGAGCCCAACGGACAGAAAGAGCACATGCGGAGGGATCTTCGGTATCGGGTCGGCAGTTTCTTGGTACGGCGGGAAACGGAGTAGTGGCACTCGGTTCGACGGTGGGTATGTAAGCGGCGAAGCTTGGCTGCATGCGAGGCTATATGGATGAGGAAGATCTTGGTCGGGTTGTTCGGGTCACACTTGGAGCCTACTGTGATTTATTGTGATAACTAGAGTTGCATTAAACTCTCGGCTAATCCAGTATTTCATGATAGATCCAAACACATCGACATCAGGTACCATCATATCAGAGATTGTGTGCAGCGGAAGGTCATGTTACTTTCATACATTCCTATGGAGGATCAGGATGCTGATATCTTGACGAAGGCGCTCACCGGGAGCAAATTCGAATACCACAGGGGCAGGATAGGGGTTGCAGATAATCCATATCTTGTTGAGAGGGAGTGTTGAGATTGCAACAAGATGATGAGCTTAGTGGAAAGGAGTCGCCTTCACTAAGTGGGCCCGCAGGCTATTTTGGCGCAAAGTCTATTTTTAGACTATGTCTATTTTTAGACATATGGATCATGGTCTATGAGTTGCAGCATGCTATTTATGGATGATTGGTCAAGTTGGTAAAAATAGATGGACCTCTATTTTTAGACATTAGGTAGTTTCTATTTTTAGACTGCTGAGCTAAAAATATAACAGTCAAATATTATTAACCCTTAATAATATTTAGACTATAAACATTATCTTATCCTCTTGGAGCACTTCATTTTGATGCTTGGATGTAGCACATGCATCTGACAGAAGGAAATACGCTTTTCCTAAGGGTTAGTTGAGCTATTGCATGGTTGACTTCAGTTAGAACTCAAGTGGCGGAGTTTGGTGGAGTTGATGAGATAGTTGGTGGAGTTGTGTTCTGTTTAACTTAGTTGAACTAGTTGTATTTAGTCTAACGGATAATACACTAGTGATGAGTGGTGTGAATTAATTATTAATTAATTCACTTCATTATTAACTCATAAATCAAGTTTAAATAATACATCGATTCGCCATGATACATGGGCCGATTCGATGGGAGCCGAGTTAGAGGTTCCGAAATTTGTGAGTCTACTATCAGTTGTGACTATGGCTGTGCATGAGATTTGCACACACATTGATTGAGATTGCTAATGAGGATTGCGCAGTACAAGCCATTGGGATTCAAACTTGGATCTCATCATTATTCATCTTGGATTGCGCAGTAGAGGCAGGCAGACTTGTGGAGGAGATTTGAACTTGTGACTTGTTCTATATCTGAGTTAGTTTTGTGTGTAGCATGCGAGATAGTGCTAAGTACTTGTGAGGAGTATTGTGCTATGTATTGTTACATGTTCTCTATCATTATAATATACAGATAGTTAGGGGTTTTCAGCTGTAAGCTTTCCCCATTACATATTGTGTTCTATGTGTGCTTGATTATGTTTTAATGTGCGCATGCGACTGCTTCTATTTCCGCAAATTTATGATCAATTGTAGAAGAGGTTATGTATTATGCATGAAGCTTAAATAGTGTGTAATCAAGATAATCTCAGTGAATAATTCAGCTATTATTCAAATTTCTACACTTCATTGTATTGAAAAATAACACATTATGTACTCAGCATCATCTTGCAACATTTAATAAAGTGGCCTCCACACTCTTGACATCGAGCCCGGAGATGTAGTCCACATTGGATGAACTCCGTTATCAAGTTGTGTGTGTTCTTTGATTCAATGGTTGCATTTATGTTTTCGCTTCTTTAAATTATGCACATGTTGTTTTTCATACTCTTTCACATTCAGTTCTGCTAATATCATAGAAGTAAAATATCTTGGTTAATTCTGGTAGCTGAGAGAATCAGGATCAAGTTTGGTATCAAAGTAGTCTTCTTACTTATGCAAATTGCATGATTGAACATGCAACAAGAAAGAAAATAGAGGATCACAAAGATCTATATGAGGCCTTCTAGAAGATGGAAAGCATGGTAGATATAATGTATGCATATTATGAGGAGAAAAAGGAAAAAGAGGAGAAAGAGAAAGAGAGAGCAAAAGACGATGCTCCATATCCATCTTTGGGAAAATATTTTTCTTCTTCATCTACTTCTCATCATTCAAATGAAGAGATCAACCAGAGCCTTCAAGCAGAGAATGCTAAATTGATGAGACTTCTATAAGAAGTAGAAGAGGAGCAACAGAGATTTCAACTTCATTTACAAGCCACGAAAGAGGCCTTGGAAAATTTGAAATGCAAAGAGGGCTTAGTGCAGCCATCATCAACTGCTTTAGAGGTAAACAGTGTTGGTAATTCCTCAATTTCATTTTCACGTGATGATGATGATGATTTGGGTGCTTTTGAAAATCACACTAAATGCATTGATTCAAGATTAATTAAGAATATGGGAGATTAAGGAAATGGCCTAGGAGCTAATGGGAAAGGCATTGTGAATCCCATCAGGACTGGGTTATGTAAGAAATGAAGAGACGGGAGAATATTCACCCGACAAGTCTGAGGCAATGAAAGATGTTGAGAGTACATCAAAATCCTTCAGTGATTGTGATTGTCGGTCATTTCCAAATGGAAGTGAGCATTCCAAAGAAAGAGCTAAATTAAGGTATAAAAAATCTTAGTATTCTAAAGTTCATTTTGATTACAAGAAAATTATTAATAATGAATAAAATTTGTGGCATAAAAAACCATGTACTTTTTGTGGCTTCTATAACCATGTGACATGATATATCACAAAATATAATGATATATCAATAAAGATGATTAAAAATATACAAAATCTTATAAACAAAAAAAACTAAAAATTAAATAATATATAAAATTAAATCAAATCCCAAATCTAGAAAGATTTTTTTTTTGATAGTTTAGACTAAATCCTAATCACCCATGGGTTTTGAACCGGTGACCTTGCAGACGGAGTGCCTTAACAGTACACCCCATCACCGACTGCTCTACACCACATGGGGTCAAATTCAAAAAGAATTATGTATGTCTAAGCATTTCAATTCCATCCCAAATCTAGAAGATTCGGAAATAGTTTTATTTGTGAAATAAAGATGAGGAATCAACAAAGTACTTTTTTCTTATGCTCTCATAACGTTCAGTAATATTGAGCTTCCGATCATCATAAGACAATTGAGAATAACTGCTTCTAAAATATTTTTGTTTGTCTTCGATACAACCAAATATCTTAATGAAACTCTTTCACCAAGCCTTCTAAGAATGAATATATTAAATGGTTCATCCTAGAGGACTAATAATCTCACATATGCTCACCACAGAGACATTTCCCTCATACATCCCATTCTTCCAAGTTGAAGATCGCCCTAGAATACCCACCTAACCCTAATTTGGTTTTGATTAACCATCCCAAACTGTTTCTGCCAATACAATAGAGCAAAAATTAAAAAAGCACGAGAATAAATTTGATATTGATGTGAAGTAGATATACATACCTAAAAATAGAATACCAATTCCCTGCAGGAATTCCATGAAATCCAAATGTGGAGACTTATTCTTTGGTTTTCGAGAAATCAGTGTCAACAGAATCCTGCACTATTGCCAACTGGTAAATTTGTGACTAAAAATTACTTAACTTTCAGAAGATATCATTTTTAGAAAGAAATATCAATGTCATTCTATTGGTATTCAAGATGAATTGAAGGAATTTATAAGGCAGGTCCCAAACTTGTCTCCCAAAAAAAAAAATTGTCGGATTTCTACGATGCTTTCCCCTCCGGCGTACAAATTCATGAGGTTTCCAGCTTCACCTTCAAATCATGTCCATTAGCACATAATTTCATTTTTGGAACCACGGGAAATGAATTTATTATACTACAGAACTTAAGAAAGGATGCCCAACAATTTCCAAGAAATAGAAAAAATATCACAAATATATTTTCTTTGAATGTCGGTAACACATTTTCTTCATTATCCGGATTCATTCCCCCTGCAGAAAATAAATCTTTAGCCATCTAAAACAATAAATTTCAGACACCCTATTGATGCACTAAACTGGCCTTACTGTCATCGATAACCCTAGCAATATACCTATCTAAATCATTGTCATCATATATAAAGTTCCTTTTGTTGTCTAAGATCTTGAATTCCATATCACCATGGATTGTCATTACTCCTCGAAATACCCTGCTTAGTGATTTTCCTTGGGTTTCTGGGCTTGTATTTTTGAATAAATTGTGGCTTCCAGCAAGGGGATCAAAGTTGACTTCAATTAAAAAGCAGTGTGGAAAATGAAAATCCAAGTGCCTCATACACATGTCCATGGAAATGCCAAGAGTATTTAGACAAAATTCCAGTGAGTTCAATCTTAAATCCAACACACTAGTCAATGTGAGAAGATGAATACACCTTACACCACCTAATTATGTTGCCCTTCATATTTTCGTTGTAGGGAGCCTAAGTTCTTGCAAACATTATTAGCCTACATCACTCCCCCATGACAGACCGTGGAAATTTTAGTTCTGGTAGGTGTGCAGCACAGAATCTTTCGGAGTAGATCGTACTGGTCATGAGAGAAAATAAGTTAGTTATAAATGAATTGCAAAAATAAATGGCTATGCGTTTTGTTAAAGCTGAATAACTGAGTTTCACATAACTATTACTAATGATTAATGATTACGTGTGTATATTAATAAATTTGATTTTTTTAGGAACTTGACAGATTAAGAGTTAACATAGATTTAAGTTGGTTATAATAAATCTTTTAGGAGCTTGATAGATTTGTAGTTAAGATGAATCTAAATTGGTTATAATAAATAAATTATGTTATTTTAAATGAAAATATATAATTAGCCGCTAGAGATGTGGCTTGTTGGCCAACGAATGTACTACTAAGGTGTTCTTGTTGTTGTGCAAGTCACAGGTTCAAACATTGTTGCTCATGCGCTATGCTTGGGGAGACATAATTGCACCTCGTGGTTATATTCGCAGTCATTGAGGATTGACCCCATGTCACGCAAGTACTTGGGGAGGTATAATTGCACCTCGAGGTTATATTGGCAACCATCGAAGATTGACCCCATGTCACGCAAGTACGAGAGCCGACATGTTACCAATTCCACCAATCAAAAAAAAATGACAATATATATAATCAGTGGTCCCCACTTATACCTCAATTAGGAATGGTTATAAAAATGAATTATTGTGTTCATATACATATATATAGTACATAATCAACTTAATTATACTTATTTTATTTTATTTTCCAAAGAAAAAACAAATTATTTGGAAATAAAAATTTTGTTTTGTAGAGACGCTTTCTTTACTCAAATAAAGTCCCAAATTACCCTTTCTTTACTCATAATAAGGTTATGTAATGAATTTATTTTAAATTATAATCCTTCTCAATTCAAGGTTTAAAGTAAATTTGGTGGTACTAGGCCAACCCACATGTATGCTTACTCGAATTCATAAGGCTCGAAGTCAATACAACAACATTCATAAGCATGAAGTCATTATGTCATTAGCGAAAATTTGAATATGGGTGGGAAAGATAATAACCAATATATATTTTTTTTTGTTTTGTAAGTTGTGTAAGTCCTGAGATGACTAGCACACTTAACCTGTGGCTTGAGTAACCATGGACCAAAGGAATTTGAGCTATCAAAATCACCCAAGGATGGCACCCACCTTGAGCTACACCAGCCCTTAGCATAGCTAGACTTTTTCCCACAGAATTTAAAACCAATAACCTTTACACCACTAATACCTTAACCAAAAATCTTATAGTTGCCTACTTTAAACCCAATAAACTTAACGAATTTAAAATTTTAATAATTTTTATGAAATTTAAGATTATAATAAAATTTTACAAAAATTAAAAATTAAAATAAATTACGTATAATGAAATCATATTTATCAAAATTTTGACCCATATGAAAATTTTCAAAATATTTCAATCTTCTCAAATAATTTCATTACTTCCTACACCACCTGCCCAAATGTTGTCATATCGCTTGGCCTTGGTCGAGTGAAATTATTCTAGATCCTTGGATGGGTGATATCTCCAATCGGTGGAGGTATTCACCACAAGGAACGTTACATTCCCTTAAAATTTTAGTTTCCCTCCTTTATCATATTTGATAGATAGTTTTATTTTTTAATAAAAATAAATTTTAAATAAATTAAATTTTGTAATATAGATTTAATTGCTTTTTTTTATTACCATAAAATATAATCACTTCAAACATTTTAAAATTATAATTAGTGTATATCAACTTAATTTATTTATTATGCATTTAAAATATCAAATTTCTAGAAGGATCATTTTGTTTGGTAAGTTGAAGTTTTTCTATTATTAAAAAAATAAATACAAAGATGTCAAAATGTATGTCGCTCACCTCGACTAAGTTTTTTGACCAATTCTATAACCATGCTACATACAAAAAGAAAAACGAGTTGTCTTTAGTGCGACTTTTTGAAGCCTTTTCTAGTGGAATTTTCCAGTCTAATTTCTCTAAAATCCGGCAGGTATTCATTGAAAACAGAAGCTTAATGGGTAACCATGCACAATCAAAGTGCCCTAGGAATTTTTTAGGGTGCTAAATCCATATATACATTGAAAAAACCAGTTTAAATAACAGCAATTAAGATTTCACCTCAAATTGTTTCACCCGATTCTGGAAATGGAAACTCCAAAAAGTCGCACTAAAGACAACTCCAAAGAAAAATGCCCAACCGAGAGGTTCATAGCCTTATAGACCTAACATACCAAAAAACAAAAAGAACTAGAAAGACATCAATTACCATAATCAGTCATCAGAGGTGATTGAAGCAGGATTATTTGGCCCCGTTCCTAGAGGAGGAGAAAGCTAACGCAGGAAATTAACATGATGCTCAAAGTGAGCAAGCCAAGCTTCCAGCTTTTCGACTTTCTTCATCAACATATTTTTCCCATGCTAAAAAACCACAAATGTTTCACAGACATGGCATTGGAAATAATGTATTTTCTCCATCTTAGCCATAATTGCCTCATGCTCCTCCCTTTGGTCCATATCATGAGATTCCATCAGGTCTATGATAGATCGTACCATCGCATAAAGCATCATGGAACTCCCGACACGCCTAGCAGGAGTGTGTCCAATTGACCTTGCACGACCCTGAATGTTGCTCCGTCCCTGCGAGGCCATGGCTCGGCCACGACCCGATCATCCTCCAACAACACCACGACCACTCTGAACCAATACGTTGCTTCCTCTACTCACCACAGAGTCGGTCGAGGACCATCCCCCTCCACGAGCTCCACCACCCCCACGCCCAGCACCACATCTGTTGTTTCCACCACCAATGTTCACTTCACCACCCTAAACGCCTTCTAGAATAATTTCCACTTCCCCGAAGTGGAACGCTTCCTCCTTCGCCTAACCAAGGGCATGCGAGGAGCACGAGCTTGGCTTCATGCCGAAGTCCGAGAAGAAACCTCGACCCTGAAGGTTATCTCTAATCCATGCCAAGGACCACAAAAATAAACCAAATACCACACAACCAGAAACTACACACTCTATCAATCGGCCACCCTCCACCAGAGATCCAAAAATACACATAGTAATCAGAGAATGAAATGGAATTCGATGCCATGGGTCACCTCGACCTAAATTCGCCACTAAAAAAAACCATACCAGGCTAAAGCATCTAGACAAACCCTTGGCTAGGAAGGCGAGAGTGTGACCTTTGAATTGAGCACAGGAGTAGTTATAGAATCAAGCTTCCTGAGGCCTAACCAACGCTAGAGCCACGGGGTTATGCCAAAAGGATATATTTTATCATCAACCCTAGAAGGGAAGAACCAAGGGATTCCTACACCATAAATCCAACACAACCTAAGCATCAACTCCACCACCCAAACAAAACCGCCACCACCAGAAGTTAAGTTATCATTTATACAAGCAACATACACCTTACACGAGCGTCCAAAGAACCAACATCCAGAACTCCAAGGAAAGAAAACATGCAGGCCCAGAGCAACCACACCTAAGACCAACCAGAACCTCAAGTAGTGTGCCCTCTGACTAAGGAAGGGGAGGGAAAGATTCACCCAGTGCAATAAGGAAAGAGATATTACTATAACGAGCCTGCGGGAGGAGTGATAGACAGACGACCACCACCATAACCAAATGACCCAGAAATATGAGAGTACACAGAAATTCACATCCTCTGGAGAGCCAAAAAATTACCAGATAACTTTGTGCACCAAGCTATTCAACCAGATAAGTGTCGGTGCCATTGAACCTCGAGATAGTACAAACTCGCTCCACACAGGTGAAGCAAGATGTTTCACACATACAAGCACAGGGATATAACTACAACATGGTGGAGGGGTTGTATACCTTCCCTCCTCTGCTTAAAGCAAAATCCAAGTGTCATTTGTCATGTGACAAATGGATCCCGTAGTCTAACACCCTCATCGCAGAGATCAAATTTGTTTTTGAAATGTAAAATATTATTAAATAATTAATAATTTTTTATAATTAATATATTAAATTATTTTTAATAATATTATTAAAATTGTATTTTTATGAATTAATTATAATAAATTATTTATTATTTAATTATTTTAAATTAATTAATATTTAATAATAATTAACATTAATATGTATTGCTTAATTAATTTATGAATCATTTTATTAATTAATAATTATTATTATTATTATTATTATTATTTAATAATAATAATGTTATTTGATCATAATTAATAATTTTTAATTAGTGTTATTAATAATAATAACATTAATTATTTTAAATTATAATAATACCATTATTTAATCAATAAACATGATTCATCTAGGGATCATATTCCAATTTAAGATTCATAATAACTCACCATATTCAATATTAATAAAAGAATGAAAATCATGCAAATTTCAAATAGTTAATTGTGGAAAATAAATTATTAAAAATTAAATAATGATTTTAAATTTTATTTTCATAATATAAAATCACCAAATATTTAATTTAAAAAGAAAGTAATTCATTATGTTCAAGGTGGCGTTATTTTCTTATAAATTATATTTTTTTATTTTTATTTTAAAATGACACATGTCAACTCCATGTTAAGTATGGAAGGAATCACACATTTCCCTCATATTGTGTTGTAGAATGTGTCTTTCGTCACAATGAGTAGAAAATAATTATCTTAAAAAACTCTTGTTTCTATTAATAAGCACACAAATAATTTACTTACAATTAAACATGATTTCTTCTTATAGTAAATAATGACATAATTTTAACTTTTACTGAGAGTTTCTCTGAATCAAATCAATTCGATATATTTGTGATCCAAGACTGTGTTTGATCTAGGTGGCTCCAAAAATGCTCAAAAATCAAAGATGGCTTCAAAATGGCTCAAAAATCAAAGTCTTCAAATTTCATCAAAACTAGGACCATAACGTAGGGTTCATCGTCTTGATTATAATGACACAAATGACACTCAAATTTGAGTTCGTATGCTCAAGATATTCATAGTCAAACTTTTGGTCAACTAGCCCACTAGCTAAATTCGGCAGAACGCCAACTAAATTTGGAAACCAGCTAAAAATTTTGGACCTTCTAAATTTGGTAGAACCCTCAAAATTTGTGGAAATTAACTAGGTGACAAAATGGCACTTAACGATGATGGTTTTCTGTTGTCGAAAATGGCGAAATTATTACCTACTTAATTTTTTTGGTGACCCCAAATTCGACCGTAAGGTTTTTCAACAATTTATTTTAAAATATGAAAAAAAATAGAAATTATGCATTGGTGACCACCAAACCCACCAACCCTCCAACGACCATGTTATTAATGGACCGATGGGATTTGAACTCGTACCAGCCAGGAGGTCGGTCCACCGACTGGTAGTCCAACAAATTGTCACCATCCACATTTAAATTTAAAAAAAAAAATATATATATATATATATATACATACCACCGCGCAAAATATTAAACACCAAGGTATATACAAGAGGTCGCGGAGTTTTACCCCATACGATCCTTGTAACAATTGGGCAAATTTCCAATAGCTCAATGGGCCTTACATTGAAAATTTTTCCCATATTCATTTATTTAAATGCTCAATTGTACCATTCACCCAACGCATAATGGAGAGGTAGCAGAACCCTTCCCAAGCATGGAGAACAAGAGGTGGAACCATGAGTAGAGGAATCTTGGTGGAATCTTTAAGATTCCTTTAAGCCGATTTTTTACAATGTTAGAATCATGCTAATTTTATACTCAAACGAACTGGAATTTGGTGAGGAGTCTGATGGCATGATCGGTTTTCAGATGTAAGCATCAATTTTTTTAGAAGTAGAATGTTAAGGGTGGAACTATGAAGTTGGAACCCTGATGCAGGAATCCGCATGGAAACTGAAAGATGCCTTAGAGGCCCGAAAATGACAATTTCAAAACCAGGCCAACTTTCTACCCATTTTTCTCAATTTTTCACAAGGAACGTGATGGTGTGATTAGTTTCTTCGTCTAAGCAGAAAAATTTCAATTGGCCTAGAGAAGAGAATCTTTGAGGAATCTTTGAGATTCTTAGGGAGCCCAAATTTGACCGATTCAGAAAGGGGTCAATTTTATAGTTATATTTAAATATTGTTTGCTAGAATATCAACCATGTTGTCCCTTTCTTCAGCAGATTTATGCAATTTCAAACCATCCCTAAAAGTGGAAGTATATGATGTAATGATGCCATGTATTCTTTTGATTTTTGTTGATATTATGATTTGATGTTGAGATCCTTGTTTGTCATTTCGTTAGAGGATCCTTGTATACCACTTCATGTGAGAGTTTTAACATTTTTTCATGCTGAAGGAGAACTTATATGAGTGAGAGTTCTTATAGAAGACTATATCGTGGAGAGACATGCCACTCTAGTTTTAAGGGAATTTATTCCTTGTATTGTCAAAGAACACATCATGTACTCATCATCATCTTGCATCATTTAATGAAGCGGCCTCCCTACTCTTAACACTGGACTCGGAGACATTGTCCACACTGGACGAACTTCATTATCACATTGTGTGTGTTCCTTGATTTGATGGTTGCCTTTATGTTTCATCTTCTTTAAAGAATGCACATGTGGCTCTTCATACTCTTTCACCTTCAATTATGCTAACACCATATAAGTAAAATATCTTGGTTAATTTTTGTAGCTTAGAGAATCCAGATCAAGTTTAGTATAAGAGAAACCTTCTTGTTGACCTGAATTTCATGATTAAATTTGCAAAAAAAAAGAAAATGGAGGATCACAAAGATCTCTACAAGGCCTTCTAATATATGGCAAGCATGGTAGATATAATATATTAATATTATGAGGAGAAAATTGCAAAATAGGAACAAGAGAAGGAGAGAGCAAAAGAAAATTCTCCATATCCATATTCTAGAGAATATTCTTCATCTTCTTCTTCTTCCCATCATTCAAATGAAGAGATTGACCAAAGCCTTCAAGAACAGAATTCTAAATTGAGGAGACTTCTACAAGAAGCATAAGAGGAGAAGAAGAGATTCCAAATTCATCTACATGCCATGGAAGAGGCCTTGGAAAAGTTGAAATGCAATGAGGGCTTAGAGAAGCCATCATCATCTGCTTCAGAGGTAAACAATGTTGATAATCCTTCAATTTCATTTTCACATGATGATGATGATTTCAGTGCTTTTGAAAATCACACTACAAGCATTGGTTCAATATTAATGAAGAAGATGAGATATGACGGTAAGGGCCCAGGAGCTAATGAGAAAGGCATTGTGAAATCACAACATACAATATTGGGCTATGTCATAAAGGAAGAGATAGGAGAATCTTCAGGCGACAACTTTGAGACAATGAAGGATGGTGAGAGTTCATCACAATCCTTCAGTGATCATGATTGCAGGTCATTTCCAAATGGAAGTGAGTGTTCCAAAGAGAGGGATAAAGTAAGGTATAAAAATTCTGAGTATTTTAAAGTTCATTTCGATTACAAAAAAATTGGTGATTGTGAACAAAACTTGTGGCATATAAAACCATGTAGTTTGTGTGGCTTGTATAACCATGTGGTTGCCAAGTGTTGGAAGAGAATGGTAGCAAGGAAAAAGATCAGACAAGTAAACCCTTCTCCACATTAAAGTGGGAAAAAGGTCAAGCAGGTCTAGAGGAAGAATAATTTTTGCAGCCATTGTAATAAGCATGGGCATCATAGAGCTACATGTTGGGAGATCCATCCAGAGAAGCAACTGAAGGGCCATAAATAAAATGTGAAGGATCCTTTCAGTGAAACAAATCAACAAGAAAGCTAGCTACAAGAAGAGAGCACATCAACCTAGTTGGGTAAGAGGTGGGTAGCATTTTTAAGTATTTTAGCATGGTCACATTTTGTAAATCACATGTTGCAATGTTTGTAAAAGTGATGAAGTGTTTTCCATAACTTATGAATGCAACATAGTGATCATTTTTTTCCTTTTGGTTGATAGCTTGGGTATTAGTTTCTATTATGGTTTTGATGTAAACTTAACCAAAGAGTGTGTTATCAACTTTTTGCAAGTATGGGATTTTCTTAGGTCATGATAGTTCAAGTAATTGAACATGTATTTTGCAATACATACTACAGGTTTGCATAGAGTACAGATGTTGCTTCATCACTTATGGCTTCGAAGAATAAAGTTGAAGGGGAAGGAATTGTTTCCTATTAAGGAAATTATTGTGCAGATAAGGGAGTACAGTAGATTGTAGATTGTGTTCATTCTTTTGGAGGAAAAAAATCTCCTTAGTGGGGAGGAATGATCCAGATGGCTCCAGAAATGCTTAGAAATCAAATATAGCTTTAGAAAGGCTCAAAAATCAAAGTCTCCAAATTTCATCAAAACTAGGACCATAATGTAGATCTTTTCGTTTTGATTCTAATGGTGAAAATGACACTCAAAATATGATTATGTATGGTAAAGATATTTGTAGTCAAAGTTTTGGTCAACTAGGCCGACTCGTTAAATTTGTCAAAGCGCCAACTAAATTTGGAGCCCAGCTAAAACCGACGGACCTACTAAATTTGGCGAACCTGCCAAATTTATTGGAAGTTAACCAGGAGATAAAATGTGAGTTAACGGTGATGTTTTTCAGTTGCCGTAAATGGTGAAATTGTTTCCTACTTAATTTTTCTGGTGACCCCAAAATTCAGTTGACAGATTTTTAAACGATTTGTTTTAAAAATATGAAATAAAATAAAATATAAATATAAATTATGGATTGACGGGCCACCAATCCTGCCAACCGTCTAACAGCCATATATGTTATATATTATATTGTGCAATGACCATGTTATTAATGGACCAGTGGGGTTTGAACCCGCACTGGCTGGGAGGTTAGCCCGCAAACCAATAGTCCAAAAAATTGTCACCACCCGCATTTAAATTAAAATATATATATATATATATATACCACCACCCAAAATATTGAATTTCAAGGTATATACAGGAGGTTGTAGGGTTTGAACCCGGGTGGGCCCCATAACAACTAGACAAATTTCCAACGACCCAATGGGCCTTACATTGAAAAAATTGCCCATATTCATTTATTTAAACACTCAATTTTACCCCCTAATGCAGGTGGTATTTAGTCACACAGATTTCCACGAGGCGACCATGTGGCTCACCACATGACGCGCCCATGTGCCCCATCCTTGGGATGCACAACGCCATCAAAACTCGAGTGGGTTTGGCCTTAAATTCCCATGCGCCACCTTAAACTCTACCTACTCTGCGAGCTGGTTAATTACTCCTTCTCTCAGCGTGTTGCTCTATCTTTCCGCTCTGCCTCTGGCTTTCCATCCCACCCTGACTGTCATCCCATCGCTCCTTCTGCTTCGGCCCTCATCTGCTCTGGTGCAAAGTATTTGGCCTCCCGCATTTGCAACGACACCTCTGTCTTATCGAGCCTTATACACGCCAGCCAGAATGTCGTGTCGCCATCGACAGCCTAGCAGAAGAGCGAGGGGAAGGGGCCTCCCTTTGCGGCCTCCCCTACCCATGGCCTCCCCTTCGGACTTGAATTTCTCGGTCTCATGGGACCCTTCAGACTTGCATCCTCCCGCCCTTGTGCCTGCTATTCTCTTTGACCCCATGGCCCTTCTTGCTCCTCCCACTGGACCCTCCTCCTCCCACGGCAAGAAGCGTGCTCGCAAATCGACAATCTCAGAGGAGCCTCCCTTCCTTCCCCGTAAGCTCAAGGCACTCCTGGTGTAGCCCGCCTCCAGCCCCTCTTCGGATGATAGTGACTTCAAGCCAGCCGAGGAGTTGCAGCTGCCAGGTCTCAATCTTTCGGGTTCTATGAAGGGCAAGGAAGTCCACCATGCGACTGGTGCCATGAACATTTCAACTTCTCTGTAGGATAATGCTCCTCAAGACACTCCAGCGGAGCGACTCGGACTTCCGCCCTCCCCTCGCGAGCAGCATGAAGACAATGAATCGCTGGATTACGGCTACATCTACCATATCCTAGAGGAGGACCCTCCAACCAGCGTCGAGCATGAAAGATCTCCTTAGCATGTCCTCGTTGAGCTCCTTAGTTTGCAGGTTTTGGACGCCTCTCTTGTTTGTTCTTTCAGTTTCTTTTTAAACTATGTTAAAGGTTGGTTTCCCGCCAAGGGCAGCCCGGTATATTTGGACTTTTTGGGTCGGTTTCCCAACCAGGGGTGGTCTAGTTTTTACCAGCAGTTTTCTGTACAATCCCTCAACTATGGATTTCTCCATTTCGGAGGATGTGCCTTGTAAAATTTGTTTGACGACTTAATAGAAATAGTATTACTTAGAAAAAAAAAACGCTCAATTTTACCATTCGCCCAAGGGATAATGGATAGGCAGCAAAACCCAACTCGATCACAAAGAATGAGAGGTGGAATCATGACATAGTTCCAGGAGGTGGGACAATGCGCAAAGGAATCTTGGAGGAATATTTAAGATTCTCTTGAGCTGATTCTTGAGAGAGTCAGAATCATGCCAAGTTTATACTAAAACGAACCAGAATTTCATCAAGAGTTAATGGCATGATCGGTTAACTGATCTCAACAACATATTTTTTCAGAAAGAGAATTTTGAGGGTGGAACAATGAAGTTGGAACCCTAACATAGGAATCTGCATGGAATCTGAAAGATTCCCTGCAGGCTCAAAAATGACAATTTCATAACCAGGCCAAATTTATACTCATTTTTCTCAGTTTTTTCACAAGGAACACATTGGTGTGATTAGTTACCTCGTCTGAGCAGCTGAATTTTAGTCAGCCCTCAACAAAGAATCTTTGAGGGATATTTGAGATTCTAGGGGAGCCCAAATTTGGCTGAATCATAAAGGGGTCGAGTTTATAGTCAGATTTCACGATTTTTCACCAGAAATTCAACCGTGTTGTCCGTCTCTTCAGAGGAGTTGTGAAATTTCAGGCCTTTCCTAGAAGTGGAGGTATAAGATGCATTGATTCCATATCTTCTTTTTATTTTATTTAGATGATAATTTGATATTGATATCCTTGTTTTCCACTTTGTTGGAGGATCCTTGTATGCTACTTCATGTGATAGTTTTGATATTTTTCATGCTAAAGAAGAGCTTATATGAGTGAGAGTTCTTATACAAGAATTTATAGTGGACAGACATGCCCATATAGTTAAGGGATTTCTTTCTTGTATTAAAAATAACACATCATGTACTCGTCGTCATCTTGCAGTATTTGATAAAGTGGTCTTCCCACTCTTAACACCGAACCCGGAGACGTAGTCCACACTGGACAAACTTTGTTATCAAGTTGTGTGTGTTCTTTGATTTAATGTTTTCCTTTATGTTTCCCCTTCTTTAAAGTATGCACATGTGTTTTTCATACTCTTTCACATGGAATTATGTTAACATCACTGAAGTAAAAGATCTTGGTTACTTGTGGTAACTAAGAGAATTCATATCAGCGTTGTTATTACATGTATTAGCTACATTTATTTAGTCACTGCAAGGAATTTATTACATCTATTTACTATATTTCCTCATGCTTTTGTGTAAAGGCTTTGTCATAGGTTGGGTCATTTTTTTATAGTTTTTTTGTTTTGTATGTCCATATATGTCCCTTCTATTGGCAATATTTCCCTCCTCAAGCGAGTTTGGGCTTTGTTTGGGGAATTCTTGGATTATATATTGGTTTTTGGGCTCTGGCCTACTTTAATTCTAATATTCTTATCAATTTATTTGTTATTCACGATCTAGGGGGAGTTATTATATTAAGCTAGTTGGCTCTACCTAAAGATATTTTATTGTTACATGACCTTATGTTTCACCTTCATTTTGAGCCTAGGTTGGGGTTCATATTTTGAATTCTTGGCTATCTATTATCTCATTATGTCTTTCCTTTCACTTTTCAAGTGTCTTTTTCTGTTGGGGAAGAGCTTTAAGACCCTTATACTCTCCCACAATTGGAGGTCTAAGTTTTTCACTTGTAATCATTGCATTTGTCTTACTCTTGTCACTCAATTATAGAGAGGCCTTCAAGGGTTCTTATTTCCTATTACTATGTATTATGCTCTCTTTTGGAATTGTGATGCTTCCTATATTAATTGAAAAAGAGAGGTCCTCACTAGAAAACTTGCCTTCTTGATTCTATCTAAATTTTCTAGCTAAAATATGCAATCACTTCCTTACTCCTTATCATCTTTCGTGAACATTCTCTTATAAGTCAAAGACAACAATGCATAGAGGTCGAGGTGCGGGTGGCACAAGGGTAGGAGAAGCTCTATACTACCATCTACCTCTTGAGATCAATAGGTTACAAAGCACTCAACTACAGTTTATTACAGGACTACCCCACCTCATATCCACAAGGAAATTGAAGAAGCAGAAGAGGAAACACATTTAGAGTTTCATTTTATATATAATGAAAATGGGGTAGAATAAGTAGGTTGTTGGGTTCTAAATAATACTTATATGAGGACCATGCAAACTTATTATTTTCAAGTGGTTATTGTGTATTGGTAACTTAAGATAATGATGGGTAAGATTTTGATTGAGAGATGCATTAATAGACGATGAATTCCAAAGGTGGATTGGGAAATTGTACCACAAAGTCACAATGTTGATGAAGAAGCTAGCCAATATCAATATTTCAAATTTTGGGGAGGATGTTGGTCCACCAAAAACCATCTAGATGGAATACCCCACTACATAGATGTTGTTCAATTATTGTCTATTCTTTTATTTTATTCATGGATATAGTTTTGTTACCTGGTTAAATATATAGTTGGATCTCATGGATTAAGCAGCCAATATAATCTTTGTAACTATAATTTTTGTTATATCATAGGTTTTTATACTTGTTTTCAAGTTTTTTAATGGACCAAAAAAACTATGATATGATATCGATCTAGTCTCCCATATGAAAAAATAGTAGCATAGTAGGAAACATATATTTTGTATCTCTATGATATTTTATTAATACAAGATGTCCAACGTACATAAAAATCCAAAAAAATAGTCAAATTATTATGAAAAAAAACCTTTCACATAAATAAAAGGATATCTACATCAATTTAATGTAAATGATTATTATTCTCATATATGAGTGGAAAACAAGGCGAGATAGGGGGTGGCATGGCCAACCCCCGACATGTAGAAATGTGTGACTTCTAACACAAAGTACCAATATGAAGCACCATATTTCTATTCTCATTCTTACTTGAATGGGAGGTTTTCTCATGCGTATATGTTACTACCTTGAATATCCCCGGCCACTGGTAGGATTTTCAGGACCTTATGGTGTGGGGGGGTATTCTCATAGCCATGAAGCCATTCCTGTGGAAATTTTACAATCAATTTGCATGCTTTGGAACTTGTTAGTCCTCGTTTCTAGGTCTAAGGAAGTCTACGCTATTAGAGAGGTTGTGGTGTTTAATGGAACCTGGGCATGGTAACTATTGAATGTTTTATATAAAAGGCCTCTAGAAGGATGGGGGTTCCTCTCTAGAAACATAATTCAAGAAAATCAACAACACCCTCTAGACATGGCTTTCATATTGAGACTAGACGTTGAGGCATTGACTCATCATCTTCATCTGGAGAGGTTGTGACTTGGATGACCTTACTAGTGGTAAAATTTGTGACTATTAGTCTACATTTTAACTTTTTTGGAGTTTATTACATGGTTTTTAGTTCATACCTTGGGTCAATTATTGCTAGTGGTATTTGTCCATTCTTCTTGGAGATTCTGTCTAATATTTTTTCCTTACATCCAACGTGTTGGCCCCATTTTATTTTTATTTTCCCTTGGTGATGATCAATTTGTTTGGGTTCACCTATATGTGATGTTACTTCCCCTTGGATTCGGTCTCTTAGCATTCTGTTTTCACCCTGATATCTCCCTCTGCAAATTTTGGTGCCCAACATTTGGTATATGTTCTTATTCCCTCCATCGACAGTGCATGTGTATCCATTAAGGAGGGGATCATCAAGGCCCTCAGGGCATACCACATTCCAAGTTCCAAGTATAGGAGGTCACAACAATATACAATTTTTCCACACCCTCATAAATTCGATCTAAAATTCAACATCTAGAATCCTTATATGTTGTTGATCAGCAAGTCTTCTTAGATTTCAATATTATTGATGAGGCTTCCCAATGGGTTACTGACCCTAGTAATATGAGGGGAAGATGAAGTAATACCTCAAAATATAACATTGCATTGGTTGTTTAAAGCCATCGTGGGTCAAATTTTGAAAGAAAAATAGGAGGAATGGTACAACATATTTGCAACCTTAGAGGATATCAAACATGCTTAGAAGAATTAGCGCTTATGTTTGGAGTGTTTGGATGTCGGGATAGCTCACCTAGAGAGCCACCTTTAATGTGTGGAGAAACACACAACCCCCCAAGATCCAGTTCCAAAAATCCTTCTATGGTGACTTCATCTAAATGATGTTCTTGCTATGTACTTTTGTAATACGTTGTTCAGTAAATATGTTTTATATGGGACTTTTGATTTCTAGATTATGTTGATTTTTTTCACACTTTATTATGGGTATATATTCAATATATTTGGTTTCCTAAGTGGAATATTGAGATCGCCAATAGCTACCTTACTTCAACCATAATATTTATCTAATGTAATGATATTTTTATTTTCTAAAAAAATATAAAATTAATTCACAAAAAAATATACTAAGTAATTATAATTATTATATAAACATTTTAATATATACAAATTTTTCCAAAAAATTGAATTACTCTCTTAACTAAACCTTACTCTCAATATTTTTCTTAAATTTCCATTCATCTAGTACAAAATTTAGTAAATTCAAAATAAAATAATGATAAGTATCTCCTTATTTGCCCCTTTATTTATATAAGTTGATGGATTTTTGTTAAGACTTTGAATGAGAGGAAATTTGAACTAATTTAATTGGTTAAAAATTAATAATAATAATAATAACAACAACAAATGAATCAAATACATTTAAAAGAAAATTTATATCATTGTTATTTAAAATAAATTTATATTTGTATTTTAAAATTAGAATTTAAATACATAAAACTAAATAGAATATTGTTAATTTTATT
This sequence comes from Pinus albicaulis, assembly GCA_034641835.2. Taxonomy (NCBI): domain Eukaryota; kingdom Viridiplantae; phylum Streptophyta; class Pinopsida; order Pinales; family Pinaceae; genus Pinus; species Pinus albicaulis. Next base: position 1,461,746,211 of record CM076578.1, on the reverse strand, counting down.
CTATATCATTAATAATAATATTAATTATTATTTTTTTCAAATACAAAATTATTTGGAATAAAATTATATAAATATGTTTTAAAATAAATTTAGACTTAGGATTGTCAATTGGGGTTATCCTGGGTAGTTGGGCAAAATGGTTGCTATCTCTCCCCCTTAAGTTTAGTTCCTTGTAAGTGACATGGTCCCTCACTCTCACCCTTGGATTGAGAGAGAGGGCGATTTTTTTTAAAGAAATTTAAACTTATGTCTATGAATTGAAATACTTAATTATTGTTTTACTAAGCAAGTGAAACTATCCATGGGTTTTGAATTGATTTTGAACTTGTAACCTTAACATCAATGAATAACTTATCAATACACCAAATCACATTCTATTCAAAACCTCATGAACCAATATGTATATATATGGGTGTCTATTTTGGAATGGAGCTTCCAAATTTTTAATTTAACTATCAATAGTTATTAGGTGGATCCTAGGAATTTAACAACCACAAAATATTCTAGAATATTTTTAGTAGTAATTATAAATCAAAGGTTGATAGGTATCTCAAGAGTAGTTATGCCCTTTCTACCCTTTTTATTAAATTTATTAATTAAATGATGTCATATAAACATGACTTATGGTTTTTTGAGTATGTGGTATTCATAAGTTATCACATTGGTCATGGCATTGTAAAAAATTGTATTTACAAGTTAAAAATATTCATGCTAAAGTGGGGGTGAACCTTCATAGTTAAGAATAGTGTTCCATGCTTTTTAATGTATATATGTTTAACTTATATATATATATATATATATATATATATATATATATATATATATATATATATATATATATATATATATATATACAATATATGTTTATTACTCTGAAGAAACATGGAATAAAATTTGTAACCACAAGAACTTACCCCCACTTTACCATGGAGATTTCTAATTTGTAAATAGGTTTTTTTACAATACCATGGATTATCAATACCACATTCCCAAAAAATAATAAATCACTTCATATGGAACTTGTTCATAAGCTTTGATTTTTGTATTGTATTATGACTATTCTAGAATATCCCATGGAGGTTAAATCCCTACAATCCACCTAATTATAATTGATAATTAAATTAAAATTATTTATTTACTTTATTTTTCTATGTGTTTCACAAACCCCGGAAATTAGCAACTACTAAATCCATGGAATATTTATACTCGATATTATATCTAAATTAGTATTGATGGGCTGCTCCACCAAACAACTTAGAGTAACTCTTTCAAACTAGCTTTTGACTGAGGATTAGCCTCTTCATCATGAGAGGGCTCTCTCAATTTAACTAATGATTTGCTCAATTAGCTTTCAAATCAGATGGCTAACTTTGTGATAAGTGTTTTAATGTATTTGATTGCAGGTGAAAAATGAAATAGGTTTCACTACCATTGGGCTCATGGAGTCAGTATGAAGGAATTCAATGACAAATGTATCTCATTGTGGAAGTTGAGGCTTTTACTGTTTCAATGAAAATACAATACTAACACACATAAAATATTCAATAAATCAATTTTAAAATGAAGTCAAAGCATGAGGGCATGAATTATGAGTAATTCAACATTAATAAGCTCATTTCAACAATCAAAGAATCTCAGGTAAAGAAGAAAACACCATCATTGTATATTACTGATATTCAAAAATTTACAATAGTAGTAGTCTCAAATGACATTCTCCAACCCTTTCTCATTCGATGCTTTGCATATTAATAGACTTGTGTTCCTTACATTGGATCTGCCCAACTGGCTAGATCATCGAAGCATCATCTTGACACCTATCTTAACCATAAACTACATTCTTGGAACTAAAAAAGACACCTAATTTCCTAAGACTTACACTTCTAATAGGAATCTACCTTTCATTTATTACATTCACTTTCTGCAGTAATGGGATAATTACATTGATAATGACTAGGTGCTCGAGTGCCACTCACCATCACCAAGACATAAATGTACCCACTAGATTTAGGAACTAACACTCCTACTTTTTAGGAAAAGATAAACATAGCTTTGATCATTGTCCTCATGTTGAGCTGGATAGGTGACAGTCTTGTCAAGTAGTGAATCCCTGCTAGCATGGCCCACTGCCATCTTGAATATCTCCACGTGGCTAGTTTCTCTTCAAAATAGTTTTCAAACCTCCAAATACCATTAAAAGTACTTCACTGCAAAAACAAAGTACACTTAGGCAGTTTCATAGCATAGTTTAGTAGCATATTCATTTCATTCATCCAAACCCATTTTTTGCTTCTTCTTCTAATCATGATAGTTTGCTGGACAATATAGGATAAATACAACTCTTTCCCTCCTTTGATTTCCAACAAAAATGATTTTTGTGGTAAAAAAGCATCCTACATGGATTTCGTAGTGAAATATGGCCTTCAAGGCTACGCTTCTCTACGAAATTGCCTAATTGGCTGAAAAACACAGATTTTCCATTTTTCTTCAAATTTTCCACTTCCAAACCAAAAATGATGTTTCCTTCATGCTACAAAATTTATCAAAAATGTTTAGGCCAACCCCTCAAAATTTGGGCATTCCATCCTTAACGGTAGAAGGTTGTACCTCTTCGGGCTCATTTATCACTTTTTCAGCCCTCTTTTCTTCAGTTTTTTTTTAATCATTTCCATTTGGTTCTATAGCGCTTTAACTTTTCCTTTAAGATTTTTCCTCTCAGACTGTAACCATAGGTTTCTTTTTATGGTCTTCTTCATCACTTTCCTCAAAGGAAGTGTTCTTTTTAGCAATTTTTTGGTATTTGTCAGTGATTTGTCATATTTGTCTAGTTGATCCTTCATTTCCTTTTCAAAGTCTGCCATTAGTTATTTGTCTACCTTGGCCTCTAGTAGTTCCAATTTGACTTAAATGACATCTTCTCTGTCCTCTCTCAATTGCTCCTGCAATATCTGTACTTCAGTCTTTTCCACCATTTTCTCCTTTCCTTTTCTTTTCACAAAAACCTCTTATGTTGCTAGAGATAGGTCTATGATTTTTTATGTGATAGGATTATTGCCTTTGTCAACCTTTTTTGTCATCTTGCTTTCCATGGCATCCTTTGCAAGCTGTAACATAGTCAGTGGTTTCCTTGGCTGGAATATGAAACCAACATCTTCTCCTACAAAATCTAATTTTTTGACAGACTTACTTTTCTATTTCTTCCTTTTGTCCTCTTCAATGTCTTTTGCTTGGACAATTGGAGTTTCTTCAATGTCTATTTCTTGGAGGATATCTTCAAGATTTCCCTTGGAAATGGTTTGCCTCCTAGCTATCCTCCTGCTCCCAAGTTTTCTAATTTTCTGTTTATGGCTTGCAGGTGATGGCTGTGGGATATCTGCCGCTAGTATAAGTTCTAATTCAACACCCATTGGATCCAAAATAGGCTCTGCCCCTCCTTCATTAACACCTTTTGTACTAGTTGGAGATGAAGTAATTTTTGGCTTTGAAATCTTCTTAGGTGTCATTGAATCAACTTCATATCCAGTGAGGAAAAGAAAATATGCCCATTCTCTTTTTAATTTCTTTAATTCTTCCAGCGCTAAGAGTTTAATTAGGCCATGGTGGAAAACTGATGTCTCACTGCCTTCAGCCCTAGCTTGGACCTTATCAGACGTCTTCCCTAAACTCCTAAACAAAAAGAAAGGCATATCAAGGGGCTTCTTACCTGTGAAATGTAAAAGGAGCCTGAAATGGTATAGGTAGACCATATGAAACCTCCCCTCATAGGTAAAATACTTCTGGACCGCAAACAATAACTTAGAATAGTTCTCCTTAATAAAACTCCTGGGAATGCTAGATGCCATGTTAGCTCCAATGTGCCCTAGTTTGACCAATTCCTCACAACTCTGCATTTTGAATTTGGTAGCTTTGAACCACTCTTCACCTCCTCTTGGTATATCTGTAGCCTGAGAAATAGTATCAGGTGATACTGTGAAATTTAAAACCCCTACCTTTGAGGTTGTCCCTGTGAAATTAACTGCAAAATCTTTAGATATCTAAGCATGAAATCCCTAAAGCTTCTGACAAAACTGCAGACAACCAACATTTCTGAAAGCATCCATGAAACTGGGGTCTTCATTCAATAACTTGAGGTCCATAGGCTCATATCTCACACAAGAACCTCCCTTATTCACCTTCTTCTTCATTTCCATTCTACTTTATAACCTCGATGTTTCCTTAGTTGTGACACCTGAAGATAAAAATAACTAGACAACAAGTTGTTTGCTATGTGAATCAACTCTTCAAAGATGACATTGTGTTGCTACATGAAAGGCTCTAACAATGAATGACAAAGATATGCTTAGAGGTGAAATTTAAATTGCAATTCGAGAATTTGGGGAGAATGATGCCAAATGTGAACACGAAAGGTAATGATGAATGAAATCACGATCTTGCATGCTTGGGTGATCATGATAACTAATTGGGTGACCTCACCTATACCCCTAGCCATTGAAAACTTGACACCTCACCATGCCCTGTCTTTTCTGCAGAAAAACATGATTCTGTAGCGAAGATAGTTAAAAACCTGGCAGATTCACTACATAATTGCCAAGTGATTCTGTAGCGAAATCTGTCATTTTGCAGTTATATTCGCTACCGAATGGTGAAAAAACAAACAAGTGGCATATGTTTGATTTGAGGGCATGCATGCAAAAAATAAATGGAATGGATTGGATTTGACTGACATGACATGACTCGTGGGGGGTTTTAGACTTAGGGTAAGGCTTATTCCATGTATTTTTCCATCAATTTCATGAACCATATGAAAACAAGGTGAAACCTAGGTGAGTGATTGTGAGTGACCCTATCAATAAACTTGTGAACATTTATGAGTGATAACACCAGGAAAATCCACCCAAAGGGATCACTTCTTGCTAGCTCAGCCATGAGGCCTCACCCTGAGAGTGTCTAAAGAATTGAACCCATGGCCTCTCAATAGCAAAGGTGATTGAATGATGGGGACTTTACCAATTTATCTCACCCTCAAGGATATTGTTAAATTAAAATTGTATATTCCCTATTCCAAAATAAACATTCCTATCAGTGTAATTAGCTCTTATCTTACGGTTTTGATGCCTCAAATAGGCCATCGTGCCATTTTCACTGAACTTTTTTTCTGGTAAGTTTTGGATGGCTAAACCTGGAGAGGATTGAGAAAACATCCCAATATATCTCTAGTTCAATTTTTATATATTGGTTTGTTATATTTTCGAAGATATGACCGAAGGAAGTTAGGGTTTCTGAATGCCACTAAATTTTGACTCAAACAGGTCAATTCATAATTTTAACTGTAAGTTATTTTCTATGTGGGTTTAGACCGTGAAACTCATACCACATTACAGATACATCTTAGAGAACCTATGGACTAAGTTACAAATCTCAATTCCCTATATTTTCGAATATATGCTCTAAGGAAGTTAGGGTTTTTGTATGATCCAGAATTCAATCTCAGACAAGTCATTTTGGCATTTGTGTTGTAACTTTTGTTGTTTAAGGATTCATAAAGTGAAACTTGGACCATATTAAAAAAAATATATCATGAAATAGTTAGTTTCATTTTCATAATTTTTTTATCTATACTTTGGTAGCTATTGACTTGAAGTCTGGGTATCAACAGGTACCAATCGAACCCTCTGATGTGTGGAAGACTTCCTTCAAAGCCAAGGAGGGCCTTTTCGAATAGTTGGTCATGCATTTTGGGTTGACGAATGCTCCCACAACCTTAAAGAGGCTGATGGATGACATCTTGCTGCCATTCACCAACTCATTTGTTGTAGTGTACTTGGATGACATCCTGATCTTCAGCCAGCCTTGGGAAGAGCACCTCCACCACATCCGACAGGTCTTCCAAACACTGCAGCAACACAAGTTGTGTGCCAATTTGGAGAAGTGCACTTTTGGCATGACCCAGGTTCAGTATTTGGGATCCATTATTGATGAATGGGGGGTGCATGTGGATCCAACCAAGATCCAAGTAATTCGGGATTAGCCGGCCCCAACCACTCTAACAGAGCTTCACAGATTTTTGGGTCTTGCTAATTTCTACCACAGTTTTGTGTTGGGATTCTCTCATATCACTTGGCCCTTGAGTTAAGTCACCAAGGGAGGAGCGAAAGAAAAAATCTTTTTGTTAGAATCTCAACAGAATGTGTTCGTAGAATTGAAACATCACCTCTGCTATGCCTCAATGCTCACATTACTAGACTTGCAACAACCATTTGAGATCGAGACATATGCCTTTGACTATGCTATTCGGGCAGTTCTTACTCAACAGGGGCATCCAGTGGCATATCGCAGTGAGACACTGTCTGACATAGTCCACAAGTATCCCACTAATGAAAAATAAATGTATTCCATTGTGCAGGCTTTCTACCAATGGAAGCATTACATTTTGGGGAAGGAAATGGTCATCCACATAAACCACCGACCCCTATAGTTCATATAGACATAAGGGAAGTTGCAGAACGATCGCCATCAGAAGTGGTCCACATATCTGCAACAATTTTATTTGAACATCAAGTAGAACAAGGGCAGCACCAATAATGTTGCAGACTGTCTGAGCCAACCACCGATTGTGACGCTAACCACCATTGTCAACTCTTGTGGGCACAAGACTTCTGATTGGCCGCTTCTCTACAAGAGCGATCTTGAATTCGACCACACATACAAGACACTCTTGAAGGGTAAGCAAGTTCCAAATTTTCACCTTCAGGATGCACTGTTATTTCACCTAGGAAACCTTTGTGTTCCTTCAAGAGAGTGTGCCAAGATGATTTGGGAAGCACACTACAATCGAGTCGTTGGTAATTTCTAGGTCGAGAAAACAGTGGCAGTATTGCAGAAGTATTTCTATTAGATGAACCTTCGACATGATGTTGGGAAGTACATTAAATCTTGCACTGCTTGTGCCATTGCCAAACCGACCATCAAGAAGCAAGTCCTCTATACTCCACTACCTACCCCTAGTCGACCTTGGGAATCCATCTCCATGGATTACATGGTGGGCCTCCCTTCTACTAAGCATGGAAACAACTGTGTTTTCTTAGTCGTTGACATATTCTCAAAGATGGCCATTATGTCGGCCTGCAAGAAGAATATCACAGTAGAAGCCACTGCTAAAATCTTCTTTGAACGAGTGTGGGTGCACTTTGGGATCCAACAATCTATCATCTCAAAACGGGACAGCAGGTTCCTCAGCACATTTTGGTCTAGCCTCTGGTCAATGCTAGACACCAAGCTCACCAAGTCCACAACTTTACATCCCCAAACTGATGACCAGACAGAGGTCATCAACAAGATGATTGTACACATTTTGCGCATGTAAAATTCAAGGCATCCACACACATGGGATGAGAGCCTTCCCTATGTACAACACAGTTCGGGCTCTCCACAGCTCAACTGGCCACAACCCCTTTCAGGTGGGCCTGGGGTTCCAGCCACTATGTCCCATTGACGTAGTCATACCATTTGTGGCTACTCAGGCCAATTCGGCTCATGTCCAATATGAAGTTGGCAGAGCAAACAACTTAATTGAGCACATCCGCCAATAGGTTCATGACATATTAGATAGAGCCAATGTTAAGTAGAAGCAACGACATGATAAACATCGGGTGCCACACAACTTCCAGGTGGGCGAAAAAGTGTGGCTACATTTGTAGAAGGAGCGCCTCACTGAACCCCACCGTAAGCTTTGCCCGCTCCAATATGGATCGTACACCATCACCAAGGCTGTAGGGAACAATGAATTCAAGCTCAGTATTCCACCATTCCTTGGTTTTCACCTAGTACTCAATGTGGACCACCTACGACCCTACTTCCCACCTCTACTGGACACCTCCGACATTGCAAAACAACTCACACAATTAGAGTTAAACTCAGAATACTTGGAACAGGCCACCACAAATTGTATCATGGACATGCAAATCCAGAACAATGGCTAGTAGAAGATCCAACTATATCGGGTTTTCAAAGCTGGCCAAATCCTGCACCAAGGAAAGTGGTTCACCAGGGACCAAGTTCAACAGAAGTAACCTCATCTCATGGAGGAACTCAATGCAATGGGGACCATTGCTTCCTAAGGGGGGAGGAATGATCTAGGTGGATATTGGTGGACACCTGCCTATTCCACTTGGGGCCCCACCATTATTTCTTTTAGTTTTTCAGTTTCCTTAATTATAGAACAGTCTACTATTTTTAGCAGTTTTTCGGATCCTGAACTGCTAGAGCCATTTTGAGGCGCTAAACGACATTTTTTGGGAAAACCGAGAGCAACATGGGTCGATGACTCATGCTTCTCACTCAAAAGTTGTAGTCCTAGGATAGATCTTTCTAACGAGGTATTGAGCGCGTCAAACGGAGATCGTATGCCAAAGTTATGTCCCCGGGAAGTTGATGTACCAATTTACCCAAACGGAGCCCATAGTTTTGGCACTTCATCTCCTAGGGTTAGATTTTTGGATGTTTAGGGTTTTTCATTGTTTCTCAATAATAAACAGGACCTCGAGCCTCATTGTAACACAATTCAGAGACATGTAGCCACCACATCTCTTCTCAAAGATAAGCTACCAGCGCCCTAGCTAGTTTATTTCCATTATGTTTGTAAACAAATTTATGTTCCTTGATATTAATGAAATGAAGTGTTATTTCTGCTACATTTTTGTATTTATCGTTATATGTGTATTCTGTTGTGTTCCTTCATAAATCTAGATCATGCACTTCACACATAGTATTCATCATTCAAACTATTCATATGAATATCAATATCAAAACAAGGAAAATATTAATGCGATTAAATGAATCGATTGTTCACCTAGTGTCCAACCAAGGAATTCTAAGTTGAGTCACATCAACTTAATATAGACCTCGAGTTGCTACCATCATTACACCGAGATTTTTTAAACGTAACTAACTCATTGGTTAACCTTCTATTATGTCCCTTGGGTACTCTTTCTCCTCACAAACCCCCAATTTTCAATAGGGATGTAGGAATGATGAATAAGCTAGCAGTGTGGAGATGGGCTCTCTAAAACAAAAAGTACCCACTCAAAGTAAACAACTCCATACACACCAAACTCACAACAAGACCCAACTAGTCACACAAAAAATAGTTCAACATTTGAACACCCATCCAAAATTATGGTCCATCAATCATTCTTTTTTTGCCTAGCCTTCTTTTATAGGAGTTTTACATTGACTTTTGACTTGTATCTCACAATTATCCCATTTTATTATTTTATTATATTTATTAATGACACTTATTTTTTTATTATTTTTTATCTCTATTTATTTTATTAATTCGTTTCACCATCCGTATTATTTTTGTCGCAGGCAGTAGATAACGCATTGGGTTTTTTATCAAACCCATATTATTTTGGGTTTGACAAAAAAAAATTGCAAATTTTTTGAAGTTTAACTTTAGAAATTGAAATTTTTTTTTTTTTTTTTTATTTACTAATTAGCAATCTGATTGACTATCAGGTTCAACATCTTATTGCCGATTGCTTTGAAGTCTATGTCGTATATTTATGTTGGACTGTTGCTTCGTACGCTAAAACATTGGAAGGATTGTTTACCGTATTGAAGCCCAGAAGAATCGTAGCAACTACAAGTGACCTATTGATATATAAATACACTTTGATTAATGTTCAGTGAATATGGATAGTAAGAAGTAGAAAATATGGTGGTGACCAGTTTCTCTGGAGTTCTATGTCATACGCTAGTATAAATTAAATAAATGAATCGATACTCTTGTCTGCAAAGCGATTAATGATCACTTTATATATGTAAGTATCATTGTTATCTTCTGAAAAATTAGGTGCATGTGCATGATGCTCATATTATCTCTTAACATTGATGCCATAAAAATCACAAATATCTAGCAATGGCTTCTTAATTATACTCCTATAACATATAAATGTTTTAAATTATTTTCCTTTTCCAGTCATGCTTATGTTTTTTCCTTTTATTGCAGATTTTAAAATATTTATAATATTAGGATATAGTAAAGATTTTGGTTTTTATTTTTTATTTTTTCCTTCCAAGAATTTTGCTATTTTATTTCTTGTTAATGAGTTTTTAATGTATATATGGATTTAATATTCTCAAAAAAATTTAAACACTTAACTTTTGCAAATCAAATAACATAAATTTATGATTCTTAAAATTATATCAGATTTAAATAAAATTGACCAAAATAAAAAGATTTATTTTATTTTATTGACTTCACATTCACACCTACATTTTTTCCAAGGAATGCTAACTCTAAGTTTTGCAAATACCACTAACTAATTGTCTTAATGTAATGTGAGATAAATTAAACATTAAATTGCAGGCAATGTGTTGTGTGATGAAACTTTATATCACGCTGGTAACCTAATGTCCTTTTGCTCAACTAATTTAGTGGATTGGTGTGACATGTAAAGTTGTGTGAATACAATCAAATAAAACTATATTAACTTTGAGGCAGTGTGCAGTGAAGTTTACCTATCTCTGTGAATTATTTTTATATTGTAACTAACTTAAAATATCAAAATTTCAAACTCAACTACAACATATTTAATTTAGTGTAATTAAGTAGTTTTCTAGTTTTTAGGGTGTGAAAATTACATTTTTAATTACAACATTTTTTTTGTAAGCTTTGTAGGACCTCTTCATTCATTCATTCAAAAGCAGCTTACAACCAGAAAAGACGTTCGGTGGCATCAACCTGCCCAGTGGGAAACTAGGTCTGTTGGCCACCGAAACGCATTATAAGCCATCCAAAATTTGAAAGTTTTAAGTCTATCAAACATGGCCTTATAGGCATGAATGTCTAAAAACTAGTTTCCTTATATATCTGCATAACTACTACAGTTTTTGCTATCCGATATATACAGCATTTAGACAAACAAAAAAACAAAACAGAATTGAACTTAAACATTAATCAACATCTGGGGACTCCACAGGGGCGGGGTCCTTTGTATTGGAACCAGGTAATTCTGACTGAGGGAGGCACGAAATGTGTTGTTCGATATAGCCAAGGCGTTGATTCTTACACTGAATTTGACATTGGATCAGCTGCAATTCTTTCTGAATGTCCTGAAGACCAGGGTTCGGCTTTCCAGAATTGACCAACAAGACCAAAATGGCTTTAGCCATGAGATTATTCATGAGCCAGTAGAGATATATATTTTGTTTATATTGGGTGGTGCGACCACAGTATGACACAGGTCTGGGGCGAGAAGTCTCCAATCCTCCACCTGAAAATCATCTTTAGCTTGCTAATTGAGCTCGACTTCCCAAGTCGTTATCGGTTGTTTCACCTGTGCAGGAGTACCAACATTATAAGCTTGGACAACTTCCTGAATTGTTTGAGCATCACTTCTACGCCCAATTCTCCTTTGTGGTTGTGTGGAGGAAGATCCATTTCCATTCTGGTTAGCTTTATGTTTGCCCCGGCTACGACCTCCATGACCAGAAGTGCTAGCACCAGGGTTCAGGCAGACCATTGTATTGAAAGAAATTTTGTTAAGACACTGAGCAAGCCAACGAGAAGGGATGACCAAGGACCACATTCTTTCGTTGAACCCGCGAACCCAGATTCGGAATTGATTACAAGAACCTGAGACAAATTCATTAAAAAGAGGCCAAAAATAAGCATTGTTAGGAAAGAGCCTAGTAGATAAAGTGAAAACTATTTATGGAGGTTGCCAACACCATTTTGGACATGTGCTCAGCACCTCGTGCGCACAAATTCCATAAAACAATAAGAAACACAACAAAGGTTATCCATGTAAAAAACAAATAATAGGGACTAGCTCCTCGAGCCTGAATACATTGAAAATGACCTTATTTTCATTATAAACCCCAATTAATAAAGTAAATGTCGTTGATATGCTCAAAAAGGACATAATCAACAGATATCCCACATTGTTATGAATCCTAGCTATATCTACCCATCTAAAAACCCAATTGCGTACATGCATACCCATTCTAGACAATAGTATGCCAAAGAAGACGGACATAGATAGTGAAACATCATTCACAAAAAAACCCACAACTATGGAAACTTGCCAAATTTTCAGGTATCCAACACAGAGTCAACCAACATTATGTTCTCTGATAACAATCTCACCCTTGTCGTAGAGACCAAACCGAACTAACCACAGATGATGGGTCAAGGAATTGGAAAAATATACATACTTATTAATCAACGACATTAACCAAATGAAAGAGAGCCCGCCCGAAGTGCTGCAGTGCCTACCCAAATGAGGCACCTGAACTGAACTGCTCAAGAAAATGGATACAACCACACAGGGCCAAGAAAATTGTGTTGAAGATATTAACCACCCTCGCCACTTGGCCTTTATGGCTTTGGTCGTCCGTACCTGTTGTAATTACCATACCATAATCTTATGCCAACCCACTAACATGCACCTAAACGCACTTACTGGGAGGTCGCTGCCCTTTGGACCTGCCCACAGAATTTTCAATATTAACAATCATCCCGAGAAGGATATGGAGCTACTTTGTACCCCGATCGAGGACTTATTACAACATATTATCTATATATAATATTTTTGTAATTTTAAAATGTTAAAACTATATTTTTTTAATTACACTATAATTTTTTTATACAATATTTTTTTAATTTTTAAAAATTTAATAAAATTGGAAAATATTTTAATTAATAATACTACAGAACAAACTTTGTAATAATTTTTTTTCTCTTTTAGAAATTTTCATAAATCTAAAATCTAATCAAATTAATAGTTTTTTTTTGTCATTTCAAATCTATTGATCTTTCATCTATTAATGTCTAGGATCCTAATATGCAACTACATTAACATGTGCATGTTGACAAAACTTGACCATCTAAAATACTTTGTTGGTATTTTTTAAGAGAATGAACTTTCTCTCATGCCAAATACTTTTAGTTGGATTATTCACATGTTTTCCCATGTCAAAAAACAATCTAGTAAGATAGTTTTAGATATAATCCAATTATGGTTATGAATTCATTCATATTTCCACATATGAAATTAGCAAAACTCTAGGGTTTACTCGTGAACAACTCTCAGCGTAGCAGCTCCCCTATATATTATTTTGGTGAAAGATGCAGAATGGGGATGAGGTGCGATCCATGATGAGTATTTTGGTGAGGCATCGGCATAGCTGTGGGCATTGTCGAATCCAATGATGATGAGGAACTTGGCTCGCGGAGAGCCAGTATGCGGTGCTTACTGGCTATCGGCATCATTGACTTTGGAATCACATTTCCTGTAGAATGGCAGCTTCTTCTGCACAACAAAACACAGATGCCCTCGTGCTCTGGCACGCGTCGCATTGAACAACAAATTCGGGATTGTTGATCCAGCTTCCCAACAACAATATATTTCAGTATTATCTTTCTAGGGGCTTTGAATCTCCTGCAGATTTGCAGAATTCAATGGATTTATATCATGGTCAAAGAGCTATAGGGCGGCAGGGAGGGCCCTAATTAGTGCCATGGATCCGTGATTGGATTACAAAATCCACGTGGAGTTCAATCAATTATTGGGGGTGGGGGTGGGGGTGGGGGTGGGGCAATGATACGCGTCCAGAGAAAGTATAATCGAGGTAAAGGGGGATTGAGAGAATACATTTACATGTAAAAAGAGGAGTCTTTTGTTTGACGAAACAGAGCGTGATGGGACAGCTTCGGGACTGGCGACTCTGCTACTTTTCGAGTAGAAGGTGGACCCTGCGCTCTTGCGTTCACCACCTCTTTTTCTCCGCCACCTCCTCCTCAGCGCCACCAACCCGCACATTTAAAATTTAAATTTTGAATATTGATTTGCCCGTCTTCATCCTATTAAGTTTCTTGTAGTATACAAAACATTGCAGTTTAGTTTGCCGCCTAAACCGAAATTCATTACGAGCATCCATTGCACGTAAACCTGCTTAAATTTGCAAAGGTGAGATATGTGGTAGTATTTGTATCAGTGTGAGGCTGGGCAAATTACATAACCATTTCATCATTAGCTCATTACTTATTCTTTGATATCGAAATAAAAATTTTATTGCTTTAAAATGCAAGAGCAACAAATGGTTATGCCGGGCCACAGAGAATCTAATCTTCAGAAAGAGCTAAATCGTTACATTGGTGCTCTAACTGTCATGGCTGATTTTATGGGGGCTATTGGTTCTGGTACAGGAATCCTTCTTGCAGTAACTATTATTTACCAGTACTTTGAGACATTTGAGAAGGAAAGGGCCACTGAACTGGGTTTCTTTGGTTTTTAGTGCATTTGTTTGCATTTGATATTTGTAGAAACTACATCTCAGACTAAACTTTGAGTTGGGCTCATGCTTTGGCCATCAAATCATTTGAAGTTTTGCAGTGATCTTTTGATTAGATCTTCAATGTAAGAATTCACGAAAGTCAAAAACTGGCTGGCAGAAAAAGTCCTGCATGCCGTACCGACAATGAGATGTCTAGGGTAGTTTAAAATAACTTCTCCTTCTTTTGAACAAAGGTTGTTGTAATACTAGAGAGGCCTCTCAGTTGTGGTTTTTGGTGATATTTTCAATGTTTTGTTTAGTTATGTATGCAAAATAAGTATTGGTTAATTTCATGAAAACCAATCTATAGAATTGGAAATATAAGCATATGTGCATGAATGCTGTAGAGAAAGGGATACTATTTTAATTGAAATGAGAGTGAAGGAGACTTTTTGAAAATGTTATTATTTCAAGCCATTGGAATGGTATCAGTAGGAATTAGTATGCAAAAATTAAACAGAATAAATGGGAAATTGACAGCCCTTTTAGTGTGCCTTGCTCTGAATACCCTGTTGGATGATGCCCTTGTATCACTAATATGTACTTGTACTTAAAATGTGCTATTGAGTATTTAGTTATGCAAAACACATGAGATTTGGCTTGTATTTAGTTATGCAAAACACATGAGATTTACATTGCAAAACTGCCACGAGATGTGAATCTTAGATAGACAATGGTGCAGTGGGTGCTGTCTTTATTTGGAGATGAAGAGTGACCAAATTTGCATATGGATTCAATGTATCAGTTGAGGATTAAATCACTGCTATTTCTGATGTAGTATATATATGAATAAAGAAAACTGGAAGAGATAAAGTTATCCTTTCTTTAAATTGCCAACATGTGGTTGGATGCAGAATTAATCATGGAACTGTTATTCAGCCCATGACATGTTACAGATTTTCGGACATATAGCATCGATTCAAATTCTCTACTGCTCAATTCAAATTCATTTATAATGAGATTCAGATTCATGGATGAGTTTGAAGGCACATCCA
This sequence comes from Pinus albicaulis, assembly GCA_034641835.2. Lineage (NCBI taxonomy): Eukaryota > Viridiplantae > Streptophyta > Pinopsida > Pinales > Pinaceae > Pinus > Pinus albicaulis. The sequence continues at coordinate 1,461,730,879 of CM076578.1, read as the reverse complement.
AGCCTAGCATTCAACTTTAGATGCTTCCTCTAATAAAGGTCCAAATAGAGATAATAATTCACATCACACTCCCATTCAAACTCAGGCGTTTATCAAGCAAAATATGCAACAGGATTTAACACCCAAAGAATAATCTTCACCAATGTTTAAAAAGGCAACATAATGTTCCAAATTAAGTGGCCCTCCTAGTATTCCCCTTTCATGCATGCCTCTTGGCTTTTCCTGCATACACAAAAAAATTTAATACTTCCATTTTCTGGTTTATTTTTTTTAATTTTTTTCCAGTGCTTACAGGAAATTTTTCCAATGCCTACATGAAAAAATTTATTGGAAATGCATATAAAATGTTTTTATCTACAATGTTTTTAATTTTAAAAACATTTTCTTCTCAATAAATAAATAAATAAATCCTTAACCAATACCATTGAACAAAGTAGTAACATCTTATTACCAATATTATATATTTATTTCAACTGAGTAAAAAATTTGAATCAAACCCTATAGCAATAACATTTAACCAAAAATGTTTTGGTACATTTTAAAGAATCCCATAAAAATTCTTCAAAACTCCCATTAAATCAATGAATTATTTACCAATAACATTTGACTAAACTGCAACCATTTCTTTAACAATAACATTTATATTATTTGTCCCCAGGTTTTAAGCCATTATAAAGTATTCAGAAATTTTCAGTAGGCACTGGAAAATCATTTTCCAACGCCTATAGGAAAAAAAATTCCAACATTTTGGAATAACTTTTAAATTTTTTATAAGTTGTTTCTTAATTTGATTACAAAATATGTAATATGTAACGCAATTAAGTAATAAATGTAACAAAAATTATAAACACTCAAAGTGGTTTAAAGAATAAAATGAAAAACAAATTCCAACATTGATGAAGAGGATATATAAACCTTCAAAAATACTTACATTGCAAGCAAAACATATATAATATGAAACTCAAACTTCTAACCTTTATAAATAAATTTCCAACCAAACATCTCATTCATCATTCCACCCATATCATTCAAAACTAAATTGCTTAATATATAACTAGCAGTTGCCCCAGGAGGTGCAAGGAGAGGCCGATAGGAGTATCATTTGTTAATTATTAATTTTAAGTAATTGTAGTTTTTGAGATGAAGGAGATTTTGTAGAATTTTGCACAAAGATGATGTTCAATTGTCAGTGGTGCAGTAACAGGCTTATTGTTCAATTCTCCTTCATCTCAGGTAGAGACTTATTCGATGAGTTTTGTAGGAACCTTTATAATTAAACAGTCTGAGATCCAAAAGTGATCTAAGATTTGTGATCACTGTTAGTTGTTAAAAAAAGGTTAGCAGAACAAACAAAAGATGCAATAATGTTCAGTTGGCTCTGATTATTCAGAAGAACCAAGGACTCTGAAACCAACCTTCATTAGTCAAAATCAAAGTAATTCTTTGGTCAAAATCCAAGAATCTTGTTACTTAGCAGAAACAAAGTACATGAAAGAAGAAATGCAAATATCTACTGTGAAGTAAATAGCCATCTTCAAGAAGTAAATCATAACATAAATGTATATTCTAAGAAAAAGATTATTGTGGCCCTGTTGTAGGAGCTCCTTCAGTGACCACCACTGACATCAGCCTTATTACAATATTGTCCATGTTGCAGTTTCCTTTGTATGCCTGTCACTATTAAGCATGGATGCATTAAGCTAGTTTTGCTCTTCTTCAGCTTTCATTAAACTCTCAGTACAATGTCTCGTTAATGCTACTGCATTATTTCCTCAAAATTAGCTAACTGAAAGTGCCTTGAAATTGGGCTACAAATGACAGAATCTACATCAACAAACCCACCAGAAAGGAAAAACTGCTAAAAGTCTGTGAGTCAATGAGTGTAAGAGCAGCTGCTTTTGGTGCAATATCTCTGCCTGCATAGAATATATAATATAATCCTTGAAAGGTCTCTTCTTTTTTTCCTTCATTTAATTTAATCTGCATTACACAGGTAGATCCTTCTCACACTGGACTGTAATAACAACTGGTTGTGGTGCAATATCTCTAACTCTATAGAATATATAATGCAATCCTTAAGCTTTTCTCGTCTGTTAATAATTCTTCTCAGCCTTAACTGTAAGAGCACCTGGTTTTGGTGCAATATCTCTGCCTGCATAGAATATTACCTCTTACTTGCAATTGCTTTTTCTGTATCTGTGGCAGAAGCATCTACAGTGTAATCTGAAAAATATAGGACTCTGTAATTTGATGTAACAAGAGAGGCTGCTTCTTCTCAAACCAATCTCAATGACTGTACAGAAACCATGGAAGATAAAGAAAGCTGTAACTTCCCAACTAGTTGGACTTGTCTCTGTGTAACAGCAGAGCATCAGTTCATGCATCAATCCAGAAACTTCAAATGTCATCATTACTGCAACTGCTCAAGCCCAAAGAGGAGGCTTTGCACTTTTCTTCTCTGATTGCTTGTGGGGGGTTTTCCAGCGGATGTGCAATACAGGATTAAATTTACAATTCAATTCAATAAATACGTGTGCCAACATAATACTTTTAAAAAAGCATGTTCTTGACTTGTACACCACAAAATGCAGCAATCAAAGCAGACTGTTGGCATAAGGGTACGAACAAACAATGTAAAGCTTACACATCCAACTCCGATTATAACTTACAACTTCACTGATAACATCCTCTACAGTACACCCACTACCTGTACAAAATGATAACACTGTACTGGGGAATCTGCTAACACAAATCTTAAATGATACAAAAAACATTGTTAAAAATATTGTAATGAGAGATGATGAATATGGAGTGGCTAGAACTAACCCTGGCAGAACAAGGCCAGAGAGGCTTTGTTATCACCTCAAAAGCACATAACTTCTAATTAAAAAAAAGAACAAAAATAAACTCTGGACTTAGTCACAGGAATATGCTATGGGGATTACAAGCTCACCTTAGGCTCATAGGCAATGTTGTTAACGGTAGCACATGGTCCATCAGCATTAGGAAACTAAAGGGGCTACTTGATGGGAAAAATATTTTTTTGACAGGATTGTATTCTCACCCACCAAACATTTGTTTAAGGTGACTGGCATTTTTGCAAATAAGGGGGCTGATCTGGCTTCAAATTCATTGAAAGTAAAAGACATAGTCTGACTGGGAAGGCTTTGAAAGCATTCAAATTGCAAAAAGTGGGTGTGTGGTTAGAAAGAGGTCTATTTCTCATTTATTTCCACCACTCTAATACTTCCCTAAGAGTAATGGTTGTAAAGTAGGAGAGAACCCAATTGGTAATTTGGCCTGAGTGAGTCTTAGCTCTAAAAGACAAGGTTTTTGTGCTTGAATACTGAATTTTATGCACGAACATCAGGAGCATGAGTTTTAAGAAAAGCTGTGAGCTCTGACTGCAAACAAAAAACTGAAAGATTGACCTGCATATTCAGGGCCTCAAGATTCAAACGATGCAGCACCTAAAACGTAACCAATTCAAGTAACCAGTCAATAAAGTTGATGATAAAGTAAGCATTGCTCCTGCCAATGTAGGTAGAGTGGAAGTAACGAAAACTGAAAGGTCAGTTTCCTTCATTTTTTCCCTGTATGATTTGGATTGAAATCCTACATAACAGTGCCCATATTTGTATTCACTATTTTAGAGCCAAACCATGAGTCTGTCAAGGTAATCGTAGAACCCACTTACCATGGTCTGAAAATTTAACATTTTATGCCAGGAGTTTACCCAAAGAATTAAATGACAAGGATGTTTTAGTATGGTTGCTTAATAAAATTATTGCACAATTTACAATTCAATCTAGAAACAAAGTTGTAGAGGAATACCAAGTACTGATCATATGTCATACAAAGCAGCAATACGTTATTTATATTCACAGATCTATGAATATGCCAAATCTATTTGCAATTGAATGGAAAACATGCCATTCTTTGATTTATTTTTTTGAACAGGAGATAACGTGTATGGAGTAATGCCAATTCATCATCAGATGACCCTCAGATGTACAAAGAAGAAACATAATATGACAATTACGATGACAGCATTTCCTCTCTTTTTTTAGATTGATATCCAAAATAGCAACTGAGGGCAATTTCCAAATGAATAGAGTTACAGTTGCATAGTTTGTGTCATGGCTTCGGATCAGCAAAATGTTAAGTATATGAAACTCACTCTAAAAATGTTAAGTATTCCCTTTAACAACAAAATCAAGCACAGATCTGGTACAGAATATCTGAATACCTGCACCTTGCAATCACTATTAAATTAGATATAACTGTAATTCTAATGACGCGATAAAAATCCTAAAAATCTAAACACAGTAATAATTTTGATCAACATCTCTAAAGAACCCGCTGTGATATGCACCTGGAGATTGCTAAGCTTGAGATGCATAGTTTCCGTTCACACAACTAACCATTCTATCAAATATTTTAAAACTCTTAAGATATACAAACTCAACCTTTACAATCTTGAGGTGCACAGGTTCAGACTGGTCTGGTTGGTCACCAAAACCAGGATAGTTAGCATTGAAATCCAGCGTCCAGGATCCTAAACTAATCAGTCCCAATAACAATAATACTCAGGACATACTTTCTTCCTCTCGCTCTCAAAGGAACTACAAACAAAACCCCCCTCACTTGTACCAGAAAAACCTATCTGACCCATATTAACTAAAATACCTAGCTAGTATGGACCCTGCAGTGCCAAAGACATAATGAGAAACAGATCCTGATCCTGACCCTGACACTCTCATAAAAAAAAAACCCTTATGCTCTTCCATTATCAAATATCACCCTTCTAATCGGCAATATAATCAAAACAGAAAAATGCAAGTAATATGTAAATCCGAATGACATAAGAACCATTGAAGTTGGCCATATAATCTATGTTTCTGGAGGCATTGTAACAGCACTTTTAACAGTTCAACCACTTCGACAAATAAAACTTCAAAGAGAGGCATAAATGAAGTGTAATTGTCGAAGGAATCATGTAATAAAGCATCATAGCCAAGACATTTAGTAAGAGACAAACCTCGGTTAAATACCCTAGGCCGCCATTAATGGCCTTCTTTTCATATCCCGGTGGTGGAAATGGGAGGCAGCGCAACATTTGAATTGATTGGATTATATTAAATGGGTATCAACCTCCTTCGAAATCCACTGAGATTCCTGTTGGATCTGTCAGTGCGTCTCCCAAGAGGGCTGCTGCACAGCAGAGTTTTTACAAGGAAATGTAAATGGGGGCTTTGGTTTGGTGTATAGGAGTGTCCTGCTTGATAGCAGAGTGACGGCCATTAAACAGCTTGACAGAGATGGCCAACAAGGAGAACGTGAATTCAGAGTTGAGGTCTGGTTTCAAATTTGTTTCAATACATCTCTATGACGTTCGAATAATGAGCAAAAATAAGTTGTAAAAATCCAAGCAACCATTGCATAAGAGGCTAGAAGAACAATCTTCAAAATAACTAAATTCCATCACAGCCCAGGCAAGAATAAGCGAGCACCGAAGGAAAACGAATTCTCTCTGAATTTGATGCAACCTAATTACAAGTTTGGTCAATTTGATGCAAGAGGCTTTCACATTGAATGGGAGAGAAAGTAATTCAGTAGCAGAAGAAGAAAGAAATGGCAGAAGAAAGAAAGTGCAAAACGATGAAGAAAGAAAGGGCATTACCTGTTCTTCTTTGATGAGCCAAGTTGAATTTTCTTTGAGGAAAAGACTGCTGTGCGTTGCTGGCGGCTGTGCTGTCCGTTGCTGTGGAGCTGCAGGTGGGAGAAGAATTTGATTCCGGAAGTGAAGAAGAAATTGGAAGGCGGCATTATTTCTGAATCCGTTTGTAGTGGAAGTCGGAAAAATAGGACAGAATTAATTCACCCACTCCTTGGTTGCATTACTGACCAGCCACCGCACTGTCCCAGAGTGCCACCGTTTAAGGTTTTGGGGGATCGTGTAGAGCATGATGCGGGGATTCATCGTCTCTGAACTGCCATGGCACTCCTTGGTTGCATTACCGACCAGCGACCGCACTGTCCCAGAATTATAACCGTTAACCTTTGTAAGTTGAAGAAAAATCATCCTCCTCGGTGGAACATTATCTATTTATAAACCTTGGGCTTAGATTGAACAAACCAGCAAGGCAACGAGCGACGAAGGAATAATCTCCAAGGAAATTGTGTGATCTGAAATAGGGCGGCAAGCGAAGTAACAATAGCGTTATCTGTGTGGCGATTTGACAAACAAGGAATCTTCTGGTTTTGCAAAAGGCTTCGTTGCACTGCAGCTTATGCCCACGTGGAGGAAAAATCTGTAACCTCTTCTTTTTTTTCGCTTGCACAAGGGTACTGAGTAGAGGTATTTACGTCCACCTATCCTATTTTAGATGCATATTACTGGTTCTGGGAAACCGTTAATTTTCCTCTTATTATTCTTTCCTCTTAGTCCAAAGTTCAAGAAGCTGTCTTTATTTTCCTCTTTTTCTTCTTCCTGTTAATTTAGTCCAAAGTTCAAGAAAATGTGGTATCCAAATTGCATATTACTGGTTCTGGGAAACCATATAGTACTTTCCTCTTTTTGTTTATGTTTGTGACAGTGCTTCTGTGTGCTCTCGTTGAACATCAAGATGGGCAAAGGCAGTAGGCTAAGGAGACAAAAAGGTAAAAACGCAGCATCTGCCAACGGAAAAGATGAAAATAAGATATTTGAGTCCACCAGTGACAAGGAAAAATATGATCAGATCTCCCAGCCCTGCAAAAGATGTGAAGATGAAATATCCAAGTTGCGGGAGCTTAATCAAAGATTTGTTAAAAATATGGATACTTCACGACAAGAGGAATTTCGAAAGCTCGTTGAAATGGAATCACAAATTCGCATTCACAAAGTTGCCGAAACAAATTTCCAATCCAAGATCGATTCCATGGCTAGTGAAAGGGAATTGCTGAGCACTGAAGTAGAGTCCTTGAAAGCCCAATTGAATGAATATAATGCTAGACTAATTCAAATCAAAGTGGAGAAGCTGCAAAATGAGAAGGTTTTACAACAATATAGAACATAAAATATTGATTTGCAATCCAGTGTGCATGATTCAAATGGAAGGATTGAGGATCTGCAGTGGAAAATTGAATACGCCACATATTTGTGGAATGCTGAAAAGAGTAATTTAGAAGGCACTATTACAGAACTACAAACAAAGCATGAGTTGATGGGTAGTGAGATGGGATCACTGACCAAAGAAAACAGAGCATTGAAATCTGAGTTGAATGACTCCAAGAAGAGGAATCAGGAATTACTACAAAACATTGAAGACGACTGGCAATCGTGGGATGTGAAGAAGAGTAATTTGGAAGACAATCTTGCAGCGCTGCAAACAACACATGATCTGCTGGCTGAGGAAAGAAGATCATGGACCCAAAAGAATAGAGATATGAGCATTGAAGTAGAATTCTTGAAGTGTCAGGTGAATGAAGGAGTCAAGCAACAGTCAGATTTAATTCAGCAGTACAAGGTAGCAGAACAACAGAATGAAACTTTACAAGAGGAGGTAAACAGAACCAAGTCTTTGTTTGAAAAGAAAAATAAAAAATTTAAAGAATCCATTGCAGAAAATGGTAGACTTAACGAGCAGGTTAAGGAGTTGAGTAAAAAATTTGAAGAGTTGCAAGGGCAAATGTCAAACTGATGTAGGAAAAGGATGCGCAGAGGATAGAATTTGAAGCACTCGCAGAAACTGCCAGGAAATATACAGAACTGGAGGAAAACCATTGTGAATCATTGAAGCAAAACAAAGAACATGGAAAGAGGATTTAAGCAAAATCTAAACCTAACTAACCCAGCAAACAAGCCCGTTATGACAACATGCATTTAACTTGCATCCCTCGTTCTCATTCCAAATTTTCAAACTGATCACCTTCAGGATGGATCTGGAAACTTCTCGTAGCAGGTACAAAGAAGGTGATAACATTTATCATAGTCACCACTAACACATGTAATTAGTCCAATAACCGAAAATGTTATCGATTTACCTCCATATCTTTTTTTCTAAGCGCGCCATGTCATGATTTTTCATGGATATTTACCATAAGCACAAACTGTCAATGCGATTTCACAAGGGAATCTGATAATGTATATTTAACAATGATGTAAACTGTTGAATTCAATTTTAGAGAGCAATAAGTTTTGTCAAATATTTCTATTCTCATACATCATATTAACAACCCAAAAATAAATCTAAGTTTTATGGAAAATGTACGCCAACATAGTTGATTAGATGCCACATCAACCAAGGGCATTCTATCTATGCAACAAAAGCTAAAGAATAGCTGCAAGAATTTCAAATAGACACAACTTTTTCATGATCAGTCACTCGAAATGTCATGATAGACCATACGTAATGGAAATGGCACTGAAGTTTAAAAACTTAAAATAAAACTTGGTTAAAGATTATATGATTCATACTTCATGAGTTCATAATTAACCAATTGTTAGGCTCACACAAGGTTAGGAACACACTGGTTGCAGTAGGTTTTTGTGATGCTCTTTGTGATGCCATTGTATCACAAACAACACAACTTATTGAATGAATTTAACTCAAATGTCATGAATTTCAAGTACCACATAATCTTAACATGTTGGATATGCAAATTGGAGTAAGAGAACATGGCTCTAAATAAATGTTAACTGAACCCTTCTAGGATAACTTACCCAAATTCATGCATTTTACTTGCATCCCCCGTTCTCATTCCAAATTTTCAAACTGATCACCTTCAGGATGGATCTGGAAACTTCTCGTAGCAGGTACAAAGAAGGCGATAACATTTCTCATAGTCGCCACTAACACATGTAATTAGTCCAATAACGGAAAATGTTATCGATATACCTCTATATCTTTTTTTCTAAGGGCGCCATGTCATGATTTTTCATGGATATTTACCATAAGCACAAACTATCAATGCAATTTCACAAGTAAATTTGATAATGTATATTTAACAATGATGTAAACTGTTGAATTCAATTTTAGAGAGCAATAAGTTTTGTCAAATATTTCTATTATCATACATCATATTAACAACTCAAAAATAAATCTAAGTTTTATGGAAAATGTACGCCAACATAGTTGATCAGGTGCCACATCAACCAAGGGCATTCTATCTATGCAAAAAATGCTGAAGAATAGCTGCAAGAATTTCAAATAGACACAACTTTTCATGATCAGTCGCTCGAAATGTCATGATAGACCATACGAAATGGAAATGGCACTGAAGTTTAAAAACTTGAAATAAAACTTGGTTAAAGATTATATGATTCATACTTCATGAGTTCATAATTAACCAATTGTAACCAATTGTTAGGCTCAGACAGGGTTAGAAACACACTGCTTGTAGTAGGTTTTTGTGATGCTGTTTGTGATGCCATTGTATCACAAACAACATAATTTGATGAATGAATTTAACTCAAATGTCATGAATTTCAAGTACTACAAAATCTTAACATGTTGGATATGCAAATTGCAGTAAGAGAACATGGCTCCAAATAAATGTTAACTGAACCCTTCTAGGATAACTTACCCAAATTCCATGTTATGTTTTTCAGTTCACAATTTTCCTTTTACAGGTACGTAAAGACATTTGAATATAGTTTATCTTTAATTTTGCAAGGTTCTGGATAATTAGACAGGATGCTTGAATCAATACTTGCAAAATTTACAACCTTTTTCAAATCTGCCACTGTTTAAATCGATTCCAATTATTCGAGAAGCGCCCGCAATTCTTACCCCTTCAGCAGCCTGCGTAGTTAAGCCCAGGTCAGATGTCTAACATGAAATTAAATAGTAAACTCATCATATTGATCCCAAAGAAAAAATTCAGAAATGAATTGCACTTACAGCAAGCCCAACACCCCCCCCGGCCAAATATTGCCACAGTTCAACCCTTCTTGGGTTTTTCTACATTCAAAGTCATACCCATGCCTGATTCCATAGAAAAATGAATTTTAAATAAGAATTTCAATAAGCACTTGTTGAGCAGTTAGCATAATCAACATAAAGATACACATTACACCCAATCAACCAGTAACAATTAAAAATAATAATAAGCATATCCATTTTTTATGTTAATCTGTCAATTTGAAAAAACCCTTGCCATCCATCAAAATAGAACCAACCAAAGAGATAACAGCAAAATATATTCCCTATATTTGGATTTTACACCAAAACCAAAAAGCTGTGGTCGTGCCCACATATTCTAGACTTCATCTCTACTCTGCCCACTTTCCAGAAAGTATGGCCATTATTTTCTTTCAGCGTATGCCACCCAAAAAGCTGTAGCGGTTGCCATTCAATTAGAACTTTAACATTGATGGATGCCTGGTGTATTACTGTATAAAGTCTAAAGTCCAACCAGACGCACATGAAAAACCAGTGAGGTCTCCATCGTTGGAGCTGCTTAATATTACACCAAACACAGAATTACCATCAAAATGTAAGCCTGCAAATTAGTGTCACGCAACGACGAATTTGGTTTGGCAAGAAAAATAGCCACTACCTAATCCCAAGAAGGACTGCTTTGGTTTCTTTCAACCAGAATTGAAAAAAATGGATGTTCAGTGCAATTTCCATGGTTGTCAAGTACGGAATATCTTCCATAAAACTTGCAGATACAAAGAGCAGAACCCAAATTGTATGAAGGTGCAGATATATTAGGAGTAGGCACATGAATGTATTTTAGACTTTTTACTGAGTTGGGTAGGCAGAGATATTGGGAACAGTAACAGAGCATATGTATTTGTGTACCTTTGGATGCCTCTGTCTGAGACAGAGGGGCTGCTGTCTGAGACTGAGGAGCTGTCGTTCTGCTTCCATTCCCGCCCACGGTAAACCCAAATTGTGAACAGTCTGCACCGATCGAACCTGCAAAAAAAGGGGAAAATCGGCATGGGATTCGAACAGGGGACATTTGAAAGTTGAAAACAAGTAAAAAGGGAACCAGTTTACAGGGTCTGAGACAGGGCCTGTTGTCATATTGAAAAGATTTTCATAGCCTTCATTGCAGTTACACCTATAGCCGAACTCAGATTCGGCAACAGGAGCCCTCTCCGCACACAGAAAAAAACCCTTGGCATGTTCAGAAACTTTTGGCCATGGATCTCTTTTGAAATCTATCTAACCCGGAAGAATGGCCTGAGCAACCCCTGCTCCGTTTCTGTATACAATTTGCACAGAATACTCAATACAAATTCCCTACACTGTAAGATTTTATCATTCAAGAAAGAGACATAAATTGGTCACAAAATATTTCTACTAAAATTCCTCTGAACAAACAGGAAGGATATCAACGAAATGCACTACAAAATTAAAAGTCAATTTTATGCAGAGCATGTGATATTGAAGAGCATGGAAACCATTTTGTTGCATGTTTTGCATACCAGCCTAGAATGGTGGCACTCCACACAATAAAATGTACAGAATAACCCCTGCACTCCACACATCAACCTCTGGTCCATAGTTTCGCTTCAGGATTTCTGGTGCCATGTAATAGGGACTACCAACTCTTTCAGAAAATCGCTCGCCTGTAATGCCAGTTGAGCCTGATACTGCACAAGAAAATGCCGGTTGAGACTGATGCTGCTGTGTGCGGTTATTTTCTTGGTTGACTTTCTTGGTGGACGTCTGGGTTTGGATCAACAATGAGACTTCATAGAGAAAACTGTGCCAGAATGCCGCCGTTTAAGGTTTGGGGGATCGTGTACAGCATGATGCGAAGATTCAGAATTGCAACGGCCGGTCGAGTTTTGAAGCTGCGCGCCAAAGGGAGTCTGCGGGGATGAAAACTGGAGGTGCCCAGTTTTTGCCAATAAGATCGGAACAGGTGTCAGGCAACAACTGTCAACCAGAGATTAAAACTGTGACGTAACACGTGTCAGCTGGACATTAAAAATGTTGACGATGAAAAACTACATCTCTTTCAAAAGAGAAGGCCTATCGGCCTAAATATACAATCTCTCACTAAAATTAAAACCTTCATATAAATCTCCAACCTAAATATCTTGCCAATCATCCCACATCCATCTCATTCCAAACATGAATTATATAAACACAAAACTTTAAAAAAAGCATAGTCTCTTACTAAACTTTAAAACCTTCATAAATAAATTTCCAACCAAAACATTCTTACTAATCATCTCACATCCATATCATTCCAAAACCTGAATGGTAAAAAAAGGACCTTGAAAATGTAATTATGACCTCCTCTAACTATTGTTTAACTCATATAATAGACAATTATCTGTAGATATCAAACTATTATTGATTAGTTAGCATTATTAATTTTGGTGGTGACCGCCACAAGTTTTAATCCTGCATTTTTATTATGCAGCAGATTGACCAATCTTCTACATGATAAAAATTTGGCACATCAAAATATGTCAGCAGCAATATCCTCTGAAATGCAGAAATCAAATGCCATTCTTTTGCAACAACCGTTTTCCTTACAGAAATGAAACATAATCTCTATGTGTTTGGTTCTAGCAAAGAATTTTGATATTAAAAAAAAAAATTCCTGTAGGCATGATTTTCCAGCGCCTACAAGAAAAAAAATGATTTTCCAGCGCCTACAGGTGAAAAAAATAAATAAATAAATAAATTCCTGTAGGCGCTGGAAAATCATTTTCCAGAGCCTACAAGTATAAAATAAAATAAAAATAAAAATTCATGTAGGCGCTGGAAAATCATTTTCCAACACCTATAGGAAACAAATTTTAAAAAATAAACCAGAAAATGGAAGCATTAAATTTTTTTGTGTATGCAGGAAAAACCAAGAGGCGTGCATGAAAGGGGAATACTGGGAGGGCCACTTAGTTTGGAACATTATGTTGCCTTTTTAAACATTGGTGAAGATTATTATTTGGGTGTTAAATCCTGCTGCATAATTTGCTTGATAAATGCCTGAGTTTGAATGGGTGTGTGATGTGAATTATTGTCTCTATTTGGACCTTTATTGGAGGAAGCATCTAAAGTTGAATGCTAGGCTTGGATGTGCCTTCAAACTCAGATAGTAAGTGTTTCAAGTTCAACAACATTCTCCGATAGTAGATTGTTGATGTGAATATGTTTTTCCCTCCAATTTCCCACTAACTGCAATATCCTTTAGACTAGTAAGATCATCAATTGATTATATCCGTCTTCCTGCACTTTCAAAGCCTTATAATTTATTTTTGAAATATACTACATATCTTGTTAAAACCTTCATATGGAATATACAATTTCTTCCATGCTTTATCCACATTTTCCGCGTCATGCATTTGGGGCATAATGTCATACATTAAATATAGGATCATGATCATCAGTGCTTCCCAATTCTGGTCATTGAAATTCTTCTGTTGAGCATGATCAGTCAGTCCAACATCTTATGCTATGACCATCTGCCATAGGCCTTTGAATTCTAGAATTGACTTCATATTTGGCTTCCAAGGAACATAATTTTTCCCATTAAATTTATGGAATTTTATTAGCATTTAAGTGTCACGTTTTTCCATTATCCTCCACAATAAATAGGCATTTTGATACCTCAAACCTGTGATCCAGTCAAAATCAGGGCTTCTGGGATAACCACAACGCAAACAATGCAAAGGATAACCAGCATTGGCATTTCATTGTGCAGGAATCACCAATTTTCTGACAGCTCTTTCACCCACTCAAAAGAACTCTTGCGACATCTCAATTATATGAAGGCACTGCTTAACAACAAAACACGTTTTTATTCTCGACTATAATACAAGTCCTCTTTATCTACACTATAGCAGAACAAACCTCCAGGTAAACCCCCCTGTAGACAATCATATGATCCACTTTTCTGAAAACTTGTCTGATTCAACTTTTTCATAATTTTTTATCACATAATACACCACCTGCTAATCTAGAGGGCGTCACCTTCTGGAAATTTACAACATAAATTGCTATCATGCCTGGAGTTTTTTTTAACAAAACTATATACCAACCAAAATGTCAGATGCTAACACCTCACATGGAAAAAAATTCATAGAACAGATTATAGTATGTTCACCAGACATCCCATCTGTTGGTTCCATTTAAATTACAACGATGGATCTATATTTTCTGGTCTGTAGGAATTATACATGTCGTTCTGTATGCCAACTACCGTTCATGTTTTTTCCCCGCATGAACTAATTGTCCATCTCATAAAGATAATTGCTACTTCTTAGATTTTTACTTTTGTTATACTATAATTTCTCTCGTAAAATTTATGAGAAATTAATAAATACTCCCTTTGTCATGGACTTCGATGGTCCTTCTAGGACCCTTGATGATGACGAGTTGCATAATACTTGACTGCTTTCTTGTTTATGTAGTTCTAATATATCTTGTTTTATGTTTTATTTGTAGGTCAAAGGTGGCCTTGTACTCTATGGTGCGGGATTCTATGACAAGACACCTATTTTTGTAATTAGATTGGGTTGTTAGGACTTACACATAATTTGGAGCAATTCCATGTGCATGGTAATTGTCAATTCTGTAAATATAAGCCTTAATCTAAGTTCTCTTTTCTTTAAATGAGCATAATTCTCTTTAGTCAAACTAATCTTCTCATCAAAGCTTTCAATAAAAAAATAAAGATCCTCACTGGAGATATATATTGAAAATGAATAGAGTTGACCAACAAAGATAGAATTTCATGATATCCTAGTAGTCATTGTAGTACATGCTTAGAGAGTAGCAAAAAATGCAAAACAGGAATACAACTGGAAAATAATGAGAAATGCATTTGACACCCATGAAAATCAGTTTCTCTTTCAGATACAGTGAGCCCTCAAATTTTTTCAATAGTACATGTATTCAGAGAATGATAAATGAATATTTTACAAAACTAGAATATTCCATTTAAATATTGAGGTCTAGGACAAAAGACAATCCCTTTTGGTTAATATGTCATATTCCAACACTTGCTCATGGTTTTCTTGCTTGAATATGCTCTTTTAAGGTTGAGAAGTGCAGAGATTTGTACATAACTCTTCTTTCAGTATTTCCACACTTCTCTGAGCCAAAGATAAGCCCAGCCTAATGTTGCAGTATGTTGCTTGAAGTCATCCTACTGATGGCATATTACATAAGCTTGGACTTTATCTTCGCTGTTCCTTTTCCATTTTTCTCCACAGATGTTTGTCTCCCTTTAAAACCAACTACAGAAAGCCTAGATGTCAATGCTTGCTCAGTCTTCCATACCTTTGCCTTACCTTTTACATGTTTCTCTCCATTAGTTTGCTTCCTTATGGAATTGACTACAGAAGGTTGTCCAGTCTTCTGAACTTTAGGCCATCCTCCTAAATTTTTGGGGACAAGTGTCTTCTTTTCCTTGGAAACTGTCAAGGGACTTTTTGCCACTTTAGCCTTCTTTGTAGTTGAAATACTTTTATACTTATTTGGTACAGAATTTGACATTCCCTTAGAACCAAGCTTTGATATCAAAGGACGTCCAGTCCTCTGACTTTTAATTCCTTTTGCAGATGATCTCTCTTTAGACTTTGCAGTTTCCTTCCCTTTATTCTGAATCTGTTTTTACTTCACTGCTTCATACCTTCCTTTATTAGTTGTAAGTTCGTCCAAGCTCTCATTTTTTCTTATAGCCTCTTCAATTTAACTTGCTAGAGTGATATCCTTCTTTGTAACCAGGCTTGTCACCTTACCTGCAAACTCAAAAGATCATTATGTCAAAAGGCTAGGGTGAGAACTTAGAAGTGAAAAAAACGACATCAAGACAAAAACAATGGTGCTTCTCTCGATTAATACATTTCCCATCCTTTCTGTTATTGCTTTTCTCTTCCCACCTTACCTAACATTTATTTTCAGAGATGTCCAAAAAACTGAAAATAATAGCAGGGGAAATGAAACAAAACCCAAATTGCAAAATAAATTCCTTGCCTTTAGCTCCCATCCGGGCAGTTCTTCCAATCCGATGAAGGTAATCTATCTAACAAAAAAGCAAAGTAGAAAATCACGATGAGTTTTTAAGCTGCTGGAAAGCATTTGAAGTGATATGTTAACACAGTACGAATGCTTAAAAGACTCATAACTTACTAGAGTAAGCGGGAAATCAAACATAATAACATGATCAACAGCTAAATCAAGCCCTCGAGATGCCAAGTCTGTGCACACTAACGTGGGACACTCACCGTCATCACTCTTAAACTTGTTGAGATTCTCAACTCTGAAAAAAAAAAAAAGCTACAATATTAGATTACAAAGACTTGATATCCAACAAGTATTTTTTAAAATTTGCAATTACAAAGCTTGTAAGCACTCCTCTGCAAAAGTAGATAACCTTCAACAAATGAAAGGAAAATCCATTTGACTGTAACATTACATTTAGTCATATTATAAAGTATGAGGATTCTCAGACAATTCTACTATCTAGGATTTCTATATAAACTTTTATTGAACTGGTAAGGATGCCCATCATGCTTTTCATGAAATGGGCATGTAGCTCAGTGGTAGAGTAGCCCACTAGCCAGGGTCACCATATTTCGTACAATGCACAACTACATAGAATTCCCTGAGATTCCTGACCTTAAACAAGTTAAAACTCAAAACATATGTTGCAACTCCTAGAAGTGACAATCCAAATTCCTCAGCTTTACAACTGACCTCATTGACCTGAAAACAGGCTTAGTTAAGAACCTCAAAAATATAGGTTCAAATAATCAAATGAACAGGACAAATTTATCTCGATAGACTTTTACCCCAGCGGTAATGAACACAGAACAATTTACTGCATCTTCTTGCCCTTCAAGAATTTTTTGGGTATCTTACTAATAACATGTGCATTGACTTGTGTGAAAAGCTTCTGGAATTCATTATAAGCAATATCTGCATATCTGTCTACTTGATCCTCATACTTTTCATATAAAGCAGGAATTTTGAGCAAAATAACAAGACCTGCAAAAAGAATATCCAAAATTATAATCCCTGGCATGTCCATTGCCATGACCTTAACACACAACGAATCCATTCTGAAAATATATTTGGTACTTCTGAAAACAAGGCCCCGGGAAGAGATTGAAAAGAAAGCCTAAATAGACCTAAATTCTCAAATTCTGCAAGTGATAAGACCAAAACATAAGCCTTGGACTATATAACATTGGCTGAAGGAAAATTTTGGAGACCTATAGGAGAGAAAACGATAACTTACTCGTGTACCCAAGTGTGAGGAAGTCAAACCAACCCCCAACAGCCGAGATAAGCCACAGACATACAGCCACCTAAACAAACAACATAATTCAAATTATCAGCCAATCTATAAGGAACTTTGCAAGGATGGATGTCCAATTCATAAGACAAAATCTCTTCATCACCTTGAGGAAAAGATTGGGATATTTTGAAAGGGAAATATCATGTGCTACTGTAAGCAGAAAGTTAATCCGGGAACGTATTGATGAACTGTGCCATTTACCATATCTTCCGATAATTCTAATTTAGGCAGGGGAGGGGGAGGCCGGTATTTATGTAATAAAATTGATATACTTTAGTCCAATCGATCATGTTTTCAATACCCTAATCTATCATGAATTGAAATAAAATGTTATTAAGGCCCGATTCAGGGTATCAGGATACATTCCACTATTGATAATGGGGCCTATACTGTGGGTACAACTCATGAATCCATTAATACTGGTATCAAAACATTATCAAGGTTAACAAATGTGACCTACAAACTTTTAGACCAAACCTGTCACACCCATGTATTGATATCCACAAAAAGGGGTTGATCAAAACCTTAGAGAATAAATATTCACCTGCTTATGAGAGTTGTTGCAGTTGCCCAAACAAACAAGATGGTGACCAAAAGGAAAAGCACATTGGCTACAATTGACAGTAGAGTGTACCCAGATTTCTCAAATAAAATCCATGCCATAGCAGCAACAACAAGGATACCTAGTGATGCATTTCTTCACATCCATAACATCACATCAGCCACTGTCACAGAATCCACCAGCTCATTATCCTTATCAAAACCAATATAAGTTTTGATATGTTTCCACTGTTTCAACATCTACAATATCTATCTATCTATAAAGAGAATTTTACCAATTGATCAAGGGTGTTGACTTTTCAAGATCGTTTTTGTGGTTAACAACTCCGTTATGAATTTATATTTATTATGCACCATCTTGAGAATGTTTGGCCCTGTAACAGATAAGAGATCGCTCCATATAGAATGTTTATTTGTGTTCGTAAATACATTAATTTCTCATCTCAAATTGATTAAGGCATAGCTAATCATACAACTAAATAAACTAAAATAATCAGAAATGGGATCCATAGATGAATCATGATACCTATTCCTCCTCCGAGAATTTCATGAATGCTCTTTTGTTTATTGAAGAGCCGAGATGGGTTCTTTTTATCAATGGGCAATGTGGAGGTTTCCATCTTACCATTGGCAGAATTTTATGACATTATCTAATGAAACAAGGGATACCATCAATATGGGTAGTCACGATTCGAAAACAGAATCGGCGTTTCATACATACTCGACTGAATTACTATGAAAATTTGAAAAAGTACATACCTTACAGATCTAATTTGTTTCCTTTGCCTGGACCAAAATGGTAGACAAGACAAGTTGAATCCGATAGCTTGACAGTAAGATCTCTCACTAAAATTGCTCGGCTTATACTTCAACTGGGAACGAATTTTGGTTGCAGATCGCTCGAATATTAAGAGAAAGGGCGAGCTCCTAGGCAGTTACCATCCCTTTGCTACCCGCGATCCCAAGGTATTTCTCGATGATCCCGAAAAGTTCAAGCCGAGGTGGTTCATCGGCAAGAAGGGGCAGGATCTGCTACGCTTCATGGTCTGGTCCAATGGCCCCGAAACCGAATCCCCGAGCGTTAGCAACAAACAGTGAGCGAGAAAGGATTTTGTGGTCATGATCACTCAGCTCTTCATTGCAGAATTGTTTCTACAATATGATTCCTTCAAAATCGAGGTTTCTACGGTCAGCCAGGGATCCATGTCTTTCACGTCGCTAAAGAAGGCCACTTCTTGAGATTGTATCAGTAGTGTACACTGCATTTTTATTTTGTGTTGGGATCCATGTCGCTAAAGGCCACTTCTTGAGATTGTATCAATAGCGTACACTGCATTTTTCTTTTTTGCTAGGCTTTGTTCAGGGGATTCTCAAATCGCCATGGAAAAACAAAAATATTGTCGTTATGTTGATTTTACCTGGCAATGAAGCGAGTTGAATGAACGCGGGATGAATATTCAAAATTTAAATCGTAAGCGTGCGAGCTGGCGGAGCGGAGGGGAGGTGGCGGAGCGGAGGGGGAGGTGGTAGAGGCAAGGGCGCGGGGTCCACCTCCTACTCGGAAAGCATTGGGGGTCGCCAGAGGGGACAGTCTCGAATTTGTCCTATCACACTCTGTTTTGTCGAACAAAAGACTCCTCCCATGTAAAATGGCATATTGATCTATCAGTTCCAAATCGAGTCTGTCTTTGGATTCCAGATGAACTTGCATGGCTGTGACCAATTGTGATATCCCTTCTAGCACAGTGTACAGATCGTAGGACTTTTAGGCATACCATAACTTTCTTTAAGGTCACAAGCTCTATTTTAAACCTCGTCGTAGTCTAACTAGACTTTTTTTCGTCCTGAAAATTATGGAAATTCTGATAAGATTTTAAGAAAATCCAGCAGCGATTTTTGTAAATCTACGTTATAACTATCAAACTTTAATATTTTGGGTGCCTTAGAGGTTTTTGATGGTGCTGAATCCATTTCCACCATCAAAATCATGATTCAAACACTCTTACTATAATATTTCTTAAAAAAAATTGGCCCGGATTCCGGCCAATTTTAACCGTCCGAACAATTCCTCCTTGTTAGACAATTCCTTAAACCTCTTTCACCAATTCAAATATGATCCCTCTACTTGGAAAGATGTGATTCTTTCCAATTTTCCTATGAGAAAAAATACAATTGGGATTTTTTCTTGTACTATTAAATATACTCTAGAAAAGGTAGAAATATAGTCACATAAATCCAAATTCAATGTAGGACAACCACTTTTGAATGGTTGCTTTATTTTGAAAAAGAGATAGGAATTTCCTACATAATAACACCATGCTTGACCTTTGTTATTCTTTTTATGTATTTTTATTTATTTATTTATTATTTTTGTTTTTAATTTGAATTCAAATTTGGTTTTATTTATTAATTTATTTTAGTTTATTTATTTTCTTTGATGGGGATCAAGAGGGGATCACACGAGAATTTTCTGATGTTTTTATGAGGATGACTCTTTTCTTAAGGGATCTGTCTAGGTCGTTCACAAAAATAGGTGGAAGTGAGGTTTTCATTAAGTGATATAGGTCCTCCATCCACTCCTTCTTACTCTTCTTCTCCTTGTTCTCATTGTTCTCCACTTAACTATTAACTTGCCTTACTTTCTCCGTCAGATTTCTTATGTGCCAAATCTATATTTAAGGATAAAGAAATTGAATCACAATTAACTAAAGCTAAGCTAAACCCTTCATAGCGATGATGCATAAGTTATTTTCCTCTTCCTTCTGAAGGAAAAAAAATAGTTCCTAGTTCCTTCATAACCTAAACGCCACATTCATCCATCCTACTTTGAAACAAAAGTTTATTCCCTTTATTTTGACAATGAAAAAGATTGTTGCGATGTGACAATGTTATGAGGACACTGATTTGTACAATTTAATGTTTCATAAATTGTAATTATACTTGCAATTTACATGAATAAATAAACAATGAAAATATTCCTTGGAAAAACAACTTCAAAGAGGATTTATGGAGCCTTCGCATTTGCCTCGACAAAACTAAAGAAGAGAGAAAATGTGTGACAAATCAAAGTATATGACACCATCTTATTTTTAAATGCAATAAAAGGCTTTCACCATTTTTTTTTTAATTTGGATGGTGCTCAATCTTGATTTTGATATCATATTTATTCTATTACAAACAAGATTTTTTTATATTTAGTGATTTAATTTTTCAAGATGATTTTCCCAAATCTTCTATTCCTTCGATGTACCTTTGCACCTTTAGGGGCAATTACTTGTCATTATTATTCTTTCAAATTTAGGATATTCTCCATATGTTTAGGATGGCTAGAATAATTTATCAAGATATAAATTTTTCATTTGATTCATCTAAGATTTGATTTAAGTCCAACCCCAGTAATCTTGTTTTCCAATTTTTTTCTAATTTTCTATAAAATTTTACTCTAAATTGACTTTCACATTCACTCTTTAACTTAGATGCTTTGACCCTTTATCTTCACATTAAATTTACCCTTTTGTTTCTTAATACTAGAGATGCCAAGTTGGCTAGGCACCACCACACTTTCCCTTCAAGTATCCATCTACTTCTTAATACAAAGGTTACCAAGTTGATTTTTCCCTTAAAGAACAATTCATGTATTTCTAATGATGCCACAATGTTTCCCCTTCAAGTATATGTCTATTTCCTTATACCAAGGGTGCTAAGTCAATTGTGCCCTTCAAAAACTCATCCCATAGTTCCAAGGGTGCCCCAATGCTTTCCCTTCATGTATTTGTGACTAATTAGGAGAACATAGGTATGAAAATGGAGACAATTGTTTACTATTAGGTCACTACTTGTTGTGAGACTAATGGTGACTAAGGATCAAGTGTCTGTCTTCATGTGCACCCCTTAGTGAAACCTTGTGAATGACTAGATCAGCAGTCTAACCCTCACGATATAATGTAACTTCAAGTTTAAGTTTCCTAACCTTCCAACACAAGTCACAACTAATGTTCTAGTGGATGAAGTCATGAATGTTGGCCCTCAGCCCTCCAAATAAAATGCAATCTGCTCCATTCAAGCACATTACCCATATGTGATTATTTCGACATCCACTTATATATATATATATATCACTCAGACATTATTAGTAACATTTGATCATAATGTGTCAATGATAACTAATAGTGAATCCTCAATCTCATCTAATTTCATAACTATCAACATAATCTAGACTAGCAATTGAAATTACAAGTCATAACCTTATGAAAATATACCAGATCATTAATGTCTAATATCCTCAAAAGTCAAGGTAAGACTAAAAGTGTTTGTCTCATAGTAAATGTAATATGAGGCACCACAATGCTAAAAAGTGCAATTTCAAAATGATTAGTGTTACCAAATAATCAAGAATGGATAAATGAGGATGAATTAGGAAATATTTTTAATTCAATAACGATTAAGGAAAGAGAGAATTTTGTATCATTATTATTACGAGTAGGAGGAGGACTATCAAAGATAAAGCTACCTTTGAGTTCTTCCATTTTCATAGAACCTAGCGTATATTCATTCAGGTTATATCAATGAGTTACATAATATTGAGGTATAATGATGATAGTTCTATAGTTGAAGTCATTCTAGCGTTTATTCTAAAATTACTCATTTAAAAGGACTCAATTATATTGGTTATTTAATTGATACCATCAATGAATAACTAGAAAATTTCAAAGTTGGAAATCATTTAAATACCAATCATATTTAGTATGTCTTCTCATATACTATCCATCAACATATTCTCCTCATCTAATACAAACAAAAGTAGGTCAACAAAGAAGAGTTCTTCTAGCTTTTGAATGGATGCAAGTTTTGAAATTTGGCAAGCAACGTATTAATTTCAAAGTATTTGTGGAGGAATTCATGTCCATTGTATATAGTTTGTTTCATAATGAATCTCCTAGCATATTCTCTGACTGTAAAAATAACTTATAGATAAATCTTGTTTATCCCAACTTAAAGGTTGGAGATTGGTATATATGCAATATTATAAACTCCTAAGGGTCTATAGTTCTAAAGTGAAGCCTTTTAAACTCTTATTTTTTTTCACTCATAGAATTTTTGCTTCGGAACTTACCAAATAAAGGTTAAATGTTGATCATATACAATTTGTATCAAAAAGTAAAAATAAAAATAAAAATAAATCCTTTACTAACAGAGGTCATATCCTTCATTGAGAAGCAAACAAATGCTTATGATATTGTCGAAATCATGTTGAAAGTTTTCATTTTTGAGGAAGACGTTGTTTTGTAGTATGGAACTCTTAATGTAATATATGAAATGAGGCTTGTGGTAGGTGCATTATCATCTAATCATTATTTAGATATATAAAATTAAATATTGGTTAATAAAGATTCATAGGTAGATTTTCAAAGAATATTACATGTATCAAAAATAATTATTTCGGGAAAGATAATTATTGAAGTGGAAACCCCACAAAAGGGTGATCAAGAAAGAATTGTAGCATATGATCCTATAGAAGAATAAATATTTGATCCATTAGCAAAAAGGTGAAGATTGAATCAAAATCTCATAATTCAAATTGAGAAGAGAAATTGAAAGTTGAACAATTAAGGAAAGACTGTTTGGCAAAATCAATTATAACTATCGCACGGATTTCATCAACTTCTCAACCCTCTCAAGTAACTAGTAAGATCATAATGGGATGACAGAGTTCTAAGGAAAGACATGTTGTTTAGAAAGAAAAGGACGTGTTTACTAAATTGGGCTTGAGTAAAATAATTGCAAAGAAAGCCAAGGATAAATTGTATTCATAGATCCTCGATGAAGACACTACACCAACAACATTCCTAACCTCTCTTAATTATGATAGAGGTGTTATCCAAATGGATATATTAAAACCAAAGGTTGATCAACTAGAAAATGATTTCAATCCAAATGACTATGAAACAACAAGAATTAATTTTTATTTGTGACGTCAAGTCAATCCTTATTGTTGTGTCACCAAATTTCTTCATCCTTAAAACTCTCACTGTGTATTCCAGCCTTTCGTTGTGCACGACCCTTGTTTAATGAGTGATTAATTTAGATGACATGATCACAATGATGAGTGATCTGTGACCTAATACAATTAGGGCATCCTAGGAATGTTGTGTGGCCCTCATTTAATGGGTAGCTACTTTTTAATGGCGTGATTGTTAGAGTGGCCAAATCTACACCCCATCAAGACTGCGAGGCCACTCAGATTTATTGTGGGTTAACATAGGGGTGGGTGGGAGGTGGGGGTAGGGGGGGCACAGTGGAAACCACCCCACAATACCACCAGAGTACGTGGACAATCAAGATTTACTACCCACCCCCTAATTATTATACCAAACCACTAAGACACCCACCACCACCCCCCTCTTCCACAAAAACCACTCGAGTTTACTTGAACTTCAAAGAAAAATCTCACGGTGGAAGAAAAACCTTATATTTCAGTTTTGGGAAATGGAATGTCACGCAACTTAATGTAAAGGGTTATGGATTTGTCGATCCAATTTCACCTCTTGATACACCTCGATGCATTTGGATTGTGCACCTTTGTGAAAAATGGAGTTTGTCTCAAATGGAAATCCATAACCAACATCGTTTGTCTCAAATGGAAAATAATGGTGTGCCCTTAAAAGCCACTGACGATTTCACCTCTGCATTGACCTCATGTGTCTTCATAAGAAATGAGTATAACTAACCCCGAAATTAGATTATGCAGAACAAACAATTACACATGATTCAACAAGTTTGTTATACATAGCCATATTACTACAGAGGATGCAGTTAATTTTTTCCACTCTATTCAGCTCATTCTCTTATCCTCCTTAACTAATCAAAATATCTCTATTATAAATGGAGGTTGTAACTAAAAACCCTCTTGTATTTTTGCTACATTTTTCCCTCTTCTAGAAACTAATGCCACCTCACCTAATAATTTGTCTACATATGTCCCTTAACAATACTCTAGCAAAACCTCCTAATTAACATGTATTTTCCTAAATTAAAGTATCATAATTTAAAGAAAATGAAAAAGGGGACTACTCCCTTTGTGAAAGATTTTTTTCTACTAAGATGCTCCTACATCAGACTCTCGGGAAGAAAGGATTTCTCCATTAGGTCTTCAACATCCATGCTAAATTTGGAAACTTATATTGTTTTTGTTGAAGTTTGCAACAAGAAACAGTGAAATTGGCATCTGGAAACAACATCCAGGATCCTAGTGAAAATTAAGCACCTACACTAGGGTGGGGCCCACACAAGCTATTTTTAGGTGAATGTCTATTTATAAATGTATGTGCATGTCTATTTATAGATGCATGTCTATTTTTATTATCCCTTAATGTTAGATGGACATTAAACTATAATCTATTCTCAATGAGAACTTGAAAATAGTTAGCTGAAGTGGAAAATCAGTTAGCTAAGTGAATTTCGAGTTAAGAAATTGGTTGGTGGGACATGCAAGTTTAATTTAGTTGTAACAAGGTGATTCTAGTTGTAACAGAGTTGGAAGTGCAGTGGTGCATGAGTTGTGCAAGTTGTAAACCAGTTTAACTCAGTTAAGTGAGTTAAAGTCAGTTATGCTAGTAATTGTAACTACAGATACACTAGTGAGAGATCAAGTGAATTAAATATTAATTAATTCACATGTAGTGATCTCACATGCAACTGATGTTTTTACTATTATTACTTGCGTGCATATCAAATGATGCAGGAGCATCAAAGCTAAATTTTCATTATCCAATTGTGTAGTTAAGGGGGTGAGATATTTTAATTATTTTATTAATTAATTTGCTCATTTTTAATAAATTAGGAGAGAAATTATAAATGTGAGGATTATTGTAAATATTCCTTAAATAATTAAGGATATGAGTGGAGTTGAAATAGGTAGATAATCTAGGGATGAGGAATTCCATAAACGAGATTTAGTTGCGTCCAAAAAAAGATAAATCTAAATTAGATTTTAAGTTGAGATTTATGTGGAGGAATTTATGGAGTGAAATAAATTCATTATTTATGTATAAATAGGAGGGTTTTGTGAGGATGAAAAACAGATGAGAGAAGAGAGGAAGTGAGGAGAGGTAAGGAATGGATTGAGAGCTTTTTGTAAAGGGCTGAGAGCCAAAAGGAAAATTATTGAAATATTTGGCTAGATTGTTAGAGTTTTTAAATTTTATTATATTTATTACATATCAACATTTTTGTTTGTATATCTCTCTTTCCATTATGTATATTTCAAGCTGTTGCAAATTGATTGTTTAATGAAGAATTTAATTGAGAGTTTAATGCGTGAAGGAAGCATTCGAAATTTTATATGCTAGGATCTGTTTAACCCAATACCCTGGCATCATTTGGTATCAGAGCAAGTTCCATGCCTATGTGAGTTGATTGCAACAGCATTGGAGTGCGTTTGTCAATAGTGCGTCCATGGATAGTGAGTGTGGACTGCAGTTGGAGCTGGAGCCAGTGTAATTTCTCTGCAAAGAATTGCGATTTTAGTGCTCAATTTGAAGCTGCGTACATGCTAGAAAGAAGCCACTATGTAAGTTCTCATGCCACCGAAGCCGAGAGAACTTTACAATCTGACTCATTTTGGAAAGGAAATTTGGATCAGGCCTAGCTCCAATTCAATCACTAAAACCTCAAGTATGATGGGAAGCCGAGACCATAGCATGTTTGACCACATGGATGGCAGAAGGTAATGCAATTTAAGGACCTATGAGATTAAAAGCCAACTAAATGTAATTCACTTTTGTGGCATGCTATGTGGTATATGGTGTAATGGCAGTTGATGGAATACTAGTTGAGCCTAATGACATCTCCATATCCTACTATGGTATCTTTGTCATTTCCTCATTCTAGCATGTATGCTTGTGTGGTTCCTTCAAGATATGTGTGTTTTCTAATGTTAGATCAGTATATCAGATATGTACATTTGTGCAGTAAGAGCTTATGCAGAGTGTGGAAATTAGAGGTGGGGTATTAACAATCATAGTGATGAGTTGCTGGTGTTTGATTTGTATTACCCCTGTTGTTGGATTGAATTCAAGATATGGAACGCAATGATCCAGGAGGAGAATAGAACATGTGATCTATTCTATCGCAGAAGTTGCTGAGTAAGTCACAGATGCAAGAGAAAATTTCTAAATCGAAGTTAACTAAAAATCCTGGGAACTATTTTGTGGATTTCGAAAATATTTCTGTGAATATACCAAGGAGAAACCGCAGCCAGAATTCTCAATCCGTGAATCAAAAACGTAAATCACTTAATAATGGAGAGCTCACAGTCGGTTCAAGGATCTCATCCAACTTTAGTTTCTAAAATTAAAAGGTGTAATCGATGGGAGTTCACGGAGATGTGCTTGAGGAGGCGATCTGCAGAGAATCTGACCATTGTGGTATGATTGAATCATATTGACTATGGAAGAGGAGGAACAGATGTTCCGGTTGACTCTTTGCCACATCCTTGTAGATTAGACGTGTTGGAATGTGTGGCTCTCATCTTGGAGTCTACGTGGAGAGTTAACACAAGACCGTGGGAGCAAGATAGTCTCCATCACGGCATATGGTGTGGCATAAGCAGTGGAGAAATTTTCAAAATTCTTGTGTGACTATGTGAGGAACTAACGCAGTTCCTGTGGGCTATGGTGAGAGCGATCTTAGAATGCTATGATTGGGGTGTACGCCATTCAGTTCTTGGAGTCTGTGTAAAGAGTCTGCGTAAAGACAAGACCCGTGGAAGTCATGGTAAGAAGTAGTAATCAACATGTTTACTTTGGACATTGTATTACAATGTGAATACAACCAGTTTTACATCACGTTATTTGGTCATGTTTGTTATGGTTACTGTGTGATGGTCTGTGCGGCTAGTGAATTAAAAAATATTAGAAGTATTCCAGGCTTATTTTACCTGGAAATGAGGTACCTTAATGAGAGAGAAGTATTCCTTCCAGGCTTATCTTACCTTCTGGCGTTGTCTTAATGAAGGATAGGGGCTAGCTAGTCTTTACCTTATTCTACCTTATCCAAGGTGCGCCATAGAGAAGGGATCCTAAGGTCTTTACTCATGGTTAAATAGTATTATGAGTTGTCCCTACATTCATATTCAAGTTATCACTTCATTAACGGATCTACTATGGTTATCAGTCACACTACCGCTTGGCAGCGCTTGCAATAGTACAACATTTTCTTCCAATTGCGTATTGTGAAGTAACAAGTGTTGGATGCTACGTAGGTGTATTGGTTATGTGACAAATTTATGGAGTACTGTATATGTGAGCAGTGAATGGTTTTCATCACCATCTATCCATGATCCAATAAGTTCTCACAGAGTTCATGGTATCCACAAATTAAGCGAGAATAGTTGTGTTCTGAGGAGAGACAAAGATCAGTGGAAGATCTCAATCATTGCAAGAAAAATCATGATCTACGATGAATAAAGACCATGGAGCAGTAAAACTGAAATTGCAAATTTGCAATTCACCTAGATAGAAAATATGAATTAGAATGGCGCAGCAGAATTATGAGTCAATGGCAAAGGTATGACTGAGCATGTTATGTGTTGACATTTTGGGTTTTCTTAACCAAAATTTAAATTATAAATAAGTATTTTTGCATATATGTCCACATGCGAGTCAAAATTAAAATGAAAATATTGTACATGCGG
Source organism: Pinus albicaulis (assembly GCA_034641835.2). Classification (NCBI taxonomy): domain Eukaryota; kingdom Viridiplantae; phylum Streptophyta; class Pinopsida; order Pinales; family Pinaceae; genus Pinus; species Pinus albicaulis. The sequence goes on along the minus strand of CM076578.1, from coordinate 1,461,702,363 downwards.
AGGTATAAGGTTTTATCACCACAGTAGCTTTAAATAAATTTAAATTTCACTTAAATTAATGGAAAAGGAGAATATGCTAATCCTGGGTGATATGAAGAAAAGCATGCATTTGAGAGGATTTATTATGCATAGGGTGAGTTCTTCATAGTTTTGGTTAAGTCATTTTGGACCAAAGCTTATAGTTGGAATG